>MU181988.1:258455-304273 GCA_016904865.1 Pissodes strobi
GATCAATCGTGAATGGAGACAACGAGCTTATTGAATGGAGGTTCTTTAAACAACTGCATGAGCTTCAAGATAAGGAAGCATTTCACTTGGCCAACAAAATAAGGGAGCAACATATAAAATTTAAAAATCAAAAAATGAAGGTTCGTCTCGCAACACAACTTTTCAGTGAAAGTGTGGCCAATGCGCTAAAGTTTTGTTCGCAAATATTGATGTTGAATGATTTCAAAAATGTTGGCCCAACAGTGGAGTTCGTAAATATAATGAACAATTTGTTTGACATTCTTAATTCTAGGAATCTACTACAGTTTTCCTATAAAAAACCTTTATCAATAAAAAATGCTGATTTCATATTATCATTTTTAAATAAGGCAGACTTGTATATTAAAGATTTAAAGACTTGTGCAAATGGTACTTCATTGTTAAATACTAACAGACACACAGGGTTTTTAGGTTTAAGAGTATGCATTAGCAGTGTTAAAATATTGTACTTAAATTTAATTGTAAAACAACATTTAAAATTTTTACCAACATACAAATTGTCACAGGATTACTTAGAATTGTTCTTTTGCTCTATAAGAGCTCAAGGTGGCTACAATAACAATCCGACAGCAAGGCAGTTCCAAGCTGCATACAAAAAGCACTTTTTCCATGTAGAAGTGAAAGATGGTTTTAGAGGAAATTGCATTGCACTGGAGGAACTACGCATTCTCAAACTTAATCCTGTCGATCAAATAAATGTTACCTCCAGGGAATATTCTGCCTCCGATTTTACTGAATGTGATTACACAAGTATAGAGGAAGGCCATGACTCTTTACCTGACCCTATATCTCAAAACGCGGTTTTCTAGAAGTTCCGGGAAAATTCCGAAGTTTTTTTTATGAATTTCCAAAATGATCTTGTCAATCAGAGCAATGTTTAAGTTCTTTAATTAACATAAATAGGGACAATTTTTTATATTCATTTACAGATATAACAAACAAAAATGGATTACAATATCCTTCTATGGATGTTATTGAAATATTTTTAAAGTGTGAGAAGGTTTTAAAAAAAAAACCTCAGTAGTAGGATTTGCCAAGATTTCCATAGATTGTCTAAAAAACTTAATTTTAAGAGAATTTGTAACATCAAATGTATTTAGTAACCTTTTCATACATAGTTTTGACCAAGCTGTATTAGATAATCATAGGTCTCTATTGATGAAGAGCATTATCGCAAGATATTTAAATATTCGACTGATTTATCTTTCTAAGAATAAAGCAAATCAAAAGAAGGCAGCTAGTATGCGACACAAAAGCAACAAAATTGTATTATTTAGTGGGCAATAAATTGTAAATAATTATTGTAAATAATTATTATAAAATGTGTTATTTTTAAGTTACCAAGTATATATACGTTGATATATATTTATTTCGGGTTTTTATTTTTTTCTACAAAATTGTAATTCTTATTTCTTAATATTTGGACTTCCTAAAGAATGATGGAATCAATGTCCATATACCTCTCCTAATAATGTTTTTTATAATTATTACATATTTTTAAATTAGTACATTGGTCTTAGAAATAACCTTAATAAATCAAGCAAATAATGTCAACGAAATTATTGTAAAGTTGAAATTATTTATTACTTTATTACTCTCTATATTCAGGGTAGAAAATATTTCATGAATAAATTACTATAGTCCGACTCTGCGTATGCCGCCATATTGGTGCCGGCATAAGTCACGCCTAATGATACCGTTTTTGCCTGCCGTATTTAATGCTAACGGCGCCTCCTTTCTTATAATACCTCAATGGTGTCAACCAACTATTACATATTGATGTATATCCTACTTCATATATAAATTGTAAAGATGTATTATTTGATATTTTCTATCGTTACATTTTCATAATAATTTACTAAATAATCCCATTTTATTTCGCCTAAATTAATTTAATGGGTACCTACCTACTTTCAGACGTATGATTATACGTCTTTTAAAAATCGGTTTTGTATTTAAATAATGAATGTTTTATATGTTCATAATAATTATTACATACGTAAAAGAGATATATTTTATTTTCTAAATCAAACGTTTTCGTTATAAAACCATAAACCCAACCATAGTTAGGTTTATGATGAAACGCATTAAATAATAAATATTCCTCAAACTCACATTTGTTTTAAGACAACCGGCAATAATGCATGACTTTACCGTCGAATTGCGCGCCATCTCATACCGAGTAGCAAAAGTAAGCGAGCCGAAATCGTGCTTTGGACGCTCGCTTGGGCAAGCGAGAGTCCAAATACAATTGGCAAATCCAGAAATCAATGCGCCCTCTATGCGGAAAAAATTTGAACCTAGAAAGCGAGTAATCATCGACCGGCATTTGGCCATTTTACATGTGATTTTCGTGGAGATCGTATCTTTCAAAGCATTTATAGACTCGTGTATTCGTGTTTTTCATTTTATAGTTGCTTTTGGACGTTTACTGGAGAGAAAAGTGTATTTCTTTGTGACTACAAACATAAAACAATGGCCTCTGGCTCGAAAACGAAGCATAACACATTGTTGTGTTTACGATTGCCATTACAGAAAAGGAAAGGACAAAAACATTCATTTCCACTATTGCCCGAGCCCAAATAGTGGTATTAAAGTTAAACTGACAAATGCAGCAGGAGTTGAAGAAGAGATGGATAAGGCAAAGGCATCGGAAAATGCTTTATTAATGGGAAAGCCGGTTACTAACACAATGCACGTTTGCTCAAAACATTTCAGGACTACTGTGCAAAAGGTATTTAATATTGTTAATAATATGTTTTATTATATATGCAACGCTCTTTTAATTACATTTTTAGTCTGTATATTCTATTTTCTGATAATAATAGAGGTATGATGTAGGTAGTTACTGTTCAAGTTAATTTCTTCTAAGACAATAATAAGTATAAAGCAGACATACTCAGCATGCAAGAAGTACATATTCCTATTTCAGAACTAATATATTTTATTGTTCCAGGAGTAAAGATGATTCAGCCAAAATTAAATAGACATGCGGTACCATCTTTGAACTTGCCAAAGAAAAGTCTTGTGGTAGAGGACACAGAAAAAAGAAAAAGTGCAGAGTGCCGTGAGAAACACGCTGCTAAAGGCAAAAGGTGAAAGAAACTTTAAATTCACCTGTTGCTGATTACCCACTCTGTGTAGCACGTGAACACTCCAGAAGATGATCATATTTTGCAGCAAAGATCTTTTGAGGACCTCACGGAAGAAGAAAAGGTGGTGGTACACAATTTGCTGTAAATGCAAGGTCAGGGTACTTATCTTGTGGACAAAGAAGTACAGGTTAAAAGTGGAGATATATTTGAAACATTTGCATCAACAATTGAAAAAGATTCGTATTTAAACTCTTTGACAGGTATTCCTACATTTAAGTTACTTGACTCAATTATATATCTTATGGCTTAGTTTTATCCAGACGTAAAGAAACGAAAATTATCAATAAAAGATAGGATTATATTAGTTTTCATGAAGCTGAAAATGGCTTTAAAGTTTAATATTTTATACTTTTTGTTTAAAATATCACCAACATTATGTAGAACTATATTCATTGAATTTATATCTCATTTGGCAAATATTTTAAAAGTGTCTATTCACTGGCCTTCATTTGACGAAGTACAAAGAAATATGCCTTTATGTTTTAACGATTTTAAAAGTACGAGGATAATAATCAATTGTTTAGAAGTACCTATAGAAAAACCGAAATGCGTATGTTGCCAAGTAATAACATATTCCCATTATAAAGGTAGGCAAACTATTATCCAGCAGGGCCAATTACTGTTGTTTCTAAAGGGTGTGGTAGGAGCTCTGATAAGGCCATTTTTAGTCAGAGTAATCTAATTGATAAACTGATGCCAAGAAGAGACAGTATTATAGTCAATAAAGGCTTTTTAATAGATGATATATGCGACCATAGATTTATTAAAATTATTAGGCCTCATTTTCTTAAAAAAAGAAGCGCAATTTACAGAGGACGAATCAAAGGAAAATATTTTAATTTCAAAAGCCAGGATACACTCGAGGATACATATCGAAAGAGTCAATCAAAGAATGCGAATCTTTAACATTTTAAATACTCCCTTGCCAAATAGTTTAATACAAGTTTTTGATGACATTATGTTAATTATCTGCGGAATGGTAAATCTGCAAACTCCAGTGCTCTCGAGTAACAAATTTTAAATAGGTATTCTTAGTTTTTTATTTTGCTCTTCATATAAAGTAAGTTTAGTGTAAAATAAATGGTTGTTTTTATTAGATTTAATTTAAATAATTGGAAAATATTTATTTAATGTAACTCAATATTACAATACAATAAATACATAATTCTCTAATCAGTGCTTTAAAGCTCTGGCCTCGAGAATACTAATTACAACTTTTGTGTCAGAGAGATTCTAACTAATATTTAGATACCACTTAAGTTGTTTTATAAATACATTATCAATTAAGATTAGACTTACAGCAAGTTCCCCAAATTGGTAATAAATATCTAAGATGTGAAAGGAAGACTGTGTTATAAATATTGTGTTTGGTTTTAAAAGACAGATAATTCCTGCATTTGTATATCATAGGTAGCATTGGTAATGTTTTAGATATAATATACTCAGTTCTAAATATTTTATTTGCTGTACTTCTTCAATTTTCACTTCATTTATTGTATTATTATAGTCTTAAACTGGTTTATTTTTCTGTTTAAGACAAATAAATTTTATTTTGTCAGTATTGGTTTTTAATGTTTCTGTCTTAAAAATAAATATATGTTCTTACTTTGTGTATGTTTTATTTATTGGCTTAGATAATGAAGAAAGGATTATTACAGATATGAAAGTAAATTTCCCATACAGTTTTATATCCTTTCTGTATTTTGGTCTTCGCTAGCTGAGATTTGGTACTCCTTTATGCAATATACGAAGTAAGCAGCAAATAATCCATTAGTTTCCAACTGGTTAGTAGTATTCTATAACTTAACTAAATTGCTAATTATCTTTAACACTAGTTGGACTTCTAGTTCTTTATTTTGGAACAACTTTTGTATATTGCCCCGTTACAGCAATGATAATAATATTATATAGTAGGCAATGTTCAATTACAGGAAAAATATGTAGGCAAGCTTTGGCTGAGACCCGCTTTTAGAACGGAATTATTGCTTTTTAAGTATTTATCTGGAAAATAAAAAAATATAGTTACTGTTTAAGCTTTCATATTCAACATTGCCTTTAACCATAGGTTGTTTTTTATAGTGAAGAAAGAAAATTCTATTTAAAAGCCTGGCCCTATCAAATTTTGGTTTTTACCTATATATTGTGTTTGCTTGCAGTTTATTGGATAGGTACTGTGTATTTTTAAATCGTAATAAATGAATTAACTAATCAAATAAATAGTTTTATTTATTAGCTAACACTGCATATAAGTATAATATACTATGATTAAAACTATTTTATACTCGAACAATATATTTATTTCCACTAGAGTTTATTTTCACATACTTCATGTATCATATATTTCAAATAGAAATACTCTGAAATACCGTGTACTATTTGCCAATATTAATTAAATATGACACCAAACTACGATATTTTCACCTAAAATCACTGTAAAATTCACACAAAAATCCAAAACGACACACAAATCGGCAAATCTCACATTAGAAATGAAGACAAAACACAAAGGTGTTACTCGCTTTCCACCATGTTTGTTTACAAACGCCAGCGCCCCCAACGGTAGCTGGATTCGCGAATACGTTTTTATACCGTTTAACTGAGCGTCTATTCGAAGTAGTTAGGTTTATGGTAGTAGTAGACTATTTCGTTGAGCTAGCTGTTGTAATTAAATTAAGTGATAACAAGAGTTTAATTATCTTCGCAAATGGTTGATTTTTTTAAATAAAGGTAAGGAATGTCGCAAGTATATAATAAATCGAGGACTAGCTCTGGAAAGTTACACTTGTGTTTTGGGCCCATGAGTGAGATGACAGGCCCGTCCCTGACTTCCTTGGTACTATCGGAGATTCTTTATGATCTGGATTTGTAAGTATTTTATCAGTTATGTAACATGCTAAAATATACGAATTAGCTAAAAAGTTACAGCCCAAAATGAAAATCACTAGGTACCCCTTTTGGGCCTCATATTTCCATTATGGCGCTCCTTGAAAAAAAAAAGCCGAGATGTGTGTGTGTATTGTGTACATATAGAACAATAGTAATTGTCCAATTTTTCATAATAAACGATTTTTTTGTGGAATTATTTATGGAAGATACGTCTTCGGAGTTGTGTAACTCCGTAACTTATGAAATAGCTAATTTATAAAGAACGCACCACTGGTCACGACTTAATTGAAATTTGCATGGAAATAGGCGAAACAACATTCGTAAATCTTGAAAGCACGGGGAAGTACGTAAAAGAGTTTTTTTCAGCCACTGTATCAGCTCAGTAATGAAGAATTTGCATACCACTTCCGAATAAAAAGATCCACCATGAATGAACTAATTGGATATTTTAACCATCAGAAAAATTAAATCGACGCAAGTGCCCCTTGAAAAAGTACACATTGCTATATGGATACTAGCAAGTTAAAGATTCTTATAGAGAAATTGAAAAACTTTTGGACTCCACAAATCCACTGTTGGCTTCATTGTTCAAAATATTTGCAGTGTTAGGCAGCCGGTATGAGTTTCTTAAGTGGCCACCAATAGCAAAGGCAACCAAAAACTATATGTTAGAAGAAAATGGGTTTCCAAATTGTATTAGATTTGTGGATGGTTGCCACATCCAAATTATACCCCTTGGAAGATATCGAATAAACGTTTACAACAGAAAGGAAGTGGGCAGTGTGGTGTTTCAAGGGATTTGCAATAAAACATTAAAATTTGTCAACATTTGTGCCGCTTGTATTATCCATAACTTTATTCTAATATATGAACTAATTTTTAATTTTAATAACTCGGAACCAAGAGGATTTCCAATCAACGTAGAAGACATTAATGGTATTGAAAAACTCAATGTCATTTGCAATTTTTTGGCATAAGATTAATAAATCCACTGCCATGTATTTCTGTTTTATTTATTCACCATTTATTTGTAGATAGGTATATATTATGGATTGATATTTGATGTTTTCATTTTAGATAAAGCAGATTCAAATAATTCAGACTTTTATTGACATCAAAAGTAAAAGCTTTTACTTAGGTATTATAAACCAAAAACAAAATTATTATGTTAGTATGTTATGTAGTTAATCAATTGATCAACACCTACACAAAATAGTAGGTTTACTAAAATATGAAGCGTCACAAACCTTTTTTTTTAATAAACATAAACTAAACCATAGAATAACCCAAACAAAACACATCTACAAGTAGTACTTGAACCAGTTTTTTCCGAAGCAATAGCACAAACGTGGTTTTGACTGTTGTCAAAGTAAAAAACAAACAAACTCTCATGTTTTATCAGACACTAATTTAAATTGGATTATGAAATTAGACTTTGTCAAAACATATACTTTTTCTAAAAAAACAACAGAAAATATTGCTCTTCGAAGTACATAGAGAAATTCCCTATAACTCTGTGCCCTAAATGATACAACTAATTTCCTGATCAATAATTATAGAAGAGTCGTCCGAAGAACATGGGTTCTAAAACGCTTAGTTTTCCAGATACTAACATGGCTTTTATTTAATTACTCCGAAGTGCTTAAAAATGACTGTATGAAATTACTGTTACTAAACATGTTGAAATAACCAAAAATTGGTCAAAATTATTCAGGGATCAATCAGTCCATCTGCATCCTTTGCTGAACATAGGCATCCCTTAGAGTGTTCCATCGTCTCCGATCAGTCCACCTCATCGGCGGGCACCTTCTGCTTTTAAAGGCGTCTTGGCATGGTCTCCACTCCAGGCTATTTCTCGTCCATCGTTCGTCGGTCAGTCTTGCTACGTGGCCAGACTAGAGTCTAGCTACAGCAGCCGGACGTCCTTCCGTCCGTTCCGTCCGTCCCTCCCGTCCTCCCTGAACGGGAATATGTATTGAATACAGTGGAATGTATTCGCGGAAACACATGCAAGCTGCTGTATAACCACTATAATACGGCTTTTGCTAAATATATCCTGGTTTTTAGTTAGATAAAGCAAAATATATCGTAGAAAGTGTTGACAAAGTACGGGCACGTATCGGTACAAGTAATATTTCACTTTTCGCATGGCCCTCCGCTCGCTTCGCTCGCTAGGGGGGCTCAGGAAGAGGAAACTAAACACGTGCTAACCAAAACTAACCCAAGACATAGTCAAAACCAAGAAAAAAACTGTTTAGAAATATTATAACCTTAAAAAAACGACGAGATTTGAACCCGGGTCGCCGAAGTGAAGGCTAACCATGCAGACCCCTAGACCATCTGCGGACTTACAAACAACTGGTTGCATCACGAGGACATGGAAGTCAAACATAAAGGAGGAAGGGAGGGACGAACAGAATGGACGGAAGGAGGTCCGCTGCTGTCGTTAGAGTCTTATCATGGCCAGCCCGGTTTCACTTTAGTGTTGTTAGTCTCTCAATCGCGTCGGACACATCAGAGATTCGGCGCAATCTCTCATTTATCCGATCCCTCAAGGAAAACCCCAGCATTGTCCTCTCCATCCTTCTTTGAGTCACTCGTATATTTTCAGCAGACTTTCTTGTGAGTGTCATAGCTTCTGCTCCATAGGTAAGAACGCTGACGATGCACTGATTGAGCATCTTTGTCTTCAGGCAGGTCGGTATTCCAATGGCTGCTCATGCAAGCCCCATTCGTCTGGTTATTTCGCAAATTTGGTTGTTCCTCCCTATACGGATTTCATGCTCCAGATGTTTATAAGAGTAGACTTGTTCTACTTGATTTTCATTCACTGATATATGTTCACTCACTACTACATTAGTCTTATACTGGGTTCTACTTATATTAAATTTAAGTCCAACAGTTTTCGAGGCACGATCTAACCTATAAAGCATCTCCCTGGCTTTATCGATGCTATCTCGTCAATCAAAAATAACACAAACAACAAGCCGGCAAAACCGTACATAACCTACAAATCGGTAGCGCTAAATCGCTCTCGGCAGCCTTTCGCTGGATTTCCTTGTAACCGCTTTAAAAAGCGACAGCATGCAGGGTATATGACTAACGTCAAAATCATGGCTGAATTGCGTTAAACACAGCCATTGACTTATACTTACCGGAACTTGTATATGCAATTTATAAAAATATCTTAAGGAAGAATATGTAGAAGTAGTCATATTATGGTCGACATTTTATGTTTAAAGATTACGTTTAAACCAGTTGATAAATCAGACCTACATACATATGAACATATGCCAATATGGGCAGCCAAACAGGAAATGAGATTTTAACAAACTAGCGGTAATATGTACTATCCAAAATTTTTGCGATCGCTCACCATATAAACATCTGGCCATGAGGCGAGTAAAATATGCAGATACAACATATTATGAGAAAAATAGGAAATTATGTGAAAGAAAACCCCCATTTGATTGATAGGTTGTGTAGAGAGAGCATCCATGCGTTTAAGAACGCATATGTCACATGTGATGCTTATGACAGTGACATTGTGGGGTGCATTTCATACGGATTAAGCTACTTTATTTGATATATTCGATGGTAAACAAGCGTATGCAGGGGAATGTGACGATTCTGTTAGGTTCTTATTGCTTTTAAAATAATATTACCATTTAAAGATAACAGCTGGCAGTCATACTTACAATATAAGCACGATGCAGCAAATGTTTGAAGCCATAACCCGGATGAATGATGTGAATGTGTGACTCGTCTTTCATAAAAGCCCTTATTTAATATTATATTGAAATTTTTTGCCTAATTGAAAACTGGTTGTAGAGTACAAAAATACTGAAAAACCACGTCTTAAGACTGGCGCGAAAAAATAATTCGCATATTTATTTTTTATCCTTCCTAATTTTTATTGATTATAAATTTAAAACTTGACATGGTTCAAGAATATATATATACATATATATATATATATATATATATATTTAAGCATGAATAAAGCATCACCAAAAAAATGAGGAAACATTTATTTTTTGAACGTGGAAAGTTTTGGTATACAGATACTTTGTAAAGAATGATTTTTAACTCATATTGAAGTAACAAGAATCCAGGGTAGTAGCAACTCCATCCCTTATGCCAAACGATTCTCTGCATATCCCTATAGTATGCAGTTCTTTTCAAGCTGACGCTAATTTTCAGTGCCTGCAATGTCTTGAATGCAACAAGAATCCTTCAAGATGAGCCGAGACGAGAGGTAGCCTGCTCTCTAACGAAATTCTTCACTCGCCTTTCAAAACATGCGAGTTATATTTCAAGAGACCATTTTTCTGGTCTCGTCTCTCTTATCTCATTTCTGGAGATAAACAATTATTTCCACATGACAACGTAACTAGAAACAAACCTATTATATTAGTACATATCGAAATTATAACGCAAATCAAATATTAAGTTTGGTATAGTATAGAATGTCTTCAATATCAACTTTTTTTAAATACGAAATTTTCATTTTTATTTAATGTTTTGCTTTGACTCTAAATATACTTAGCCATGCCTCGTATAACGGTGGATCTGAATTTTTCTATATAAATGATACCAAACAGAAACAACCGTCTGACACAAGCTGCTCATCAACATACGATTAAGATGCGAACAGCTAGGACGTCCCTGCTGCGGGACTCTTTTGTCTGGAGGACTGCCTCGCTCTGAAATGGGCTTCCGAGTAACGTCTTCTCCGAAAACTATAAGCTATAGCGCTTCAAGTCCAACGTCCACCATCTTCTCCGCACACGCACCGCTCGTTGAGTGGCATAGGATTTTCCTTTTGTGTGTGTGGCGAACATTAAAAAAAATCCATTTTCAGCTTTTATTCTCTATTACGGCTCTGATTTAGGCTTGTGTTAGTTTGGGTTGGGTCAAAAAAGATATAACAAGTTGTAATTTTCAATATAGTAGAATATAAAATTTATTTTTCGATCAAAAACATAAAATTACTACTTGGAACTACTGACTAAAACTTGACCTACCGAACAAATAAAGAATAACAAAATAATATTCAGATGAAAAACAAGATAAAATGAAACTAATCCAAATGGCAAGCATATGGAAAATCTTGGGGCAACAAGTCTTATACATTTTTTTTTTCGATTAAATAGTTGTTTTATGGGTCCGATATATTTTTATATTCTACTGTACTTAGCATTCAAAAAAACGACTCGTTATATTAATTTGGAAAATAAAACACACGTAGGGCCGTTATAGGGAATATAACCTAAAAATGGTTATTCCATGTCAAAACGTTGAGACATGGCATTGGGTAAAGACGCATTCAGAGCAAGAAGTTTATTCCAATAATATTAAAAATTTAGGTTTATATCTAAAAACAGTAAATAAAACGTTATACGAAAATTCAATAATCCCTTTTTAAGAAAAAGTGTAATTTGTTATAGAACACTTTTACTGAAATTAATAGTTTTGAAATATTTCCATATGAAGAGGGCATTTTTGATACTGCTACTATGATTAGGCACTCTTTCAAGGGTTAATTTAACTGGGATACACTATATATTGGTATATTTGTTGGATATTATTTTTCATTTTGAGAGGTTTTTGTTCTTAAAATTTTTCAGAATTACGGAGATTCTGAGGAAAGTTACAAAAATTATATTTTTTATATATCGCGTAAGCTTTATGGTAGATAACAATATTTTCTACCAAAAGTTTGATATTTTTATTATCTAAGAAACCGGAGTCATCAACATCAACTTTTTTTCAAATACGAAATTTCCTTTTTTTATTGAATCTTTTCAAAAAACTTTCAACTCTGAATATACTTAGCAATGCCTCATAACGGTGGTTCTGAATTTTTCTATGCGTAAATTATTCATTATCAGCCTTTATTCTGTATTACGGCTCTGATTTAGGTTTTATTGGTCAAAAAAGATATAACAAGTTGTGTTTTTCAATATTAATTTTATTAGAATATAAAATTAATTTTTCAGAAAAAAAAACATAAAATTACTATTTGGAACTATTGACTAAAACTTAACCTACCTAACAAATAGAGAATAATAAAATAATTTTTAGATGAAAAACAATATAAAATAATACTAATCCAAAAATGGTCTGCATATGGAAAATTATCTTGGAGCAACAATTTTTATATATTGTTTTTCGATTAATTCATCGATTTATAGGTCCGATACATTTTTATATTCTACTGTACTTAATATTAAAAAATTACTTACTACATTATATCGCGTAATCTGTATTATAGTATTGTAGATAATAGTATATTATTTTATATGGAGGAAAAGTGATACTTTTCATGGCGCGCTCGTGTTTAACAGCCGAACGGAGTGAGGCTGGTAATAGAGAGCAAGCCATGAAAAGTAACTTTTCCTCCAAATAAAATATGCTGTTTTTTCTTCAAATGTCGACAGATTAATGCAAAAACATCTCTTTTTAATAGTAATAATATCTAATTATTATTAAAGATAAGTGGGTTCGCAAGGCGGCTTAGACAGACCGGTGTCGATGAATAGGCACAGGTTGTTGCTATAGTAATGTAACATAAAGCTGTCAGTGGACACTGTCAACAATAATTATTTTTTTTAGATTGCGTCTCCGATTGCGTTTTAATTCCGTATTGATAAGCACTTATTGAGTGAGTTCGATTAAATAATAACCAATTTGTTCCTAAATTAGTGATTTTTAGAAATGCAGTCACAAACTGAGTGATAAATACAAATTTTAGTTTAATAACTATTGAGTTGTTGACGCTTATTTTGTTGTCTGTTTGTATTGTATCTATGTTGCTATGACAACACTTTTACCTCCGCCGGCGGAAAAGTGAAAAGTAAAGCTCCGGCGGAGGAAAAACGAAACTTCACGGCTGCCTACACAGTCGAGTAATGACGGATTTACTGACGTTTGAAGAAAAAAATATTTCCTACCAAAAGTTTATATTTTGTTCTTTTCTAAGAAAAGTTACTAGAATGGGTATAAAATTAATTTTGCCACGGAGTCACCAACATCACCTTTTTTTTTAAATACGAAATTGTCTTTTTATTCAATCTTCTCAAACAGCTTTTAACTCTGAATATACTTAGTTATTCCTCATAAAACGGTGGTTCTGAATTTTTGTATATAAATTATCCATTATCAGCTTTTATTATCTATTCCTGCACTGGTTTAAGTCGCATTGGTCAAAAAAGGTATAAGAAGTTATATTTTTCAATATTAATGATGATAGAATACAAAATTAATTTTTCGAAAAAAACATAAAGTTACTACTTGGAACTACTGGCTAAAACTTAACCTACGTAACAAATAAAGAGTAACAAAATAATTTTTAGATGAAAAACAAGATAAAATAAAACTAATCCAAATGACCTGGATATGGAAAATTATCTTGATTCATTTTTATATATTTGTTTGGACTAAACTTAATCATTGGTTTATAGGACCGATACATTTTTATATTCTACTATTCAGGTGGCTCGATTTCGAAAACTGTAAGAGACACAGTGTCGGTCAAATTAGGGCAAAATTGCGTATGTAGGTGCCTAAGAATATGCGGTTTAGAAAGTTTTAAAATTCCGAGTATTTCCTGATATATCTGAAGAAACAAAATTTTGAATTTTTTAAATTTTTTTCTTGAGCCTATTTAAAAACTGATTTCAAATTAAAGTTCCCTTAAGTATTGCCACTTTTTCCACTCTATTGGTGGTATTCAGTTTGGAATCCGACGTTTCATCTTCAAGCGGTCATCATTAACTTTCTTTTTGTAAATGCGAACTTTATTTTTTTTATCGTTTTTTAGATGATATTGGCGTTATTAATATGAATATGTGTTTTTAATTTTTTTTAATTATTTTTTTTTAATTTTAATTTTTTTTTTATTTCTTATTTTGCTTGGGCGTAATTGAAAATAGTTTAAGGTACTTTTGAAATGTTTTTATTCTATAAAAATATTTTATTTTGTTTTTTTTTGTTTGTGGAAAATTGGTGCCTTTAATTTAAATAAAAATAAAAAATAGTGAACTTAAATAAACAGGTTTGCTTATTTTTTACCCAAAATCAAAATAAATAATAATAAAAGATAACAAGTATTTATATTAATAATCCCGATATTATCTAAGAAACGATAAAAAAGTTAAAGTTCGTATTTAAATAAAGAAAGATGATGGGACCCCATGAAGACGAAACATCGGATTCCATACTGGATCCGGCCATTAGATAGAGCGGAAAAAGTGGCAATGCAAAAGTACAATTCAATTTGAAATACGTTTTTAAATAAGCTCAGGAAAAAAATAAAACGATTTTTCAATATTTCGGCTTTTTCCGGATATCTTCGGAAATACTAGGAATTTTAAACCTTTATAAACGGCATCGGCATATCGCTACGCACCTAAATGCGTAATTTTGCACTAATTTGACCGACACTCTATCTCTTACGGTTTTCGAGTTTCCCATACATAGACTCGAATTCGAGCCACCCTGTACTTAATATTAAAAAAACGCCTCAATTGAAAAATAAAACACAAACCAGGACCCTAATAGAGAATACATGGTTATTTTATATCGAAACGTTGGGAAACAGCATGGGGTAAACATACATTAAGAGCAAGAAGTTTATTTCAAGAGTTTAAAATAATTGAAGTTCATATTTAAAAAAAAATAAGGAAAACTTTATACGAAAATTCAATAACCCCTTTTTAATAAAAAGTAATACTATCTATAGAATACTCTGTCTGAAAATATTAGCTTTAAGAATAATTTTTTTTTAATATCCCCAAACATCTAAAATGTTGGAAACTTTGCCAGCCTATATCGACCTAAAAAAGGTACCGACCTCGTAGCTCTTGTTATTTTGAAGATAGTATTAGTGATACGCGTTATATTGCACACCCTATACCATATACGATTGATCTTATTAATCAAATTTCTTTATTTCAAAATAAGGAGTTTTGTAAACACCTATTAAACACCAGGTATAATTTTTGCACTAAATGTTTACTTTAGATGCCACTTAAGTCCTAAAACAATATTTTTTTGTAAGTTTTTCAAAACTCTTCAAATAATCTACATGAAATAAAGTTACAGAAAATTATGTATATGATTACAAAAATTCTCGTCGAGAGAAGCTATCTCGTCTCATTTTGAGCCAAAAATTGAGTGAAAAGGAGCCTCTCGTCTCGTCTTGGCGGTATATGTTTACAGAAATTCTCATCGAGGAAACTCGAGAATCTCGAGAATTTCTCGTCGAGAAACGCCATTATCTGTTCTGATTTCGGAAAAATCTGAGTGTTTCATCTTGGCGGCATCGCTATTCGCAACAGTAGGATGTAAACCAAGAACACGTGAATGCTAAGAAAATTGATGTTCCATTATTATTTATCATAAAATCGATATTAAAACTCATGCCAAAAATGAGAAATGAAACGTCTAAGACAATTTTGTTGAGCAAAGCTTAAACTTCTCCAAAAACCCTCAGGAGGATTATTACAATATTACAGTTATTTATTTTATTTTCGAAAACGTTTGCGAGATATTTATTTACTAATTTAATCGATGTTGCTTACCTTTACAGTGTTCCGATAATTAGAAAAAAAAAACGAGAATCTTCTCCATCTTTTAGTTGGTTTTATATGTCATCTAGACTCTGACATTTTATTATATAACATTGCGGTGAAACTGAATATTTCCCCTTTAAAAATTCCAAAAATATTAAGGAGAATCATTCATATCCTTAATATTTTTGGAACTTATAAAGACGAGATATTCAGTTTCATCGCAATCTTTGAATATCCTGCATTTTGTAACATTCTCTAATCATTTATACATATTTATCAAAAATATTCTCTTTGTCATACGCTCCCAAAACTAGCTATTTTACGGACTCATTTGAGTCCGTAAAATGCTTCTTTTTAGGCCTAGTCCCTAAAAGTCGTCATGGCAACTTTTACGGACTATTCCAAAATTTCGGAATATGTCTAAATGTCAAAGTTCGAATGACATGACAAAATTGTCAAATAGTTGCTATACGATATCAAATTCTAAGCTAACTTTGTCGTACATTATGATTTCAAAAATTATGGTAAATTTGCAAATTTAGGCGTTCTGAAGAATTGCAAAAAGCGTATAAATAAAAATTAAATTTTGGGAGCGTATGACAAAAAATAGTGTTTGTCACACGTACCTAAATGAAGTTTTTCAGGACTCATCTGCTATTCCGGACTCGGCTAACGCCTCGTCCGGAAACAGCAATGATTCGTCCTGAAAAACTCCATTTTAGGTACTTGTAACAAAAATAACTATTTCAAAACAAGTTTTAGGAACATATAAAAAACAAAGTACCTTTATTCCGACCCTTAAGGCTTAGAAAATCTTTGCTCGGTTAACAAAAAAGGCCGGATTAAATCAATTAGCACTGGGACTTTGGTTTACAAAATGGCGACCTAACATTACCTGGACTGAGGGGTCCTACCACAATGCGGGCGGGCGTAATGGACCTCTTTTGCAAGAAATATTAGATCCAAACGAGCATGGAGATCTAGAATACCTAATCCGGAGTCAAATAGGCTATCGTTATGTAAAAAACAAACAGTGGAAAGTTTATACATGAACTTTGAAATTATTATATACAAATTACTATGCTTAATTTATAAACTATTTGATAAACTAACGTGATAACAATAACGAGATTTTGTATAAAAAGCAAAATTAAGTAGCATAGCATGCTGTGCAACTTTTCTCTAGGTACCTATCCTTACAATATTCCTGTGAAACTGCCCTCAGACAGGATCTATCCAGAGATTGAAACTAGACCAAGACTCGGCCAGTGCCGGTCATGCTCACGAAAAACTCTACGGTCTCATTCTCGGTATCGGTTTCGATGATTCGAGACCAATCTTCGTCTCGGTCTCGGTCATGGTCTCGAAAATGCAACAATTAGCTGTAATATTAATATCATTCAAGAACCGAATAACATCGACAACATCTTAAATTGAGTAATCCAGCATTTCCATTTTTTCTTTTCCAATTAATTAAAATTTTCATGGATGGAAAGTTTGTAAAACACAGCACTGCCTTATAATACATTATGCAATACTCTGGGCTAAATTTTGATGCTTGAATATTATATTAGAAAATAAGCATTTTAGGGTTTCCATTAGCAGTCAGAATTTGAAAAATAATTTTTTAAATTTTATCGTATACAGATAAAAAAAATGCTGATATTCGTAAAAAACAAATGCATGTTTGTGAAACTTTAAGCCGCGATTTTAAAAATATAGTAAACTCTAGACAGTTTCGTTTGTTACGCTGTTTTTTTTTAGAACTTTTTTATTGGTCCATTGCATTGGTGCGCCCGCCCGTGACTCAATGTAACACGTATTGCATGTAATTAAAAATAGTATTTCAACACAATTCTTTTTATATGTTTTATTACATATTATACTTTTTGTCACATCTCCTTTTTTTAGAAATCCTTTGACTAAATGTCATACATTATACACAAATTATCCAGAATTTAGCATTCCTGTTGTTAGATAGGCACGCTCGAAAAATGGAGCAAAAGTTAACATTTAATAAATAACTAACCCAAAGTAACATTGTACTTAAATTCAAGTTGATCAAATCGAGTCATAAAATTAGAGTACTGACTGCTATCAGTATGGAGCGGTAAGGATACTGGGGATCTTCAATAGTACTACCACGGACAGGGAAGAAGATTTTTTAAAAATTGTTTTTGCTATGTGTTGCCTTGCGGTCTCATACCAAATTTAAGCATACTAGTGCACAGTTTGGTTATTTCGTATGCGCAAAGAACGTATATGTACTTTTCAATTTTTTTTTTATGGCAGTGACATACATACTAAAGATAGGTCCTATGGCACTCGACGGTCTGTGCGCGAAAATGCTGATTGACACGGTTCTTAAACAGTTGTAGGTTGTAATTAGAGAAAAACAGATTTCCTGGGAGTGAGTTCTACAGTGATGCAGTGCGCCAGATAAAGGAGTGCCTGCTAAGCGACGTTCTAGTTGTTTCGAGTTGTACGACGAACGGGTTGCGCGCCGAGCCAATTTCCAAAAATATTGATAAATCTCTTTTCGGCAAGACAAAGAAAAAAGTCCGGGGAAAAATGTGTTAGTTCGTTGGCGCAGTTCCTTAACACGGTGGCAGGTATCCCTCTAATAATTTCTTTAACATCAAATTGCACCAGGTTGCACTCAAGCCACTTTCCAAGAAGATTGGTAAATCCCTTTTCCGTAAGACAGGGAAAAAAGTCTGGAAAAAATGGGTGTTAGTTCGTTGGCCCAGTTCCTTAACATGGTGGCAACTATTCCTCTTATGCTTCCTTTAACACCAAATAGTACTCCCATTGTGTAAAACGTTGGTAGTTGGCAATAAGCAACTTTCTGTCATGATTGACCTCCCACTAAGTAAGAATAATTAGTGGAGCTTACGCAACTCTTACTTGATATGGAGACTACATGGTGCCATACACAAGGTGCCAGTAGTATGTTTTAGGATGGTTGGATATATAACGCGCCACTTTTTACCTACTTACATAATACGAAATCTATAAAGTTACAAAATGCTGTCCCTGCAACTATAAAAATACAACTTTTACGTAGACGTTAATACAAAATGCCCTTGAAGGCATTTAATACTACAGAGGGACTATAAAATATCATTAGTAACTAAAGAATTAGTAACTTCTAAGCAACTCTGTAAGGTGATCGATTTGTAAGCTATTTTCCGTTATCTCACTTATAAGTAATTTTTTAATTTTTAGGTAACAAATTCTACCATAAAGGAAAATATACATTGCTGGGGAATACTTCTTAAATTCGCTACTTATACATAAGTAAATTTCATTTTAATAAATTAGAGATAGTTTCAACGTAGCGTTGAATAGTATTAAAAACATTGCGACACCATTTTTGAAAATTCCTCACTTTTTAAAAAGTATTTTTAACTAGTTCTAACTACTTGAAATATATATTTTTATATCTTAGTATTTCTCGTATTTTTATTTTTTTTTCAAAAGATAATTTTTTGGTGGCGGGTTGATATTTTAAGAACTAATATCCTACGCTACACAGAGTTTTTCGGGTTTCGGTTTTAGCAACCTTTGGGTACCTATAGAAATCAAAGTCGCAAATATTCATGCATATACCTATTAATTATTTTATGATTAGGTAAATAAAATATAAACTATCATATTGCTTGGATAGAAAGAAATACAATATACATTATTTTCGTTGAATGAGAGAGGTCCACATATTATTAAGGCACACTGGGAATAAGCATCAGTTCCAGGGACCACATAAGCACGTAAACGATATCGTAAAATAATTGCCCATTTTCGCAACAACGTGGTGAAGAAACGATACCAGAATTATCATTATTCATCATAACAGCGAATCTAAAGCTATTTATTTAGAGAACTCGTAGCGGCAACTATAATTGACTAATTGGGATGTTGAATCACCCTTGATCCGTATTAAATATTTAGTTAAATAGGAGCAGAACAATATGATTAAATGTGCGGTATTGCTAATGGAAATCAAACGTAAATTCCAAAACATTTGACCACTCTGTATAATGTACAATGCTAAATTATTAAAAAAAAAACTTAGAGTCCTCTGGGAGTAATGGGACTTTAAATACAGAGCCACTTAAAAAATTTAAAATCGATTTGCTCTAAACCATCTTAAATTCACGAATTTTGATTTTGCAATATCTTGCATTGTATTACTACGATAACTCATTGCTTGTTTAAATTCTTAATAGTACTGAGGAAGACAGTGAGTAGATATACCATATATTGAAATTGGGCAAAAATTTGGGATGCCTCACTTCATTTGAACACTGGTTTCACTTGCTTTGTTTTATCTTTGTACCGCTAGAATACAAAATTATGTTTTGACAAAAATGTAGTTTAGACAGAATAGCTACAACTCTTAATCCGTTATTCAGTATGAGCATCGACCATGAATAGCAAGTCTCGGACTTGAGTTGAATTTTCCAGTCTCACACCGGGACTAGTTTCGGAAAGCTCCATAATATTCCCGTTCCGAGCAGAAGCTATTTACGGCAAAGCCTCGGGGATGCCTCTACAGTGGCACATTTGTTAGTTTTCTCAATCTAATGAAATTTTACTTGCGGAACCTAAGTTTAACTCCCGATTTGAAAGATGTTAGCTAAATTAACTCCCGACGAAAACACATGTACACTTTAGTACTCAGTTAGTGTACTTTATTCAGATTTCTCAGGATACGTTCTATTTTCCAGTCCCTTTACGTCTTTTCTTGAGCTACGTAACTCCTAGTCGTAGGTCTTCGTCTCGGTTAGTCAGAATGGTCTTGTGCAGCAAATGTCAGGCGAACAATATAACTTGCTGTCAAAACTTCATGCTAACGTCTTAAGAAAGAGCCTCAACCTACGCATAGAGTACAGTGGTGGAGCAGCACATTCTAAACCATACAGCAGTTTGTCAATGTCGCCACTGCACACCAAGCTCTTTGGTCTAGTTTTAATAGGGCTTTCCGCCAGATGAACGAACTCCACAGGAAGAAGGTCATATCGATGCACAAGGATCATCAAAGAGCGTTAGTCAGAAAGTTAATTGCTACAGCCGGGTAACTACCAGGGGACCAGTCAAACATTATAACCCACAACAAAGCTAACACTTAATGAGGAGGAATGACCTCAACCAACAGCAATTAAGCAGACCTCGATGGTCAGTCGAGATCTATCAACCACTTGCTAGTGTCAGGAGAAAGCTATGTGTATATCATGGCCAACATCATCATCTCGGACGCAGTAGTGAAAAAGAATGTGCAGACTCCCAATAATTTCTAGCAGCTTGTTACTGAAAATCGAAAATGAATTTCAATATACCTTCCAGGGCCTATTTTCCAAGGAGTTGGGCCCTAGGCCCTAGCAATTTTTAGGATCCCATATGACCTCTGCTCCCATTTGATTTTTTTTTTGTTTAAATTTCGAACTAAAAATATTATTTATAATGTAGTTTTTTATTCAGATATAAGTTAAGTTTTTCTATTATTTACAAATTTCCATTCCTCATTTATATTAAAAAATAACAGATTTTAGAAAAACTAGTAAAGAAACACGAAATAAGATAAAAAAAAGTTTTATTGAACCCAAACCTAAATTAGGAAAAAATTACATAATATTTAAATTAACAGAAATACGCTGAGGTCAACACTTTTTTTCGAAAAAAGTTTGAATACATAAGAGTAAACACCGACAGTTTTGGGACTATACACTAACCACTCATATTTTTATAACTGTGTAGTTTTTTTACGCTACACATTTTGGGCCCCACTTGCTATTGGGCCCTAGGCCCGGGCCTAATGGGCCTAATTGTAAAAAATGCCCTGATGCCTTCTCCATGTTTTGTAAATAAAATCATCGACGTGACTAAATGAAAATGTCCTCGACCTCGAGGAAATCATATGCAGACTGTTTACCTCATTAGGTTTGTTCTAGCATGAAATTTCGGACGGTTTGAAGCTAGTTTAGTGCATGTTCGTTCGAGACTTGGTTGCAAACGGTTCGAGGTTTTAACGCTTATTTCAGATGACAATTACCTTGACTGACATTTCGTTGTTTTGACGGGTTTCAACTAGTTTGCAAACTGGATTTTGTTGTTGCTCGAACATCTGACTGGTAGTCGGAATTCTGGTTTTGTTTTGCTAGAACGCGTATATTACTATGCACAAACTCCGGGTGGTTTTGTACCGTTTGAAATCGCTGCTAGAATAAACCTATTATCTTGTTGTTGTATGAAAACCACCTATTCATACTTGAACCTTCGAAACTTGAAGGAATTTGATATCAATCGAGTCGACTTTCAGAAATTGAATTGAACATAGGATGTAATTATAGTATTGTTGCATGCGTTGTTTTGAGCCCTGGAAGATATCCCCACTGAAGGTTTACAGATTTTGCTAAAGCCTTGGATACTATGTACCATCTGCAATTGTCTAAAACCCTTAGTGATAAAATATTCCAAGATAATGAACTTGAGAAAACGAGAAGCTACCCTGCATAGCGATGTAGGATGATGATTAGAAATGAGCTAAGTCGAGGAGTACAGAGTAGTGAGTACCTCGGAACGCAGTTCTGGGTTCGTCTTGATTTATTGTATGTATATGCAATTCCTAAGTTTATACATCATATGGTAGATCATTAGACACAGTGGAAAATGATTTTCCTTATATAACTGTGATCTTTAATAAAATAATATACATGGAATGAGCTTTTACTCCCATTCGTTACGACACTCGCCTTCGGCTCGTATCGTAACTCTCATGCTCGTGTCTTAATAGCCATTAGATGTGAGTTACATACACTTTTTTTTCTACTACCAATCATAATATGGAAAAATAATCTTTAATTTTTATAATTTACTTAGTAAATTGTATATGAACTGTCAAAATTGATAAATTTTAAATCTGTCATGATTATGGCTGTCTTTCATCTTAACCGAATATTACTGTGATGTTGAATTTTGTTTGGTTAAACCCCGTTTAGTAATGAAGCGTCAGCATCGTAATGCACTTCATTACGACTCTGGTAGTAAATGTCCAATAAATCAATTAAAGTATAGGAGTAGAAAAACGTTGTTCAGATATATTCAACGGTTTACTAATATACTAATCAGTTAATAGGGTTACTATGTTACAAATGTCTCATTGCTGTAAACTTATATATACAAGTAACTTGAGACATTTAAAAAGCAGTAAACAAGATACACGATCAAGTAAAATTAATATTCCTTAACTTACGGAGTGCACTTTTGATTGGCCATATCCAAAGAGAGCAGAATTATTTTAGATGTAAATGTCCCATTTTCTAGGGGATTAGACTTGACCGCTGACCAAATTGAACTTGGGCAATGAACAAGTCAGATTAAGTTAGTTTAGAAATAAATCAAATAATACTACAGACTGTATGAATTCAGTGATTCTTCGGTTGTCAAGTTTCAGATGTTTAGCCTAATATTTGTGCAGATACTAGACTGAGTTAAATAAAATCCGAACGCTTTCTCCAGTTAAAAATATTAAATGAGTTTCCTGTTGATGATAAAATTAAATAATTAAGAAAGTAAGGACAATGCATGAAAGTAACTAACGACAGCAATATGGTTTGTCCGTTTTAATTAGTTTGCGTCGGGGTACAGCGATGTATTCTATTCCTGTGGCTTCGTTGATCAGCGAATAGTCCTTTCTGCAAGTAGAAACGCATTTATTTCGCAATTTCCGGTTGACCGGAATGCCCGACGGAAAACACCGGAATATGTTGCCGTAAACAGAAAATTTAGGACTCCGAATATTAATGCGCAAAATATATATAATACGAGCGGATTCATGACAAAGAATACTAACGGTTTAAAGGGGTATCCTTTGAATAAAATATTAATACTTAAATTATGATGCCCTTTATGTGGGTCTGTTGTTGATTTGTTGGTATAGAAATAGACAGAGCAATTTATTTAATTAGCTGCTTAACAGACAGACCCATAAAATTCAAAATAAAAGCAAGAGAAACATTAAGTTTAGTGATTAATCTAAAATCTAACACTATTAACACTTGTTAAATAATATAATGAGTTATTGGTCATTGAAAAAAAGAAAATAAAAAATGCTATTTTAGCTGAAGACCGATCGGAAAAAGATCGTCCGAGCTAGCAGTGCGCCGTCGCACCGCCGGCGCCGCCGCCGCCGTCCGCAATGTTGCCATGTTGGGAATATTCCCAATGGCCAAATTTCTTTAAAGTTGCCAAAATTAGGTAAATTTGGGAATTTTACCACAATTATTATGGGAATATTTTGGGCAATATTGCCAATTATAGTAGCACTAATGGCAATATTGCCCACATTTTATTAGCTGCATCGGGTGGCGTGAATTATGTCGAGCCAATCAGAGGAAACGGGGTGCCGGCGCCGCGCCGCCGCGTCGCGTTTGGCCGCCGATGAGCGATTTGCAGCGAACGCGAAGCGCTGGCGATGCCGTACGAAAAATTAATATCAGTGTTACCAGGTCTACTATTTTTATAGTAGATCTACTATTTTTGACCTTTGGCTACTATTCTACTTTCATAAAGGTAAATTCTACTATTAATTTGAGAAAAACAGAATAGTTGATTAAATATCCTAAAACTCTTACAAGAAAAAATTGAAAAATTAAACAGAAATCTTAAAATTCTAACGTAACATCTTAATTAATTTTGTGAAGTGGGATTACGTTGCTATTTTTATGCGGTTTTAAAAGATGGCACCACCACCACTAATTCTATATATACATATAAAGGATTCACCGGCTCGTTCTTTGAATCGTTTAAACGTTTTTTTTTAGTGTTTTATCTATGTTTAAACGTCATTAGTCCATTTTACTTCCGACTTGTCACTTGTGCGTCTGTGACGGCGTGTTTACTCAAAACCGCCTGAATAACAGGTGTTATTAGTTTACTGTTAGTGGTATTAGTTCTGCTTTACTTCAGTTTTACCATGAATAGGTATGTTTTTTTAAAGATAGACAGCGAATTTGTAATCTACTATTTTTTTAATCAATCTACTATTTTTTTTACATCAATCTACTACCTAACTGTAAAACTGATCTGGCAACACTGATTAATATATAGTTGCACGACATCGCCACTGATTCGCGTTCGCTGCAAATCAGTGGCGATGTCGTGCGACTATATTAAATTACGGGACGTCCTAGGTGAGCGATTGAGAAGTGTTTTTTTTTTAGAAAAAAAATTGCAACAACAAGACTTTGTACGAATATAAATACCGTTGCAAGATTTGGAAATTATTGGATATAGCCCCTTCATAACCATGCATTCGTAATTTTTTAACGTTTTTGGGGAATCTAATGCATTAAAGCGGTAAATTTGAGAGAATATACATCGGCGGAAACAAGATTTTATGCATATTTTTTATAATTTGGATTGATTATTGTAATGGTGCTATATCCAATAATTACCTCGGGGTAATAATTGGATATAGCCCCATCATAGAAATTCACTATGTTTTTGTTGGAATCTAATACTCAACGATAATTATTTTTAAGTTACTTAACTAAACAGTCTTCATGCGTCGCCTAAAAACTTAAACATCAATATCAGTTATGGGTTCGTAGGACTTTTACCGAAACTGTTGCTTTTACATTTTTCATGTAGTAAGTGTGTATTTGGACTGATTGGTTTTTTGTTTCTTCTTGAGTCTGTAAGTTTATAACGTGTGTATAATACACATCTTAACCTCTCTGTAATAGTTTTTATACGGTTCGGTTAATTAATCAGTTTACATTATTCTTATCTGTGCCTTTTATTATCTCCTAATTTCTAACAGTTTTACGAGGTTTTAAGAATTCTATTGCATTAAAGAAGTAAGTTTGAAAGAAAATAAATTGGCGGAAACAAGATTTTTGCATATTTTTTTTTAATTTTGGTAAAAAAACCAATGAAACTAGTAAAAGAAAAGCGCGCTTTCCTTTTAGTAGCTTTTATTAGTTAGGGGTTAGTTTCGGTTAGATTGGGTTAGTTTTGGTTGGCTGGGGTTAGTTTGGGTTAGCTTGGGTTAGTTTTGGTTAGCTTCGTCTCGTAAGCGAGAGACGTGCGCAACACACAAAGCTTAGGCTTCTCACATACCTTAAGGGTAGCATGCACCTTGAGGATATTGTATTATCTTGGATTAGCTGGGGTATAGGTTAGATAATATAATTGATTCAAATTAATTTCAATCTATTTATTATTTATTAAAATACCATTTATATTGCAGATTGATGTATATTTGTAAAAAAAAAGCTTTAATTTTCTATGATGGAAATCCAGTTATTATCCGTCTATAAATATCTCCATTATAATAATCAACCAAAATTATAAGAAATATGCAACAAAACTTGTTTCCACCAATTTATTTTCGTTCAAACTTCCTTCTTTAATGCATTGTATATGTATATATTCCTGGGTAGTCGGAAAATCGCGAAAAGTTGTACAAAGAATTCCTCGAGAGGGGTGAACGTGATAGCGGAGGAACTTCTGCGTAGCATAGATAGTGCGAGACTGGAAAAATGGCTCGAAACAGTCAAAAATCTGAATTTTAAAAAATCAAGGAGAAAAGCTCCGTGAGTTGCGGCACTCACCTCCAACGCGACTACATCCCCCATACACCACAATAGGATCGCTTCCCATATTGAAACACCTCTGGAGCCGCAAAAAACAACGCACATACGAGAGAGATGAAACGGACACTCACAAATCTCAAGCGATCATGTACAAGAGAATCTGAATATTCCCCTCCGTTCACCAGTGAAGAAATCACAGCAGCTCTCAGAGATACGAAAGCAGGTAAAGCCCCTGGCTTCGATGGCATGCACCCAGAGTTTCTTCTGCACTGTGGTAAATACACAAGACAATGGTTGGCCCGATTCTTCACAGATGTCATACAAACCTGCAAAATTACTAACCTTCTTCAACAGTCAAAAATCATAGCGATATTGAAACCGGGCAAACCAAACAACATGCCACAATGCCCCATCGCACTTCTTAGCACGATTTATACGCTTCTAGAAAGGCTCATGTATAACAGAATCAGCCAGAAAATATTGAATAAAATTCCCATTGAGCAAGCAGGTTTCCGCCTCAACAGAAACTGCACTGATCAAGTCCTATCATTAACTTCATTTAGAGAAGCAGGTTTTCAGACACAACTAAGAACAGCTATCGTATTTATAGATTTGGCGGCTACATTTATAAGCTCATGCGAGTAATACCCTGCAGGAAAACAGTAGACCTGATAGATGCCATGATCTCCAACAGAAACTTTCGAGTTCTGTTGGGAAATAATATGAGTGGGCAGAAGAAGCTGAACAACGGCTTACCGCAGGGATCAGTTCTTGTCTCTATCCTGTTCAGCCTATATATTGCCGACATGCCTGTGGCTAGATCTAGAAAGCTTGGATACGCAGACGACTCTGCACTTGCTACAAGACATACAGATATCGAAGTTACGGAGGATATTTTAACAACTGATTTGCAAGTGGAGACTTTAACCAAGTGCCGTCAAAACAGAGACTTGCTGCTTTGACCTGAACAACAAACTAGCCAATAGGGGATTACAAGTGCATTTTGAAGGTGTGTTACTCAAACACAATAAACAACCCAAATATTACTTTAGACCGAACACTGAGTTTTAAAGAATACTTGTCGGGAACAGCAGCCAAGATCAGAACGCGAAATAACATGCTCCAGAAACTCTGCGGCATAACAAGGGGCTTATCAGCCACTGTACTGAGATCTTCATCCTTAGGTTTGGTGTATTCAACATCCGAATACAGCGCCCCAATTTGGCTTAACAGCGCCCACACTAGTCTAGTTGATACCCAGCTAAACCAAACAATCATAACAGGTACGATTAAGCCAACACCTACTCTCTGGCTACCCACGCTCAGCCACATTGCTCCTCCACTCCTTCGCAGAGAACACGTACTTGTCAGGGAATACAAGAAGATCATAAATAATCCACAAGTGCCGATCCATTCCGATATACCTGCCCTTGAAGAAAATAGACTCCGGTCCAGACATCCCCCCCCCTGAGAACTGCCAAGTCACTGCATGACGCTGGTTTTTATATAACTGCCCGTTGGCGAGAAGAATGGGAAGATAACGCTCCGCTCAGCTTTTACAACATGGGAGTCGATTTGCCACGCAAAACATGGTCAGCACTAAATAGAATTAGATCGAAATGTGGGAGATGTGCCGACTCACTTTTTTAAATGGGGTAAAAACCTTTCCCACCGTTGTGACTGAGGAAACGATAAGCAAACAGTCCATCACATTGTTGAAGACTGCTCACTGAGGGCCTATACCGGCGAACCATATGACTTCCAGATAGCGACTGAGGAAGCAATTGAATATATAAACCACTTAGATGTTTGTTTGTGAACTTATTATTTTTCTTCTGTGCGTTGTTGCATTTCTTGTTTTTTATTATTATTTTATACTTGTGATGTAATTATACCAAACGCCAAAAATTTTAAAAATGGCTATATCCAACTGTTTACCCAAGATTTATACGAATAAAAATGCCACGAAGCTTTCAAGACATATTAACAAATGTAAAAAGTGTCCGGTTATGCTGAAGAAAAAACTATCGGATAAATCAAGCTCAACTTCAGATGGATCATGAGTAGGTGTGGCCAAAGTCAAATTGTATTTTAGTTCTTGTGCAAGAGTTATTGATATGGATGAAGTTATGGAGGAAGGCAACAGTTCCGCCCCCTCATTGACAGTTTCTGAGTCTATACGGTCCACCCACAACGCCAATGAGGACGAGGCCGATGTCTGTTTAAAAGTTTTTTGACACTATGGGTGTTAAAGAACAGGTATTTATATCTACAAATATACAGATTGCATGATTGACACGTCATGCTCATCTTATTGGTATTTTGATATTATTTTTAAATAGGTGAAAAGTGGGGTATTTTGCCACAACAAAACCTTTTCTTTGGTTGCCTTAAAATCCTCCTCAATTACCCGTTTTTAAGAAAGTCTCGTTTTTTTTTTTAACAAAATGTTTAGGATACAATTTACACATTTTGCCATAATTCTGACATATACATATGAAAATATTGTGAACTTATAACTTTTTGCTATTTGTTCGATTTAAACTCGTTTATATAAGATAAAACTCTATAATTTTAATACAATTTTAGCATGCTCAGTATTTAAGATGTTTGCTTTTGGCAGATGTTGTGAAGCTATGTCCTACTTACTTTTTTACTTTTAGTCCGATTTAGGATAGGAGTTTGGGATTTATTTCAGAATTTATGAATTGTGACATGCGCAGATTTATAATAATAATTAAATAACCTGTGGTGTGACTCTATGTACTATTATTTTTTTGTTTCAAGCAGGAACTAACACTATTAGCACGGACAGTCTATGCAGCAGGTATTCCTTTGTCACTTTTCGAACATCCATTATAGCATGTTTTGTCGACCACTCTTTTGGAGAAAGAATTTTCGTTAGCTAAACAGCAAGTCGAGGCAAACATTAAATCTTCTATTAACCTGCATTTAGTATTGGCTGACTGTATACACCCAGCCAATATTTTTATTCTTTTGTTGAAACTAAATGGAATAGGCATAGTTCTGAATATAATTTACTCTTCGAAATAATTCAGATTATGGAAAAAGTAGAACCTGAAAAATGTCTAGTAGGTATTTCGGACTATGCCGCAAATATGGTAAAATGTGGAAAACTTCTCAATGAAAAGTACCTTCACATATTATGGATAAGTTATGGCTCACACTCTTCACTTGATAATTGATGACATCCTTAAATGTGAAACTGCTAACACATTTTTTTAATGGCTGTGTGGAAATCATAAGGAATTCCCAATTGTTAGCAGCTGAATTTAAACAACTAAACGCCGACAAAGGTATACAATCTTTTTTGCTTTTACCAATGAAAACCCGCCTATGAAGTTATCTGAGTGTCTAAATAGTTTAATGGTTACGAAAAGTATATACCACTGCACTGACAATCAACGAAGATGCCACAAAAATTGTGCTCAAAAAACATTAACAAACTTTACCCGATGACCAATTTTTGGTCCAATTTAGAAAACTTTCCCAGTCTTGCAACCAGTTGTGCATTGAATTACGTATTAGCAGGGTAACTACTACCGCATTTACGTAGCCTGGTAGGCGTTTTAAGAAATAGAAAAAAACTTGGAAGAGTTTACTACCACAGAAGCAGAGTTAATTAATTAAAAAATCGAAGATAGGAAACTACATGCTTTGAATCCTATTTATTTGACAGCTTGCATGCTGGATCCCAGAAGTCAAGGATTAATAATCTCAGCACAAGAGCAAATTAATAGTTGCGATGCAATATGTCAAATAAGGTAACACTGATGATAGATTTCGAGAGGAAATTTGAGTAATAGATTTTGTTTGGAAAGCTGTTCAAAATGAAGAAATAAGTGCTTTGTTTTGGTGGAAAACCCTTTATCAATATACTGAGTTTGGAAAACTTGCAATAAGAATTTTAAGTGTGCCTTCAACATCTGTCTCTGTGAAAAGGCCCTTTTTACGTTCTCTATTTATTCATAATAAGAAATGACGTAAAATAAATAGCAGAACGGAAAAATTATATTATATTGCCTACAATTCGAAACTTTGTGCAAAACGAAGACACCCTCTTCCACTACCAAGAGCAAGTTGCCCAAAAATACAACTGGTAACAGTGAATCAACGTAAGTAAAAAATACAGCAACTCCATCTTTGTCTAAAACCGTAGAAGCACAGGTAAAAGTCACTGATGTAAGCGAAGCAGTTGACAGTGTTGACAGTGACAGCAACACCGATAACTATTCTTCTACTATAGCCCGATCATCATGTTCTTACACATCGGAGTCGGGGTTGGAAGACTTCCATGCGTCCAAATCCTCAGCTGCATAAGCTACATAAGAATAACTGTTTTCTTTCTATGATATTTTTTGTTAATTTGTTTTTTATGTTAGTGTAATAAATTGTCAAATACTTCATAATTTTTTTTACTCTTGCCTTTAACTAAGCATAATATTTAAGCGAATTTGAGTCTCACAAGTTGCCCTAAGTTTCCGCTTTTAGACAATATTGCTGGCAATGTTTTCGGAAATACTGCCCTCGATCTAAATTGCTGACAACCGCACACTCCCTGCAACACTGACTAATTCTTCTCTTTAAATAATGATCAGGCATATGACTAAAATTGCACTTCGTTACCCATATTGGCAACTTTTTCTTACATTAATTAAAATTGGAATTCGGAAATCTAGCGGTTGGGGAAACACCCCAACGTGATTATTAACTTGCGTTTTTCACCGTATAGTTTGGTGATAACAACCTGTATGCCCGTAGTATGAGTCAGCCATAACTAAACTCCGAATAAATTTATTTCACCCCAGATAAACAACAATTTGTGTATTTAAAGCATTGTACTTCAGTTACTCGATGTCCGAACCTGATTATCGATGTAATAGATTCCGTTATATGCAACAATCTATAAATAGCAAGTTGACATTCCGTCAAGGAAATCGTTTTTAATCGTTCTCGAATTCGCCCCTCTCTGAGATTCGAGTTGGTTCGTCTACAAGTTGAGTAAGCTTGCAGCTGATGGCAAAAGCTTCAGCTTCTTTACCTTCGTTGTCGGTCTTGTTGTGATGTTTGAGCCAGTTTGTGTTGTGGGTATTGAAGTCTCCCAGAACGATTATTTCTGAACTGGGGTGATCGACCTGTATTGAGTCAAAAGTGGTAGCTAGTGTTGAAAAAAGCTTTGATAGGCTCTATGGCTCTATAAGGATGTAATAGATTCCGGTATATGCAACAGTCTCTAAAAAGCCAGTTGACATTCCGTCAAGGAAATCGTTATTAATCGTTCTCAATTTAATATATTTTTGTCTCCGTCAATGTTGTGTAAACAACAATATGTCAAATAAAGGAAGAACATTCTTCTACCCTCTCAAATGCATCTGCTCCCGCGCTTTTTCCCTGCCGCGCCGGTAGGAAAAATTAGATTTTAATGCAGTACAATCGTTCACTCGAAAAGCAGCTAAAAAGTTGTAGCTCCATTGGCTTTTGGGCCATTTTCTCACTTTGTTTGCACAGATATTTAGAAAATATTTGCTGTAACTCTGATCTCTTTGTCCAAGCTTGGGCAAAGACCTCTTTTGGCCGTTTTAACGCATTTTCTCGAAGACAGAAACGCCATAACGAGTCGTCTCTCCTGTTGCTGTTGTAGAAGATAGAAGAAGATAAACTGGCGAATGGAAGTTGGTAGTTGAGAAATCCATTCCGGTATTTATGAATTAAATTCATTAAAGGAAGTTATCTAGTACATTTTAGATTTAAATAATCAAGACGTTTAGTTAGACATTTAATAAAAGTTAACCATATGTACAGTACCTATTTAGTTTTATGTGTGAAAGAATGAATGCTTGAAAGTAGTTATAAATTCTTGTGTATACATGTATCATATTTAATGCAAATTAATTCTTGCATTATTAAAGTACGTAATATCTAAAATACATGTTTCAATTCACACCCTAGAATAAATCCCCACCACCCTATGTTAATACAACACGAATTCAAGTGGTTAATTATAAAGTTAATTAACACCCCCACCTTTGTGGTCATAAATGATTTAAGAAATAATTGTTTATACCGACCACTACCTCAGAAGGTAAATAAAGGGAATCAACAGAGATATATTAAAGTGTATAATGAAAAACAAAACTTAAAATCCGTCTGTAATGAAATTGAAATAGAAGAATTCCATTATCACACTTAAGTATTGTGGATAAACGCTGTTGATTTTCACAAACCTTTTCTGAAGTTTCTCACAAGCCACGAGAAGCGCTTAGTAGAAAGGGGTAGTTTTAACTTTGAGCGTAAATGTATCTAAAATCTCACCATTAACTTACATCACAGACGAAACTAGCGCCTAAATAAGAGGCAAGCTCAGTTCTGTATCAAATATACCCTACTTATATTGAGAATCGTGACATATAAAAATGTTTGTCGAACAATTGATGGCGGTTTTCATTCTACCATCTCCTACTTAAGCCGAATAGTTTCATCTCTTCGAAATTTAATGGCGATTTTGAAGCGAATTGTTAGCTAGACACATAATATAGTGATTTTTAATTTGATTCAGCATAGTACAGCGTTAATAATACAAAACATGTCAGAGCGAGAAGCTCAGTTTTAATCAAGCTAAAAACAGCTTTAATATTTAGGCCCGTTTCAGCCTATATTCATAAATCTACCCTAATAAATGTCTAAGATAAGCGTCAGCCCGACTATACATTTAACTGTGGATTTAATTATTAATAGACCAACACAACACTTATCATTTATATTAGGAACGGATATTAAATAGCCACGTTTGTTTCGTCGGAACAAACTGGATTGTTAACTGGACTGTTATTTGTTTTGGGTTTCATGGAAAAAGTTGTTTGTATATTTCTGATAGTAGGTATATAAACTAGGTGATATTGGTCATTAGCGACAGTTGCTGACGATGAAGTTTAGCTAATATTGCAACTGAAGGACCACATATTGATCGCAAATTAAGGTACCTTGAAGCTATAAATTAGAAGTATTAGTGCTTATGAAAACGATAACATACTTTTTAGTAAACATACAAATTAGTAAACCTAATTGTAGCAAATTATATTGTACCAATGATTTAGTGGTCGCAATAATCTTTTTGGATTACTCAAAAACATATTTTTTCTACAAAGTGCACAATTAGAAGATTGGTTGCAAATTAGTGATATCACATGAAAGCGAAGCCTTAAATTGCTTAATTGCAAGGTAGCTTTATGACAACAATAAGTATAATTTTTTTTTATGGTAGTGGCACACACACTAACGGTGGATCATATGGCGCTCGACGAGCGGTATGTGTGTGAAGATGTTAATTGACATGGTTCTTGAATAGTTGTAGGTTGTAATTAGGGGGAAACAAATGTCCTGACAAAGAAGTTCTTGTAAAGCGATGTTCTAGGTTCTAAGCGATGACAGGCGTTGCCAGGGACGGGATGAGAGTATCTGTCAAACAGGGACATCGTGGCCACATGTCTGCTATGTTCCAGACTATCCAGATGCCGGGTCACCTCCGGGTAGCCGACAAGACGCACACTTCTCTTCTGAATGGAATCCATCAGTGTGCTTTGCTGCGGCACCCCAGATGTGTGAGCAATATTCTAAGCACGGTCTTGTTTGCGCTTTGTAGATCAAGAGCAACTGCTACGGTATATACAGTTTTTTGTTGCGAAGTAGCACACCAAACTTCTGGGAGGCTGATTCTACGATGTTAGCAACGTGGTCATGCCAGGACATATTGCTGTTGATCGAGATACCGAGGAGTCCGATTGACGAAGATGAAGGAATGGTCGATCCTGCCATAATGGGCCCGCCGTATTGGCTCGCTTAGTAAACGTGGCTGCTTGGATCTTTGCTGCATTGAACTGGACCAAATTTCTGTCGCGTCAAGTTTGAACTTTATCCAGGTCTTGATTAATTGCTGTAATCTTCTCCTGTCTGTGATGATAAGTCTCAGTCGCTGGTAAAGGTGTTTCTGACCGTAACTGGGAGACAAGAGTACTGTCATCTGCAAAACTGTAAACAGGATTATTCGTTTCGGTCAGTAGGTCATTAATATAGATGAGGGATAGAGTTGGTGAACGTATTGCGTCCTGAGGCACGCCCGCGTTAATGGTGAATGTGTCTGAGATGTGTCCATCAACTGCAACGTGCAAAGATCGGTTCTTAAGAAAACTGGCAAGCCAGCTGCAGAGAGAGGCTGGCAGTCCAAAGGACGGCAGTTTGTTGAGCAGTCCGTCATGACAAACTCTGTCGAATGCGTTCGAAATATCCAACGCAATCGCTCGAGACTCTTCGTAATTCTCAAAGGCCCTAATTCATATATGATTGACATAGGCCAATATATCTCCTGTCGATCTCTCTTTGCGAAAGTCGCATTGATTATCGCTGATTATTCTGTTGTCCTCAAGGTACTTGAGTAGTTGTTGATTGATTATACGATCCATGACTTTGAAGATTATTGGAAGCAAGTCAATTGGGCGATAGTTTGAGGGCGTGGTTTTCTTGCCTTTTTTGGAACAGGTTTCACTCAAGCGACTTTCCAAGAAGGTGGATAAATCCCGTTTTCGAGACACAGAGTAAAAAAGCCTGGATAAAAAGGGTGTTAGTTCGTTGACACAGTTTTTTTAGCACGGTGACAGGTATTCCATCCGGCACTGATGCCTTTTGCATATCTAGTTTTTTAAGGATTTTGCGAATATCACGGTGAGAAAACTTGACTTCTGCCATGGTAGTGTTGATGTTCGGTATGGTGGGGAGAGCCTTGCCTTGGGGGACGTCTAAGGTAGAGTGCGATGAAAACATTTTGGCGAGCATGTTTGCTTTTTCCTTGGCTGTGGTCTGTCTTCCTGTCTGTCGGCAGGTGGCAGAGACGTGTTTGTAAAGTTGTTACTTACTGCCTTTGCTACCGCTCAGAAATTGCTGAAACCACTGGGGCATTGCAAACGTTTATTCCTGATCTTTTGATTATGTTTGCCTTAGTTTCGTCGATAATTTTGCATTCGTTTCTCGCTTCGACAAAATAATTGCGATTTTCAGCGGTCTGATTTTGCTGCCAGTACTTGTAGGCTTGCTGCTTCCTACCTACAGCTCTTTCGCATCCTCTGTTGAACCAGGGCTTTCCTTTTGATGGTAACATAATGGAATTTGGGATGTATGCTTCCATTCCTGCGGAGATTACTTGCGTGATCTCTTCGCAGCAGACTGACGGGTCGTCAGCGCCAAAGCAGACGTGCGTCTGTAAGTAAAATAGACGATGGAACCACTAATAATTACCAGTTATACAATCTTTTACGCGTGAAGTACGTGCCTGTTATCTGCTCAATGCCGCTATCGCTAGTCTACCTCAAAAAGTGGACGAGAAAAGCCTAGGAAAATTAAAATGGAGTTAGGCACCATTCACGTGGCTGTCTCTTTCAAAATGGACGGCTCTAAAAAAACCAAAATCATCTCAGCTGACAAAAATAGTACTAAAATCCCATTATGGAGTGAGTTCCAGGCACTAACAAACAGTTAACCAAAGATAAGGTAAATGTAAGCCCTGAAACTCTAAATATTGATCAGTTGGAAAATCCCACAAAAGGTAAAATGAAATAAATTTCCATCGGACACCAACCATTGCTGCTGCAAACGGTAGAGTGTCGTTAGTGAAAAATCGAGGAACCAACGTGGAACGCAAAGGAACTTCCTCCAAAATCCCCACTTCAAGAATTTCAACTGACCAATCGAAAGACGACTCGCGTGTCACATGTCACATCCAACAATTTTCTAATTTATTTCGAAAATAGACGCCCCTAAATTTAATGTACCCGACATTTATTAAAAAGAACATGCTAGATACGCTTTCCTAGTTTTTGTGCCAAAACTTGCCGATCGGCAGATTCTCGTAATTTCGATGTAATAACAAAATGTAGCATGTTAGAATGTAGCTCAAATGGGTGGCGAGCCCTCAGTCTGGACAGATCGATTTAATGAAGCTTAGTCTATTCTGGCACCGTACATAATTCTGATATATGACCTATATCATGTTTGAAAGAAAATTGATATCTGCTAAATTTTTCCAGCAGGCCCATTTTTCAATAAAAATTAATATTTTCTTCTTTAATTGATCGGTGAAAACCGCAACTTTCTACTTTAACCGTTCTCGAGATAGATTTTTTAGAGCAACAAATAAATCGGCAAAGCATTTTTCTCGGAAAAGACGCCTATTAGGACCTTCTTATTGATAAAAAATAGATTTCGTTTCGAAATTATCAAAATTAAAAAAGTGGCTTAGTATGGTGCCAGTGCAGTCAATTTTTTTACTTTAACTTTCAACTCCAACAAAATTTCATGAAAATTGTTTAATTTGTTGACAGTTATCAGCGAAATTTGGAAAACCGCTCTAACAAATAACCGCCGCCCGGCTGCCTCCGAGTGTTACCTAAAACCGTGTCAAATCTGAAATTTCGACTCCAAGCGGTTTTCGAGAAAAAAATTATTTACATAAAAATACGTTTCTGACTACGACAACGGAAAACTTTAGGATGGGGTCAGCACTTAAAGAGAAAAATAGACTTATTGTACAAAAAAGGAACGATTGGTTAAACAACTCGGCCTCGGCTATATAAATATCTATTAAAGAACAGCAATATATTGAAATCGCACAAAAACTACAGGCTATACAGAATCAGCTCGATATTTCCCATAGCTTCATAATTTTGCTTAACTTCGTTAAACCGGCCAGTTTTATTAATACTAATAAAATTATTCTAGTTTTCCTTGTTCCACGGAATTTAATATTATATTATTCAGTTTGATAGAACATGACCGCAAAACATTTTTCGGTCCCTGTTGATTTAATTAAAAATTGGTGGTCAGTTTTATTGATTCTGCGGATTCCTTCCTGCAAAATTATGCGATAATTGAATTGCTGTATTAAACCGGGTGGATACTTTACAATAATCTTAATAGAATATTATCTGCATTCAATGTAAAATAATACGAGTCGGTGGCATTATCAAGATAGTTGAATCCTTTACTGTTGCTGACGCCACACAACCACAGCTGAATGAACACGTCTGATGGGCGGTACTTGAAGGCGCGCGTACTATATACTTTCTATCCTGTAAGAAAAAGTCAAACTTATAATATGTAACTGTCGAAGGTACATGCGTCGTGTTTGCGTGTTGAATTTTTAAATATAAGTCAATTATTTTCATAGTTATTAGAATATATTATTTGCAGAACTATCTGGGAATAACTTTGACACTATGTACTTTAAGTGCAGTACTAATTATGCAGGATAATTCACGTAGATGGGCTATTACACATATGTCTAAAACGATTTATTATAATTTTTTGAACTCTTGCTTAGGTGTAAGAGTGGACAATCTGATCGGAGGCAACCAAAGAAACGAGCAACTGAATGTTCATAAATTATTCTCGAGAGAGAGAAAGAAAGCTGCCATGCTTTCCTTGTCTGTCTGCAAGGAAAGTAAATGCAGATGGCGCATGAGACGGACGCTGTCATTTCAAACCGACCATCTTTTTTCCTTTTTTATTTCTTAAGTTACTTGCCATGTAGATGGAGTGTTTTCAATGGAAATAGGAACTGCATCCCGTCGAAGTTTATAGGATGTCAGATCCAAATATGTATCCCTTGCAAAATGCCTTCGATATATTCTCCTGTTTTCAGAGATTCACCCACATATTTGACTCCCAATTTCTCTTGTCAAATTCTAGAGCCAGATATATAAAGATGCAGGGAATACGAAGGCATGTTTCCCAATAATTAGTAAGTTGCTGAAAGGGAAGAAATATTAATTATTCTAGAGAAATAAGTTAAGATTATTCTAAGAAGAAAGGTAGACTTCTAAGGTCGCATAATCAATAAGTTTTCAGTCATCCTGCCTCTCTAGATTTGAAGAAAATGAGTGAATCTTAAAGACTTAGTCCTCTCTAACACCACAAGGAAGGCAAGTAATAGCTCCCATATTGGTCTTCGGAAATTGGGCAAATAGTAAGGCTTCTTGGAAAAATATTACTAGTCTAGATCATCATTAAAAATACATATTGCAAATTCACACTTTAACATCATCCATTTCACTATTACCTTAATTTATGAGAATCGCACAATAAATCACAAAAGAAACGTAATTAGCACAAACAAACAAAGCGGCCATTACAAAAATGCCAAATCCCAAAATCTGGCCAATAGCCAAACCATCAACGGCACGAGTCACAGTCCTGATGCAACGTTGTCAAATTGAAAATTTTTGATTCATGGTATATCTTTTGTTTCTTAATCAAGCGTGAGCAAAAAAAGAACATTAAAATGTATCTACAGAAACTGTTCTGCAACTTTGCAATCACCGGGAAAGCGATGACTACTCCACCTACGAAAGCATAGGAAGTCACGTGAACTAAAAAGAGGCAGAGAACAACGGACACATTTTCAGAGCCAGACCCGTCTCTTTGGTTGTCTTTGATCCAACTTAAAAATATTTTCAACTGCAACCAGCAGCAGCAAACCGCACATGATATGGACAAGTGACGCATCTGAAAGTTAAGCAATTGCCAGTTAATACTATAAAAAGTTGTACGACATTTAAATTTTTAAAAGCATGTGAACATAAACGGCAGGAGCGTGACAATATTGATAAAAATATATAAAACTCGAGAAAACGCTTAAAGAGCAGAAAACCTAAAATAGAATGAAATAAATAAAAATAGAGTTTAGTATGTGAATTTAGAGTATATAGAAGTATTATTTTCTCAAGTGTTGCGCACATAAGCACACGTGGCACACAAAATCTTCTCGTGGGCACTTGGATACAAAATTATGTTCAGCTTATAACTACGCGGTCATATGGACACCTCTGATGACGCAAAAAAATTGATAAAACTGAAAGTAAAGATCAAAGCCAAGCGATAACGTAAAAAACCTAGATTTAAATGAAATCTAACTAATGCCCGATTATAATAATTTTACGAATAACAAATTGTCACGCTTTTTACTCAAAATATAAGGAAAAATAGAAAACAATGTAGTAAATGATATGAAATGGGTGATTAAAAACTTTTTCTACGAGCGTGCGCAAAGTGGCTACTTTGCGCACGCTACTCAGTGCGCGAAGTAGTACTTTCCCGTACGCTATGCGGGAAAATGTGCGGGAAAGTAAAATTTTCTAAAATCACCAGAGACAAGAAAATGTTCATATATTTTTAGAAACTTTACTCTTTTGGACTTTTTATGCAATATAAGAAACCGTTTTAAGTCATAATTATACTCTTTTCCCTAAAAGTTTCCGTAATTCGCGATATTGTAACTTAAACCAAAAACCATTGTATTTTGAAATCCTCGGTATAGCTGTAAAAAATTATGTAAAGCAACAATACATATAATTGTCAGATTGACAGATTTTAAACAAATCTAGGTGTAAAACGAAGTATCACAATGGCAGATACTTTTTCTTTTATTTAAATACGGGTCATTATTATTCTATGCTTGTTTGGACCGCGCTCGTAGAAAAAATATTGTTCCTAACACTTGCGCAAAGTGACTTTTCCGCACTCGACTGATTGACCGAACTCCGCTTCGCGTCGTTCGGTCAACATCAATCACGTGCGGAAAAGTATCGCTTTGCGCACTTGTTAGGAAAATAACTATTACTTAACAGAAATGATTACGCTCTTGGCCTAAAATGTAGAGATAACAAATTGATCATTAATGGGCGATTTAGGTTGTTGAATAACTATATGTTCTTAACATATATATTGAAAAGTTGCTTAATTGCATTGAAAACCCTGTTTTTCAATTTGATCTAAGAGTTCGAATTACTTCAGAAATTATAACTACTAAAAAAAATATGCAAACTCGGAGCATAAAGAAATATCGGGTTATCAAAAGTACCACTGAAAACATAAAAAAAATATATAAACCAACAAATAAAAGTAAATAAAAAAAATAATAAATATGACAGGTTGAAGGAAGAAATATGGAGGGAAAGGAAGATAAACTATATAACAACCAAATTTGTCAATTAAACATAGAGACATATTTCCTGAAATACGTAAAAGTACTAAGTTTTATATAGAATACAAGAAGAGCTTAACTAGAATTAGAATTGCTTCGCGAATAAGAGATTCCTACAAAATAATGAACTGAAATCTGAAATAGGCGGTGAAGAGCTATAAAATAGTATGCTAGACGTAGAATATATATTGAAAGACATTCAATTAATTTGTAAATTATGTATAATTCTCGGTGATCGGTATCAATTGTCATTATAAAAAAATATATAAACTTATGGGATACGTATAAATTAAGTCTCCCGCACTTAACTAGATAATAGAATATAGAAAACAATACAGGATGTCCTAAATTATTTAAAAAATACATTATATATTTTTAAAAGAAAATAACAAGCGATAGCTACGACTGATTTGTATAAAAAACCTAAAAGGAAAGCTGGAAAAGCACTAATAATTATTTGAATCTAAATTGAATGTTCTATAGAATAAGATACAAAAATAGTACGGCTTTTTTATCGTTTTAAATGTGGTTAATTGCTTTGTTAATGACTTTTTTCAAGACTACGAATCTGTTATAATCGCAGCAATGTATTAAGATTTTGTTAATTAAATTTCATATATTTTTTAGAAAGGTACTGCAACTTTTCCGTTGAAAAAACCGTAAACATTTCAAATCCGATTGCATGCAATCATAAAGTGTGTTTAAAATTCATCCAACAATTCAGGAGTGCTTTAATAATATATTTGCTATTCCAACATAAAAAAGTATGTTCGGTTTGATACAATGGAACTTCCGATATCACTCTCCATGTTAGGGTATTTTGTTCTTATATTTTCACGTCTCAAGCAGCTTTCGATGAGTTCTTAATACACAGCGTGGTCCAACGAAGATAAAGTGGAGCATTAGGTCTAAATAATACAGAATTCTCCAAATATTTTTATTTGGTGTAGTTATTGTTTAAATGCAAAGAGTATATATTAAAAATACATATTTTTTCTGTCGCAATTTCGTGTAAATACCTTTTAGGTGGAAAACATAGTTTTCAATCATGTCCAGCTCAAAATTATTTTTTATCGGAAATAATTATTTGTGATATCTATTTATACGTTTTGCAGAACTATTCTATATAAAAATTAATTTTAGCCTGCAGGTAAATTTAAATATCTGACTTAAATGAACAGTATTGAGGCGTACGGTAATTTATATACATATTCGATTTCATTTTAAATTATCTGTATCGCAAATATGTTGTTTTAAATATATTTCCTAAAATTCATGAAAATACTAGGGATAATAAAGTTGCTATAGGTATGCATGGAAAATATAAAAGAGAAATAAATAAAAAATAATATACACTCGAAAGCTTCATGCCATGAAAATCCTTAAATTAGCATTTCAACAAGTGCGAGTTGAAGTATTGCTTTAGGCCTTCTCGTTTCTCATTCGACGACAACCCAGAATTTGACGTTTAGTACAAACTAAATTCACTGTGAATTATGTCTGGACTGTATGCCATTATCTCTACCATCAAAAGGCTTTTCATATACATAGCTTAAATTGTATCGTAAAATTATGAATTTTTAAACTTCAAATTTAAATATTCGTTTTATAATATCAAATAATTTACCTACGTAAGTCATTGAAATGAAACCTTGAGTGTCATAATATATTGTAACTCAATGCGATTTTGACATATTACCATTACTTTTCAAGAAATCTAGTGCTAAACTAGATTTTTTTATTTCGAGGGTTGTAATTATGCTAGGTGTCATGTGAACATATTGACTAATACAGGTTTAAACATATAGAGTAATACTGAGGTTAAGCCAGCATCGTAAGATGTGAACGCTTGGGGAGGCCTGTTGGCAAACGTCTTTCCACGCCAGAATTGACACCATTCGATCAGCCCTGCGCTGCATAGCAAACACCTTCTTAGTTCAACTACATAGCAAAAATGTGTACTTTTTTTAAACCATCCATTTAAGGGAACATAATACGCTGCGTCGTGTCATGATTTAGAAAAAGTTGGTTTGCATGGCCCTCGCCTGTGTCCGCTTAGAGCCAACCTATGCCACTTTTAAGTCTTTAACCGAAAAGACCACGGTTGTGTCATCCGCGACTCTTTGAAGCCATGCGACCACAAATGCCACAGATTAAGAACAAATCACCCCCCCCCCCCACTACTAACGACGAGGTCCAGGCAACAGAAACAGATAACTTCAATTCGGAAATTTAGAACTCCTTGACAGAATTGAATGGCATTAACCAATTTACAGATATATTTAATCGCATCTACGACACAGGTAACATCCCGTATGAATGGTTGAAATCAGAATTTATAGCGAATATACCAAAATAAATCAGAAGCAAAGATAGGCGAAGACTTAAGAACGGTCAACCTCATGAGTCACTTACTAAAGATATTCTTGAAAATCATCCATAGAAGGATTTACAGAATTCGTGAAGAACAGATGTCGGAGACACAGTTTGGATTTCGTGACGCAATGGGAACAAAATAGGCGCTCTTTAGTATTCAAGTACCATTCCAAAGATGTCGTGTTGTTAATTGTGACGTTTACGCTTGTATCATTGACTACCGTAAAGCTTTTGATAGGGTTCAACACATCAAACTCATAGGGATATTAAAGGAGGTGGGGATTAGCGATAAAGACCTAGGGATAATTACACACCAACTGCCAACTTCCTATATAAACATAAGACGGAGAAAAATCTCGAAGAAATAGATATATTGCGAGGAGTGAGGCAAGGATGCGTACTATCACCACTTCTGTTACAGTAACAGTAATACAGGAATATTTGTGAACGGAATTCATTTTAACAACGTACGGTATGCCAACGATACCGTCATTATCGCGGATAACTTAGAAGCCCTACAACAAACTATGAAAAGGGTGACAGGAATTACTCAGGACTACGGGCTTGCTATAAATCTAAATAAAATCAAATATATGTTGGCAATTAAAAATAATATCCAAACACATTAAGCGGGTTAGGAAATACACATACTTGGGAACAATATTAAATGATTAATAGGATTCACAAGAAATTAGATGTTGCATAGAAAAGGCAAAAATTGTTTATATTAAAATAGCATCACTTTTCAAAAGCAGATTTCTCACTATCATGACTGAAATAAGACTCCTCCTTTGTTATTTCCTCTGCATCTTGCTCTACATTGAGACACCTACGACAAAATTTAAGTAAAAGATATTTTTTTCATTCTTATTCATTCTAAGCATTGCTCTGTTAATATTGTTAATAAATCTTGGGACTTGTCTCTCATTTGACATAAATTAAAATCGGTTAGTTTAGGTTATCATCATTCTTTTAAATGCAATTTCCATGTTGAATATTTTCTTATAGGTATGTTTGTTGCTTTGTGCTTTTCGTCAAAATATTATTTTGCTCTGATTTTTTTTTATTTTAAATTTTAAAAGTTGGTAAATATGATTTTTTAATAAGACACATTTATTTTTATTCCTCAGCTTTATTGATCTCATGTTCTTTTCCAAGTTAAATTTATCGATGTTGATTTGATTTTTATGTTCTATTAAGTAGGGACACTCTTTAATATATATTGTTTTTTTTTTATTTGGTATCTTTGATTTATTTTGTTATTTTCCCTGCCTGATATTTAAAGCGAATTAGGCGGCAATAATTGAAGATTGCGGGTTTATTATGGAAAACGGAATAAATTAATTTAACGGACTAAAAAATCAGAATAATAAAACGAAAATTAGCGTTTGCTCACAATTCAACATTTTGACATAAATTTAAATCGTTTTTGATTATAAAATAAAAAAGCATTCGTTTAAATGCGATTTCCACGTTAAATATATTGTTATATGTGGATGTGGACGTTTTATATAAATGATAATTTATTTTTTGTTGCTTTATATATTTTTGTCAAATTTTTATTTTGCTCTAATTTTGTTTTTATTTTAAATTCTTGTAGTTTGTAGCTCTGATTTTTTAATAAGACACATTTATTTTTGTTCCTTAGCTTTTTTGATGTGTTGTTTGTTTGTTGATATGATTTTTTGTTCCATTAAGTAAGAACACTCTTTATTTTACATTGTTTTTTATTTGTTTGGTATCTTTGAAGTATTTTATTATTTTTCATGCTTAGTATTTAGAGAGAATTAGGCGCGGCAATTGCAGATGGCGGTTTTTTATGGAAAACGGAAAAAATTAATTCAGCGGACTAAAAAATCAGAATAATAAAAAGAAATTAGCTTTCCCTAATAGTTCAACTTTTTGACATAAATTTAGTTGATTATAAAATAAAAAAATATTCTTTTAAGTGCGATTCATACGTTGAATATATTGTTATATATGGATGTGAACGTTTTATAGAAAGGATATTTTATTTTTTGTTGCTTTGTATGTTTTTGTCAAGTTATTATTTTGCTCTTTTTTTATTTTAAATTTTTATTGTTTGTAGATTTGATTTGTTAATAAGACGTATTTATTTTTGATGCTCATCTTTTTTGATCTTTGATTTTTTTTTCAAATTTTATTTATCGATGTTGATATGATTTTTTTTCTATTAAGTAAGAACACTCTTTAATTTACATTGTTTTTCTCTGTTTGTTTTTTAATTTATTTTGGTATTTTCCTTGCTTGTTATTTAGATAGAATTAGGCGGCAACTGCAGATGGTTTTTTTTCGATGGAAAACCGAAAAAATTAATTTTATGCACTAATAAATCAGAATAATAAAATGAAAATTATAGCGTGCCACAACTCAACATTTTAACATAAATTTTAATCGCTTAGTTGATTATAAAATATAAAAACGATCTTTTAATTGCAAATCCCACGTTGAATATATTGTTATATGTAGATGTGGACGTTTATATAAATGATAATTTATTTTTTGTTGCTTTGTATATTTAGTTTATGTAAAATCATTATTTTTCTCAATTTTTTTTTTATTTTAATTTCTTATAGTTTGTGTATCTGATTTCTAACATACATATTACACATTTATTTTTGTTTCTGTTTTTTTTATCTCTTGTTCTTTTCCAAGTTAAATTTATCGATTTTGATATGATTTTTTGTTCTATTAAGTAATTTATTTTGTTATTTTCCTCGTTTGGTATTTATTTTAAATAAATAAATATTTTAAGAAGAACCTTTTGTCTCTTTGCATTCAATGAATCATTGAACAACGATAAAAAGAGAGACCGCCAGACTCCATCTGGAGAATTTTAAGCATCGATCTAGCAGGAACAAATTTTTGGGTTCTGGTAACCCTGGACATGTGACTTGGTTGCATTTCTTCCATAATTAGACGGACATTTATTACTTATTGAAGTGAAAACTTCTTTAGGAGATTTCAGCTCACTTGTTTCTGGGTAATAAATGGAACTGAGCCTTCATGTAACGATCATTTGGGTATTTTTTACGTTAATCATTCTTATCTCGAAAACGGCTGTGAGTTAGAATTTGGGATTTCGCACGGTTTTAGATAACATTTCCGGAGCGAGATT
>MU181988.1:304283-337603 GCA_016904865.1 Pissodes strobi
AACATGTTACAACAGAGTAAAACAATCGTAAACAATCTACGTAATATATCGCTCTGCCGACAAACTCAATAACTTTAGACGGTAGGAACTTGGTGTGTAAAAAGGACCGTAAAAACACGCTTTCCAATATACGAGTAATTTTCTTCGATTCGCCATATTGGCCCGTAAATATTTTAACCACAATTCAATATTTAGGGCACATTATAGCTTTGTGGCTACTACACTTTCTTTTAGCCCTTCTTAGAGAGACGTGTCGAGGGAAAATACAGTGACGTTTTCAAATAAAAATTGGATATTTTTTTAACTGCATAACTTTCTTAAAACGCGAACTAGTAATATTTTCAGTTGTAATATACCTACATGTAATTCCTCTAGAGCAAAGAAATTGTTGGAATTCGATGACTGAATTATATTCACCTAGTCAATTCAATGATATTAAAATATTTTTAGCTACACTTGACCGGTATAATAACATACAAAGGAAACAGTTGGTCAAGATACTAAATGAGAAAATTAAGCAGGAGTTCAAGTGTAAGATCAATATTTTAAAGTTTAAAGGGCACGTAAGAACTTAATCCCAGAAGATGGAAGGAACGGATGAAACAAATCAAAATAGTTTTCTGGATATTGCGAGGAACCAGGCAAATAATGCCAAGATAGAGAAGTTTCGATTAGATAAATCCAGAAGAAAAAATGCAGTATAATAATACACTTCCGAGAAAATTCTAAAAGAAGATATTGTCGATATTATTTCATTTGAGGTCTTCAGAAATGTGAAATTAAAACTTGTCGCTAGACATAAGCGTAAACAGTTTTAATTTGCAACTAGCGAAATTAAACTCGTAAACAGTCAAATATCTTTAAAGGGACTATTGGTATTTAAAAAAAAATGTTGATCAAATAGATTCGTAATAGATTTTAGAATTGGCAATTACGTTAAGCATGCTGTAAAAGGGTACCATGGACCATCGTCGGGTAGCGCGAGCACAATAATTATAGTTTGCCACCACGTCTACTCCCCTTTTGAACGCATTATATGTCATAATCAATTCTGGCTTATTAGTTTCAGGATCGATGTCAGCTACATAGTGCATTGTAGAAATAGTAGCACATTTTTGCCTTTTATGGAATGTAAGAGGGCAGTGCCGTGTCATTGCAAAGTCCAACAGCGAAGACACAACTCCTCCGCCTTTATTTTGTTCCGGATATTTCCTAGGAGAGTTAATTTATTTGTTTTTAGGGATTCGGCAAGTTCCATGCTGGTTAAACAGTCATCTGTAGCGACGTTTCCATTGCTCTTATAAATATGCTGAGAAAGCCGTTCTACCACAGATATTTCAGATATCTCCTTTTGAAAAGGTCCATCCGGCTGTTTGCCTATATACACTTCCATATGGCTATATATACACTTCCATATGGCTAGTATAAAACCATTAGAATCACTAAAATGTATATGCGATATTTATTAGGCTTGCTGGGGATATATTTATTTATCTATCAACGAGCAATTGCCCAATTAAAATACAAGGTAAAAATACAAAATACAAGTTTTAAAACCTAACCTTATACAAAAAATGAAAAATCTAAAATTGTTGAAACAATGATAGATGAATTGCATGTAGCAATATCCATATCACAAAATATGCCAATCAAACCAGATAAATGACAAAAAACCAGCAATTGTAACAATTAAATAGAACTGAATAAATAGCTATCACATCAAATATTACATGACCTAAGTTGAGACCTAAAACCCTCTGGTTTTCAAAACAGTCCAACCTGTCAGAATACTGATTCGCAAACCTAGCTGATCTAGATAGATAAGAATTATATCCGATGGATGGGCGTAATCTGGAAGGGCTGAGTTAGCCTTGTTTGCCTAGAAGGGAAATGGATATTAATTTTTCCCAATAGCTCGGGAATAAAACTGTAAGAGTGCAATAGATTGTAAAACAAGGTGATATCCTTGTGCATACGTCTGATCTGAAGGGCACTCATATTGAGTGAACTTTCAGTGCTGGCGTAATTGATATCCACAACCTTATGATGTTCCCAGAAACAAACAAACCTTAAGAATTTGTGTTGAACTCTTTCGACAGCCTGAATGTGGACACCATAGTGAGGGACCAGACACATGAGCAGTAATCTAAATGAGGCCTCACCAAAAAACAGAACAATAATTTAATGGACTGGACATTAAGAAAATCTTTAACACTGCGCTTGACAAAGCCCAGCATCTGAGGGGATATTGACACTGCCATAGATATATGGGAAATAAAAGATAAGTTTGAATCAGGGATAATGCCCAGATCTTTAATGTGAGATACAGATTCCAAAGGGCAACCATTTATGGTATATATTTGATCCGGTGTATTTCTATTACGACTGAGAACCATCAAATGGCAATTGTCGACATTGTGCCATCCCATTAATTACACACCAGAAGAAGAGATGAAAATCCGTAGATGTTAAAAGTTCAGTTCAGAGAAGCGGTTATAGAGAAATCCAAATTGTTGGTCAATAAAACAACCCTGGAAACTAGCTGTCATATTATCACATACAAGGCTCTCGAATACTTTTGGAATACAACTACGCACACTGATGGGTCGATAATTGCTAACTTGAGAGTGATCCCCAGATTTCATTATAGGAGTGATAAAGCTTACCTTCCAAAAGGCTGGAAATGTCTCACTCATTATTGAAAGATTAAAAAAGATGGAAAAGGGGTCTAGAAAACAGAAAACTATAAAGTTTAACTAGGAATGGGGGAAGGCCACCAGGGCCATGTCCTTTGTTTATATTTAGTTTGGATAACTTTTCATAGATAGATGAGATAGGTATGACAGAAGGAAATTCATCAGTATCATGCAAGACGCAATCCTCAACACTATATGTCGTGGAAAACTATTCAGCAAATAAACTGACAATCTCTATGCTAGATGCACTAGTTATGTTATATATTGCCTGAAACTACATTTATCCCTGATGCTTTAAGCTTTTCGTCTACAGTGACATACGCAGAATGCGAGTAACACTTTTTTTTTATGCAGTTGATCTTTTCAAACAGTATTCTTATTTTAGCCAATTTATCCACTTGAACCCTTTCTTATCTTATAGCCATATCATCAAATCGAACAAATCTCATTAGAAATTGGAATCTCATTCTGTTCAAGTCGAAAAGACTCAAGACCAATTCCATACATTCTCCAAAGGCAGCCAGATTTATATGATTAGCTTTTCTTACTTCAGCAAGCTACAAGAGGCCAATTAGACCTTTGATTTCAACAATATTGGTAGGCCTACAATCCCTGTCTCTACTAAAATTATGGGAAATGCTTTTTATTTGCATGTTTGTGCAATTAACGATTATATTTAGCATTTCCTGAATCTGGAATGATCTCTACGTTATCAATTTCTCCCCGTTCATCATCATCATCATCATCACTATCATAATTTTCGTACTCAGTTTCTACTCTTTCAAACAACCTCAACAGTCTTGCCTGCTTCTTTTAACCAACACGCAAACTTCATCTATTTTTTTAACTATTAAATTTCATTTAAGGAAACGTTTCTTTCAAAAAAAAAAAAAAAAAGTAAAGTAAAAACCCGTGGCAATGGAACCAATACTTTCACATCTGGGTTTGACTGATATGCACCCCCTAACACCCTTGGAAAATAGTATGATAATCGAATTCCTTATTACTGAAAATATAAGAGTTGATATCACTCGACATTTTCGATTCAACCCTCTTCTACCCTTAATCCTTCAAGTGAGATAAACGACAGAAAACAATGCAAGAATTCGACTCTACACCCCCAAGAACCAGGAAAGTGATGTACCACTCGACATTTTCGATATCATTCCCTTCAATCCTTATATTCTCAACCCCCTCCATAATTTGTTCTGCAAATGCTAAATAATTTTCGGAATGATGTTATCATTCATAAAAATCGTCGGAAACGCCGATAAAGCCGGCAAAATATCTCCTTGATCTACTTTTCACCTCGTCCCGTCGACCGATTTCTCTCAAAAACGATCCGAACCTATCCCACGTGGACCCCAATAACTGTGATAAAATTAGAACTCGATACATTAAGGTCTTCAAACAAATACAAATTTTTTTGCTGCCAAAAATCTCTTTCGTCGACGTTTTAGATCATTTTATAAGCCAAAAAAAAAAAGTTTGACGAACTTTGTCACCGTCACAATACTTTTTTTTTCTTACAAATTACTAGCACCCGGTGTACTAGACCGTGATGAGATACCGTCTCAGTCAAACAATTGCAATCAAAAACGCCTACACCCACCTGCATGCACAGTTTGGACTTCTCGCTCGCATCTTCCATGTCTTTACGGTACAGTAAATTGTCTTCGACTGGTTTGGTAGTGCAGTGGTCAGGCACTGTGCTTGTGATACAAGCGGCCACGGTTCAATTCCCGTCGGTAGCAAAGCGTGTTTTAAAAATATGCTTAAGGTTATTTTTGGTTCTTTTTTTAAATCTGGGTTAGTTTGGGTAAGTTCTGTTTGTTTGCGCCCCGGAGCGAGAGGAAGGCCAGGCGTGGAGTTGACAGTACTCTTTTTAATTCTCGCCCTCCCTACATCATCATCATGCGAAAGCCCGAATGCCAAATTAGAATTGGTATCTCTTGACACAGTACAAGTTTTCTTTAACTTACACAGAAAATAAAACATATGATGCATATAAGGTAAAATAGCACAAAACGTTTTAATTATAGGTTACAAATCTCCTCATTGAAAAACATAAAGTGCGCATGCGGAATTTTCAAAGCCAAAATATCCCGGTGGCGGTAGACGCTTGTCTTGCAATCGACTGCTAATCACGTGGGATATTAGCGCGTGACCTGCTCGAAAGGTAGATGAAGGTGGAAACTGCATCCTCTCCTATTTCTCAGCAAGGAATTACCAGAGACAAAGAAGAGACAGTTAAGTAATATTGAAAATTTGTCCCATTCATGCCATTTCTTTTACCTAATGCATTTCCGTATAGCTTTTTCTTTATCTAGCATCACCGATGTAGGTGGAGCCAAAGTGATGTCGACGCTCTTGCAAAAACAAACGATATATGTCTTTGTCTAAGTCACGGAATTCTGTGTTAAGAGGCTGTACAGCTGAATACTAGATGACATCGACAAGTATGACTATGACAATTCAATACGTTACACCATGTTTTTATTTTAGGCTGTTTTTAGTTTGGCTTTCAAGTGTTTTCTTATATTTTTTTGTTCATTTCACAATTTTTTGTTTGAAGGATATAGTTTTTCATTCATCTTGTGACTGAAACGTTAATTTGTGGGCGAAGTTTAGTGGTTCGGTGAACTACTTAATAGAGACAAAACAAACAACATCATGGCTGCTTAGACTGCTTGCACTGTTTGTGGATTAAGTGAAGATGAGGTTGAAAATGCACTACTTTCTTCTTCCTTTATCTTGTAAAAGTATGTGCGTCATCAGTGTTTCAGAATCGATCTTGGTCGATTTTCTGAACAAAAAGAGATGTGCTCTTAGGCACTGAAATTTACCATAGGGCTAGTTCTAAAGTCATTTTGTAAATAAAACAAAAAGCTTTAGCATTATATGAATATTTTAATAAGTTACTTTACTTGAAAATAACTAGGAGCTCATAAATACACAAAATATAAACACTGAATAATTGTATGTAGTCAGTGCTACGATGTGCAAAATATCAGGCGAGGCAAATTTCGACCTTGAAAAATATGACATAAATAATACTCTTAAAAACTAAAGCATTGCGCAAACAGTTGTAATACTATGCTAAAATATGGTTATAAACATAACCTTGAAGCTATGTACAGTTAAATGTCTGTTATGAGTTCCTGCGGAACAGCTACTTATCAACTATGTTAGCTGATTTAGCCTTGATATAAAATACAATAATATACAAGGGATAATAACAGGATTAATATTACCTTAGAGTCCACCTATAAGCTAATATGTACACTATGAACACCATTGACCAGAAACGTTCAATGTTCAGGAGGTTATCTTCTAACACTGGGGGAAAGTCACTTTGACAAACACTTGCTAGGCCTATTATTGCTAGCTTCTATGTACAATGTAGTTCAATTTCTTGCAAATAGGAATGACTGGATTGTAGTGGTTTGACTGGTATGCAGTTAGTGCATATTGGAATGCCATGAATGCCTTGTGAATGCGGCTTATTGGTGCACGCATGAATGATTAGTAAGTATACTATGCAAGTAGCATAGGTAAGCTTAAATCCGCGTATGGGATGTAGCATTGTGATAGCTCGAGTATATTGGCAGACTAGTGCCGTTTAATCCTTATATGAGAATAAGGCAAGGAGTATAGCAACCAGTGGTATACTGGTAATATAGAATGTCTCATGGGCAAGACCATTGGGGACTGTGCAGCCATGGCACAGCCTTTGAGAATTAGAGAGATCAGTGGGTCTCCATAATGGCAGTAAATGCCGAAATATACCTTTTTGTGGGCTTTGTGCTAGAGATCAGTGGGTCTCCATAATGGTAGTAGATGTCGAAAAATGCCTTTTTGTAGGCTTAGTACTAGAGATCAGTCGGTCTCCATAATGGCAGTAGATGCCGATGTATACCTTTTTGTAGGCTTTGTGAGAATGTGATTGTAAACATGTTCGTTTACTTACTTGAGATTTAGAGACTAGGCTCTATTGAGTGTGGTGTGGTTCGAGACAGGGCTCGATTGCACAACTCCCATGGATAAGTCCAATTGGGACGCCATTGCTCGGCGGGAGAATAATGGCATTAAGTTTGCCAATAAATACCTTATTGCAGGCTTGATGTGACGATGATTATGCCAGGATATCACTATATCACTTGAGTAACAAACTAGAGATGATGAGGTGTCAAAACGTGAAAACTTGCCGGCATGGCGCCTAGCGCCAGCCGGCTAGAAACGGGGGTGCGCCTTTTGCGACTTACATGGTCGAGGTTCAAGAGACTACGTCTTACTCAATACTGAATTCTAGAACGTGGGAACTAGAGCAACTTGAAGAAGTTGTTACCGCCCCTTCTGTTGGGAGAAGATGCACCGCTTAGGGCATTGAAAGGGCAATAATGTAAATACAGAGATATTGTGTAAAAACTTAACATGACCGGTTGTCTAAATTAATATGATGAATTTTAATACAAATCCGGTTGAAATCTGTTGATTAGTTTGCATGAAATTCGAATATTAAAGATGTTAATTTTAGGGAATTTTAGTTAGGGTGAACTGGCTATCCTGTAGGATGCGCTGTGATTGGTCGACTCGGTCGCCTGGGTGTAGTGGGAAACGCTATGATTGGTCAGATGAGTTTAGGATGCGCGGCAGGTTCCAAATGAGTAAAGGTGGTTACAACAGATGGCGCTAGCAATGCAGCCCGGATAAAGCGGGAAGCGCTATGATTGATCGGAGGCCTTTTGAGGACGCTTAACTTTTAGCTTTCTAGCCTGCCGACGCAGTGGATAAACGTGGTAAACAAGAGATGGCGTTAGTAGTATCGCCAAGGTTTCAAATTGTTTGGAATGCGAGGACAGTGGCGTGCAATGTTAAACTGTACAAAAATTAAATCGTTAGATTTGAAGACGTGTTCAAAAATGGTTTTTGAACAATCAGACATTAAATGTAATTTTGTATTTGTATAATAAACTGTGATAATTGTTTGAATTTTTCCTAATGATTATTGATTTTTAATTCTAAGTAAGTACATATGGTAGGCATATCTTGAATTCACTTATTATTGTTTGTATTACACTGACAATTAATTTCAAGGTACTTATTTGTATTAATGGATATACTGTTTATGAAATATGTATGCATTTCAATTAACATGCCTTGTCTATTTTCTACGGTAGGTTATTTGAATACTGTTTCGATCAACTGCAATTTTCTTATAACAGCGACTTTGTTGCTCTGTCATTTTTGATGAGGTGAAGATTTTTAAAATATTATTATGTATTTGTGTGAATATTTATCTAAAAGAATTTGTGAACATAGTCATGCGAATACATAATAGAATTAAAATATCTTTACCGCATCAGAATGGGTAAAACATTGCTTGCTTTATAAAAATAAAGCAATCAAAGAAGCATTCAAACTTCCCGCGCTTTTGGCGGCCCAAGCTAATCGCGCCACCTGCTTTCAGCTTTCATGAAGCCAGACAGAGATAGCATTCATCTTCCTTTCCTCGTCTATTACTTGTGATCTTTTTTTATTTAGTTGAGCGTTTCGTTTGCTTGTCTCTGGAATTATTATATGACAGACCGTGCGCGAGTAATGGAGGGTTAAATTCAAAACTTTCTTTAGAAATAGAAGATGAAAAACCTCTCATCTGGAAAAAAATTGAAAGTTTGTAATATAAAAGCAACTCGAGAAAACAAGTTAGAAAATAATCGCACTAATTTAGAGAGATTTTTTTTTAGAAACGTTAATCTAATTCGGTGAAATTATTAGCTCTAATTACACAATAAACTATTTTCAACAGCTTTCAACTTGAAAAACCTCATCAAACAATGAAAAATTTCACATTCTCAAAAATGGAAAATTAAACTTTTTAGATTTGTAATATAGAGACAACTCGTAAGATAAAACTCAAATAACCAAGTTGCTTTAAAGATTACTCCTCTTTTAGAGGGAATGACGGCAATAGACAAAATCCTTAGTTTTAATAACCATATACATTTTCAATATATTTCAACTTGAAAAGCTTTTTTAAAAATGGTAAATCACATTTTGTCATCAAGAAAAATAACTACCATTTTTAGATCTGCAAACTCGTAATATCAAACTCGACAAACAAATTATTGTAAAGATTATTCCTCTTTTTATAAAGCACAAATGAACTGCGCTCAATATTTTTCAAATTCAAAAGCGATTGCAGACATTGAAAATTAAACACTCTCAATAACACAATACACTATTTTAAATCGTTTCCAGCTTGAAAATTCTCATCAAAAAAATGGAAAATTGTGCTTTGCCCGTAATAGGCATTGAAAATATAAAAAAAATTAGATTTGTAGTTCGCCAAATGAAATTTGAACAACCAAATGTCTTTCAAAGAATATTCGTTTTTTCATGGAAATAATGGCAATCAGAAAAATTTTTGGTTTCAGTAACTAAATAAATAATTTTGCATATTTTTGAACTTGAAAAGCTTCTTTAAAATTGGAACATTACACTTTGCCATGCACCAAAAAAAGAAAGAACATTTTTTAGATCTGCAATATAGAAGCAGTTGTGAAATCAAATTCGAACAATCAAATTATTTTAAAGGTTATTACTTTTTAAAATTAGACCCAAATAAGCTATTTGTTTTTTTAATAAAGCCCAGATAAACTAATATTTTTCAAATTGAAAAGCTTCTTGAGAAGTGGAAAATTAGACACTAATGTATGAAAAAAATGGAATGCTCCTAGATCGGCAATATAAAAAACAATTCTCGAAATCAAGCTAGAAAATAATCATATTAATTTAGAGAGAATTTTCTCTGAAGAAAATAATCTTAGTTGGAGAAATTATCAGCATCAATAAGACAAAATGCTTAACCGATTTCAACTTAAAAGGCGGCATCAAAAAATGTGGAATGTTATGTTGTTAATAATTTGGCACCGACGAAAGTAACCTTCTTAGATTTGGAATATAGAGATAATTCGTGGAATCAAGCTCGAACAAGCAAATTATTTTAAAGATTATTTCGGTTTTAAATAAAATATTTGCAATCCAAATAAATCTTAGCTTAGTAACCATATATGCTATTTTTCATATCTTGCAACTTTCAACTGCAATACCTACTATTTCTTTTTTAAAGAAAATAAAACCCAACTAAACAATTTTCAATATGGAAAAGCTGTTTCTTCCGAAGAAAAACTGAATGTTCTAGATCTGCAATATAAGAGCTCTTTCACACGAGGTTACTGTAGGCGAGATACGCGTATCATAGCTACAGAATCGCGGTCGAAAATTTGGACTGCTGCATCGAATTCACGTATTTCTTCAATCAGTGCTAAAAAAGTCGCAGTGCCGTGCATAGGTTCGTCACTATAGAGTGTAGTAAATAATACATATGACGATTGGATTTGAACTGAAAAATATCCTACGTCTGTGATATTTTCTCCATTGCAAATGTATCCATGTCTGAACACGTCCGTATCGTAATGGAAATTTTGTATGCGGCATACACATTTAGCGTCCGGCGGCTGAAGTTGCCGGGATGCGGAAATTCGGTATCGCAATACTGTATGAGTCGCTCGTGCCGTGTGAATAGGTCCATTTGAATGTATGTTTAACCTGTATCTCGGATACGCGTATCTCGCGTACAATATCCTCGTATGAAATAGCTCAAAAGGGAACTTGAGAAATCAAGCTACAAACAATCATACTCAATTATAGAGAATTTGTTTTAAAGAAAATAATGTTATTCAAAAAATTATTACCATCAATACTTAAAAAAACTCTTTAAAAATAAAAAAGTATACTTTGTCGCCTGATAAAAACAGTAAGATTTTATATCTTCTATAAGGAGGCAATTTGTAAAATGAAAATAGGGAAGAATCGAATAACATCCGGGGCTATTTTTTTCAAATTATGCTAGTTCAAAAAATGCTCAATCTTAATAACCAAACTATTATCAAGAATTTTAAACTTGAAAGACTTCTTTAAAAATAAATATTAAACTATCGTAAAATAAGAACGACCTGTATCTACAATACAGAAGATTAAAACCCTCTCATATGGAAAAATGGAGAGTTTGTAATATAAAGGCCCCTCGATAACTTAAGCTAGAAAACTATCATGCTAATTCGGAGAAATTATCAGCTTTAATAACATAATAACCCATTTTTAAAATTTTTCAACTTTAAATAGCTCATCGAACAACGAATAAATTTACTTTCCCAAAAATGGAAATTTAAACTTTTTTGAACTGTGATATAGAAACAACTCCCGAAGTCAAACCCGAGTAAACAAATTACTTTTAAGGCAATGACGACAATCAAAAAATTCTTACTTTTAATATCCACATAAACTATTTTCAATATTTTTCAACTTGAAAAGCTTCATTAAAAATGGAAAATCACGCTTTGTCACCAAAAAAAAATAATGAATTTTTTTTAGCTCTGCAAACTCGCAAAATTAAAATGGAACAATCAAATTATTGTAAAGACTATTAGACTATTCCTTTTTTTAATAAAGCCAAAATAAATTGTGCTCAACGTTTTTCAAATTAAAAAGCAAAAATGTAAAATTAATCCCTCTCAATAACACAATAAAATAAACTATTTTTTCTTCAAACGTCAGTAAATCAGTCATTACTCGACTGTGTAGGCGGCAGTGTTTTTCCTCCGCCGGAGCTTTACTTTTCACTTTTCCGCCGGCGGAGGTAAAAGTGTTATCATAGCAACATAGATACAATACAAACAAACATCAAAATAAGCGTCAACAACTCAAGAGTTATTAAACTAAAATTTCTATTTATCACTCAATGTGTGACTGCATTTCTAAAAATCACTAATTTAGGAACAAATTCGTTATTATTTAATCGAACTTACTCAATAACTGCTTATCAATACGGAATTAAAACGCAATCGAAGACGCAATTTTAAAAATATAATTATTGTTGACAGTGTCCACTGACAGCTTTATGTTACATTACTATAGCAACAACCTGAGCCTATTCACCGACAGCGCACCGGTCTAAACCGCCTTGCGAACCCACTTATCTTTAATAATAATAATTATTACTATTAAAAAGAGACATTTTGCATTAATTTGTCGACATTTGAAGAAAAAACAGCATATTTTATTTGGAGGAAAAGTTACTTTTCATGGCTTGCTCTCTATTACCAGCCTCACTCTGTTCGGCTGTTAAACACGAGCGCGCCATGAAAAGTATTACTTTTCCTCCATATAAAATAATATACTATTTATTCGTGTCTATAGCTTGTAAATCCACCTCAAAAAATTAACAATTGTGCTTTGCCCATAATAGAGGATTAATATTTGGCATCGAATGTATCAAATTTATTAGATCTGTAATGAAGAGACAACTCGCCAAAGGAAAATCGAACAACCAAATTTCTTTTAAAGAGTTAGTATTATAGTATTTTTTTTAATGGAAATAATGACATCCAGAAAAAAATTTGGTTTCAGGAACTATATAAATAATTTTCATGTTTTTGAACTTGAGAAGATTCTTTAAAATTGGAGCATTACATTTTTCCACCAAAAAAGGACGAACATTTTTTAGATTTGATTAGCTTGTGAAATCGAACTCGAACAATCAAATTATTTTAAAGGTTGTTACTTTTCAAAATTAAACCCAAATGAGCTATTCCTTTTTTTTTAATAAAGCCCAGGCACACTAATATTTTTCAAATTGAAAAGCTTCTTGAGAAGTGGAAAATTAAACACTAATGTATGGGAAAAAAATGGAATGCCTCTAGATCTGCAACATAAAAAACAATTCTCGAAATCAAGATAGAAAATAATCATACTTATTTAGAGAGAATTTTCTCTGAAGAAAATAATCTTAGTTGGAGAAATTATCATCATCAATAAGACAATATGCTTAACCGCTTTCAACTTGAAAGGCCTCATCAAAAAATTAAAAAGTTACTTTATTAATGATGGAAAATTCAGTTTGGCACCGAAAAAAGGAACGCTCTTAGATCTGCAAACCAATCAAGCTTGAACAAACAAATTATTTTAAAGATTATTCCGCTTTTAAATAAAATATTGATAATCGAAAAATTCTTAGTTTAGTAACCATATATGCGATTTTTAATATTTTGCAACCTGAAAAGCTGCTTTTAAAGTAGAAAATTACACTTAGTCACAAAAAAAAATACTTGGATTTCTAGATCGATCTGCTGTACTATTTAATTTTTAAGAAAATAAAACTTAGATAAAGAGTTTTTCTTCAGAGAAAATCTTAATGTTCTATATCTGCAATATAAAGGGAACTCGAGAAATCTAATGATAAATAATCATACTCACTTACGGAGAATTTACTCTAAAGTAAATAATCTGAGTCAAAAAAATTATTATCATCAATAACCCAATGAACGATCTTAACAGTTCTCAACTCGAAAAGCGTTATCAAAAATAAAAAAAATATAACTTGTCGCTTGATAAACACAGTCAGATTTTAGATCTGCAATATGAGGCATTCTAATAATATCCGAGATTATTCGTTTCAAATTATGCAGGTTTAAAAAATACTTCGTAATTATTATCAGGAATTTGAATTTGAAAGGCTCCTTTAAAAATAAGATTTTGACTTTTTCGTAAAGTAAGAACGACCTGTATCTACAATACAGAGATAACTCGTGACTCACCACAACCAAGTTAGTTTAAAGCCTTTAGTTTTTTTAAATGATTCTTGAGTGGAAGTTTCGATAATCAATAGAAACTTGAATAACTAATAGCATAAACTTCCTTGACAGAAAACAAGACAAATTTTTCAATTGCAACATGCGAAATCAATCGTATGAATGAACAAATAACTATAAACTCTAGTAAGAAACTTTTAATTTCAACTATTGATCCAAAGAAAAAAAGCGTGTGCACTATGTGCGCATATATCTGAAGTGAAACTTCTTAAACTTAAACGCCCTAGCCTTATACATATCGTAACGGATTTTGTTAAAAAGTACTTTTTTTAAATATACCACTTAATTAACAAAAAGGGAAGGCCTAAATGAAAAAAAAATATTCTTCATAAAAGTTTCGCTTATGTCTTGACAACGTAATAGAGCAAATCCCATATTTTTTGCTTGTAAACTAACAAAGATATCACTATAACAATACTATCATATTTTTCGTTCCGCTAGCTCGTGTCGCTCGTCGTGTATCGCTCGTCCTATGTGGCCACCTTCAAATTTTTCTCCTGCCTCGCGTTGAGAAGTTTCACTGCAAAAATGAAAACATCCTCAATATACAAAATTAGCTAAACTATGCTTGATGAAAAATACCTTTGATGTTGCCAAAAGTACATCAAAACCAGTTGAAACTTATGGGAGCTACATCGTTTAAAATCAAATAGTGCATAGTTAAGTGATAATTTCAGTGGGTAAATTCATTTGTGCCCTTACTGCTATTCAATTATGTTTTATAAAATAAGACAATTATAAGGGAATGATCACTCATTTGACAAAAATGCATTTTCAGCGCTCATATAATTTTTTTCAAGACGATTAAATCCAAATAAAAATGGCCAGTGTAGATCTGATAGTTAAAAGATTTTTAGAAGTAACTAATGCATTTCATTGAAAGTTGGAAGCAGATATAAAAAAGTATTTCTTTTCAAAATTGGAGAGTCAATTTAAAAATCCCATTAAAGGGAGAAGGGGACTTAGTGTAAGCTCATTTCTTCTTAATGATTCCAAATTAATATCGATTTAGCAGCAATTACTGGAACTTCTATGCTATGCTGCAAACTTCTACAACATAGTTTGTTAGTAGTATTGGAAACGATTGTCACTAATCGAGTATAGTAAATAGCGAGGGAATGGGTTGTTAAGCAACTACGTAAAATCTTATTAGAAATTTAATAAATACCATATAGCAACAAAAAAGTAGAAATGAGTTGAAACTGATCTCTTCCTGACAAACCTCATTAAAATCAACTTGGAAGCTGAAACAGATTATGCATATTTTGTTACTGAAATAATAGGAATTTAAAAGTTTTAGGGAAACATTAAGGAAACTTATGGAAAAGTACAGGGCCGCCTTTCTGGAAAACACTGATATCTAGTTAAATATCTCCTTTCATATTGAAGAAACATTTATTTATAGAAGTTATCGAAATTTTCCCTAAGAGTAAAAGAGAGAAGTTGTATAGTCAAAAAAATTGACGTCTCGCCTTTGTAAGCGCTACATCAAAAGTGCTAACTGAGAGTGGACCTTCTAGTTTCATTTAAAATATGGTAGAGCAGAAAAATCAAGTGCTGCCGAGCATGCTTTTGAAATTAATCACAGAATAACAATAATTAAAAGCGTAAAATTAAGTCATAATACTTATATCTGATAGGAGATTATTAGACTCATACGAAAGTATTAGTCGAAGCGGTGCAGACCGGAAACTATAAGAAAACGGCATTTTAGGTTAAAAGCAAACCGCTTTGCACAGGATATCTAGAGACCTTAAAAATTGATTTTATCCGAGGAAACCAGAGTTTGGTCCCATAGGATCCAAGATGGCGATTCCTTTTCCAAAATGGCCGCACCACTGTAGATTGCGTGTGTCTCGTCCGATTTGTTTGAACAAAGGGTTGTTTTCGGTTGTTTTGTGCGTATAATATAAATGTAAGGTTAAAAATGTAACGCTGTTCCAAATTTTAGGCAAGGAACCATTTTTTCTTAGAATATTCTAAAAAATTTTAATGCTAAAAATATTATACACATCAGCCAGGATTTTCACGGAATTACACAAAGAGTTTTACGTTAGCATAAAGTATTGAGTGAATAACGACAAAAGAAGTAAGTACTTGTGCTGAGGCGATAAGACGTTTTTATTTGAAAATTCCTCTGCTTTCGAATCACGCGGGCGAAGCCTGTGATCGCCGCATACCCCCACAATGAATGAATCACTGCAGTTCTTCCGCGTGCGCTGTCCTTATTATCGTCATTATCGATTGGCCGGTGATAGGTAAATTTGGCGTCACTACAGTACTTTAAACTGTAGTAAATAATACAATATTTGTGTTATAATTGCTTGTAAATATTAAAGCAACTCTACCTTAGAAGGTCCTTATTGGCTGAAGCGCACTCTCTTTGATGTAAAATAAGTAACTCTTCCTACAGGTTTGGTGGAGGTTGTACCTATTCCACAAGAATATTTTTATTATTCGTGTGCCTGTTCCTTCTACTTGTGATGGCATGGTATACGATGGTGCCGCTCTCGTTCACATCAAGGCGCCTCTAACATCTGAAATGTTTGAGGAGTATTGTGAGATCGCATTGAAGCCATACATCCTAAATAAGGCATCCCATTGGATGGATGGACGTTCTTAAGAAATCGAGGCAGCTGTAAAAGAAATCGGTTCCCTTTAAGTGGTATCAAAAGTTGCCGATACTATTTTCGCTTCACAAGGCGTCTGCATATCTCTTGCTGACCCCACTTGCCATACCATGGAAACAGCGGATGAAAGATTCATCCATCATCTCCAAGACATGGTGGCAAACGACGCTCGCTCAGTCATCGTCCGAACAGTTGATACTGATGTGATAATTCTTGCTATCTCATATTATCACCAGCTACACTGCTCTTCAACAACTGCGGTTATCGTACGTTACCGGAGCTAAGCGTCGGTTTGTAGTAGCTCATCTGATTGCAGGTAATAAAGTATTATAATTACAAAAAAAGAAACACCAAGTAAAGCACTGTAAAATTTCTAACAGGCACTCTAGGAAACACAAAATCGACGGCTCTTCTGGGATTCCGTATTCCGTACATACACTGGGTGCGATAGCGCTTCGTTTCGCATGGAAAACCTGGAAAGCAATGGAGAAGGCAACACCGGCTTTTTTAGCGATTGCCACTTCCTTGCAAGCTGTTGAACCAGAGTGCGTTAAGTTGCTTCAGAAGTTCACGGTCAAGCTTTATGATCAATCCTGCTCTGACGACAATGAACGAAGCTGAGCAAGAATTATTTTGCACAAAGAACAAGTCACTTCATGCTATTCCCCTGACGTATGCTGCTCTCTACCAACACATCATAAGGGCAGCGTATCAGGCAGGACCAATCTGGGGCTGTTCACACCTGCCTGATGACAATTTTCCGACTCCATCTTATTGTGGTTCGAAGAAAAGTTGGGGAAATTGTGTTCCCGTTTGGTCCAACTTTCCAGATGTATGGGAGGCCTGTCGGGAGCTGGAGAAAAGTGGCTGCCTGCTACCCCTCTGGTTGTGGAACAAACCGCTGCCAATGTCACAAAAACACTTCCATGCATAATACAGTGCAATTGTATAGGAAACAGCAATACTATCAGGTAGTTCATTATTTCTTTAACTATATCTAAATGACACTGCGAAGAAAGTGATGACGATGTCGACAACTTGTGAGGTGATCCTTCATCAGCTGTTTTTTATTTCACATCTATTTATTACTAACATAAACAATAAAAACCAGCCTTTACAACCTTGCTTGTGTCTTAATTCTGAGTGCCTGGGGAGAAAAACCGGGCTAAATAATGTGTTTTCTAAAAAAGTGTAAATTTGTAAAAAACTGAGCAATTAATATTTTTTCAACTCAAATTGAAATAAATGCCCCTTTTTCATTCAAATTCGCGATGTGCAGACAAAACATACCCGAAAATCACCCTTTCAATCGAATCGTATAAGAAACACGAAATATACATTTTAGCGGCAATTTTGGAAAATAACCGTCATCCTAAGGGATCAAATTTTGGTGTCGTCAGATAAAATAATTTTTTTAGGTCTCTATATAACTTGTGAAAAGCGGCTTGCTTTAACCTAAAATGCCGTGTTCTTTGCTTTACGCTTGGACCATATTGAAATTATTAAATGTAGGAATAGTTTAGAGATAGAGGACCGATACCGTACAGTCGGACAGTCCATTGCATTGATTGATTGAGCATGCCTAGTAAGATCCAAGGTTCCTTTTGGTTTCTCTTAATTAAGCAAACAGTTAGTATAAAATAAAGTTAGGTATATTGTAATTTTAATTTTAATCATCTCCGGATGATGCTAACATGCTTAGCGGAATGCTCGTCCAGTGCAAAAATGATGTTTGATGTTGCAGATGGGGCGCATATAACATATAAGATAACCTACTACGACTTTATCTCGGTACCTGTAAAGTTAAGAAAAAAAATTGTTCAAAAGTCTCATGACTTCGATTTGAGCCTTTTTGAAAATACTCTGTATTTGTCTCTGAATTGCCTTCATAATTTCTCAAGCATGATATGGCTTTTTTGGTAACTTGTTTTGGATATTTTGGAGGTTCACAATCTAATTTTACTTTAAATTGTTTTAAATTGCCATGGGATTGTTACAAAATAGTTCACATAGCTGCGTATCGAAAAATGTATTTGGGCAAGATCAGCAGCCCTAAATATTTTTTATAATTTTGCCTAGGAATAAATAATCATTGATTTACTGATCCGATACATTTATTATATTTTCTTGCAAATAGTAGATATAAAAAATAACGGCTCGTAATAGAATAGAAAACAGAACCTGAAAACGGGTATTTTTATGCTATATGGAAGCGTTGGAAACAACATTGGATGAAACACTAGAGCAAAAAGTTCAATCTATAATTTCAGCTGCGTCGTTCATAAATAGGTAGGTTACTGTTATTAAATGTGTGTCTTATACCTCCAATAATATAGTATACAAGGGCTTATAAATTTGTGTTCGAGTAATATAATTTAGATTCGGTGAGTAGGTACTTTACCTTAGTAGTAGTCAGTGTGTTACGAAACAATAATTGTTACGGGGCGGTGTAATAATATAGTGGAAATTAGTACAAAGTTGATTTTTTTAAAAAAAAAAAGGTTATTAAAACTTTCTACAAACACCTAGAGCTTCTTTTGATAAACGAAAGAAACGAGATAGAATAGGATCTCTCTCATCCTGCCGTTTAAGATTCAAGTGGCATCAAAGGTAAATATTTAGTATAAAAAGATGAATCGGCCAATATAGGACATATCTATAACCCTGTATTTAGTATAAATTATAAAAATAAGTATGGTCATAAAAGTCTAATAAGCCAATAGCACTGATATTTGCTCTTAAAGTTTACTTGCCCAAAAAAGATTTATGTTTTTAAAAGAGGCTATTTAAAGAATACATATATATCCAAGAAAACAACTTAGAAATTACAAAAATTTCTATACCGGGTGGTGCATAGTGGTTGGAAACAGAAAATTCCATGCAAATTTTAAACTCTCCAAATATTTGTTCCCCTGTTGACTTTAGAGCAAAGTTGTAAGGAGGCTTCTTCAGGGTCTCTGTATGGTAAATACACATGTGGAATTTCAACAATTTTGGACAAGCCAATCTTAATTTATTTAACTAAAATTGCATCTAATTTTTCATCAAAATTAAACAGGTAATACTGCAAACACCAACATTCATTAAATTTGTCAACCTATGATTTGTCATTGTCAAATGAAATTTGCAAACGGTATTTTTTTTAATCTTTAACAGATACATTGTACACTGGATTTAACTAATATTTTCGAATAAAACGAACATTATTTTCAAAACGGATTTTTTAATAGAAAACGAATTATTTTACTTACAATAAAACCTATTAAATAGTATTAAAATCATCAAGAATTGCTAAAAGGAGAAGAAAATAAGAGGGTGTTTAAAAATAAACAGACAACAATTGTTTATAAAAATTTGCACTTAAAACGTAATAATTTAATTTTAAGAAAATTGTAGAATCGTCTGTAATATTGTTAATCCTTAATTATAAATTCAAATAAACCGCTATTTGATGCTAAACAATATCCTAAACGATCGTAAAATTTTCTATGAACATTATCGAGTTGGTACTGTGTAATTCTTTCAGATTGCATGAAAATTGAATTTTTTACTGTTCTAAATTTTCAAACCTAACAATTTTATAAAGCACATCTTTAAATGTCCCTAGAGGAAGAAGTCATTTGGTGAGAGGTCAGGAGACCGAGCTGGCCAACTAATTGTTGCGTTTGGGTTAGTGCCCATTAAGGGTATTATTTAGATATTCGCGTACCACAAACGAATTGTGGGCTGTGCAACCATTGAATTGGAACCAAATCGACTTCCTCCAGTGCGGGTCCAATTTGATTTTGAAGAAGATCTAAATCTGTTGGACCCGTAAGATTTCCGTCAATAAAAAATGGTCCATGCGATGTCCAAAAATTCCAGCCCAAACATTTAATTTCTGGGGTTATTGGGTTTGAGTTCATGCAAGACGATGTTCATTTTGTAGGCTCCAGCACCGATAATTTTGTATATTCGGCTTATTATTTAATGTAAACGTGCATTCGTTTGAAAAGCAATTATTTTATTGTTGTTAGCTCGCTCCACCATTTGAAAACAAAAACAGTGATCTTCGCTCTTCATCCCCTTCTAGCAATTCTTGATGGTTTTGATATTTTTATATGAACGGTTTTTATGCTTTTTCAAAGTTCCCAGTACTGTGGTGTGATGTTTTTCTACCTCTTGCCCGAGACCATAGTTAGGTTTATGCCGAGACTAGTGCTGATATCATAAACCTAACTACTCCGAATTAGTTTTATGCTGATATTTTATTTTTTTCGACCTGAAGTAAAATATTAAGATCTCTTCATCGTTTTTTTCAGCTCTCTCATGATTCTGTGCTGTGCATTTGCAATGGTTTATAACAGTGCCTTTCGCCTCAAATTTAGTAATAACTTTTTGTATTGCCGACTTGGTAGGAATGGGCCTATCAGCGAAATGAACGGAAAACATATCAGATACAATACTTAAGCTATTCCCCGCATAGTACCGTTTTATGATAGTGACTTTTTCTTCTATTGTGTAACTCATAATAATTATAATAAATTATTACTTGTAAAAAATATAATGCTTTTAAATTATATTTGACAATGTCAAATCATCATATTACCTGTTGAATTTTAATGGAAAATTAGATGCAATTTTATTTAATTAAATTATTAAGATCGAATAGTCCAGATTTGTTCAAATTCTGTATGTGTATTTACCATACAGAGACCTTGAAAAAGTCTCCTTACAACTTCGCTCTAAAGTCAAAAAAGGGAGCAAATATTTGGACAGTTTAAAATTTGCATGTGATTTTCTATGTTTCAACCACAATGCACCGCTCGGTGTACTTTCATATAAGAAAAAAAATTGAGCCAGTCTGCTAGTACTCGAGATACTGATGTGTAAACATATCCTATATCGGCATCATCGACCTGAAAATCTAATGGCACCTTAGGCCGCGTGACGCCTGAATATAGGCAACCACATATTTCGAATTGGTTGCCTTTATTCTGGCGTTAGAAAGAACATGTTTTAGACTAACGGTTACAGACAGCCTGTAAAACACATCTCCGTCGCAGATACCGCCTGACGTGCGTTGTTTAATGTATACATTCGTAACGTTTGCATTAGAATGTCTAATATTACACTTCACGCATAGCCCTCCGCTCGCTTTGCTTGCTATAGGGGCGCAACGAACAAAAATTGACAAAAACCAACCGAAGGCATGCCCAAGATCAATAAAACAAAATTTTAGAAATATAATTTAAGAAAATAAAAAGTAGGATTAAACCTAACCGTAAAAATCAACGCGAGCGAAGCCGCGGGTAAAAGCTAAAAGTGCCCTATGTCCTTTGCTATACTCTTAAAAATATCTGTACACAATTTCATGATGATCGGTTAAGTAGTGTAAGTGTGGGAAATCGGATAAAACTTAACCGTAAAAATCAACGCGAGCGAAGCCGCAGGTAAAAGCTAAAAGTGTCGTATGTCCTTTACTATAGTCTTGAAAATATCCGTACAAAATGTAATGATGATTGGTTAAGTAGTTTACGCGTGCAAAATAGGACTAAAACTAACCGTAATAATCAACGTGAGTAAAGCCGCGGGTAAAAGCTGAAAGTGTACTATAACTTGGAGCTAGACCTAGCGCGGCCCCTAATCAGACCAAAGTATTATTTGACCTCACGTATGACCCCCCGCTCGCTTCGCTCGCTACGGGGCTCAAGCAACAAGGATTAACCAAAACTAACCCAAGGCATGCCCAAAATGAAGAAAAATACTTTTAACAAACGTAACCTTAAAAACAAATTTAAGAATCGACGGGAATAATTGAACCCCGGGCCGCCGTATCACAGGTCCAGCATCTAACCACTGAACCACCATAGCACTTCGAGATAATTGATTGCACCGCAAAGACATTGGTAAACTGAAGGCTGATTAGTTACCTTACTAAATCTAGCTCTAAATCTTTACTATACTCTTGAAAATATCTGTACAAAATTTCATGATGATCGGTTGAGTAGCTTATGCGTGAAAGCGTAAGAATGAAACAAACAAACACATTCGCATTTATAATATTAGTTAGAATAATACTTACTAGCAGCTTCAATCGGAGAGGATTAATTTATTACACAAATTCTACACGAAAATCTAATACCACCAGGAATAACATCACCCTATGGACACAGCTTATTCACTACCAGCTAGTCATCTTGGGGCAGCGCGGCATCCTTTGATTTGGAAAAGTCAATAACTAAATTTTTCAAATTTTAGAAGAGGGCCATGACTCAATATTGTTTAAATGTCTGGGCATCTGAATAATACTTTTGACAGTTCGTTTAATTTAAAATATGCTTTTTTATCGCCTAAAATCGGTTTAAAAATTATTTTAAGTGGCAAAATTGTATAGATATCCGAAATGTCTGGACTTTTTTTAGGACGATAGCCGTGGTTTCGGATGAATTGGTCATGGAGTTTGAAGCGAAAATTCATTATAAATTCAACCGTCTATTAAAAATAAGATGTGCTATGGATCCAAATACACTCCTAATACCGCCCTAGCGGCTAGCTTTTTAGAAGCGCCATTTGAGTCGTTGCAATCGCGGCCGTCCTGGATTAGCTTGCTCCTGAATGAGCACGGGTTAAAATGTCATATCGATTTAGATATTCCGTCCCCACATTTACGTCCCCACATTTCCGTCCCATTTGCCGAGATTTGCCCTTATACCACCGTGTAAGATGTGCACATATCAAAAAGATATGCCTCTCCATTAAAATTTTCGCGGGTTAGAAGACGGGGGAAGACTTTTCTCCACAAATGAAAATGCCGATCTTTAGTTCAAGAGTTATGCATTTCGATGAGTTCACTCATCATCATCAGACTCTAAAATATATTTTTTTTATAAGAGAAATACATTAAGATAACAAAAGTAAGTCAAAATTACAATAAAAGTCATAATTATACAGAAAATTTAAAAAAACTCACCACACACTACTTAGCTACAATGTTGTATGTTTACATAGCAAACAATAACAAAGGAAATAAATAAAGTATTGTCATTGTTTGCTATGTAAACATACAACATTGTAGCTAAGTAGTGTGTGGTGAGTTTTTTAAAATTTTCTGTATAATTATGACTTTTATTGTAATTTTGACTTACTTTTGTTATCTTAATGTATTTCTCTTATAAAAAAATATGTTTTAGAGTCTGATGATGATGAGTGAACTCATCGAAATGCATAACTCTTGAACTAAAGATTGGCATTTTCATTTGTGGAGAAAAGTCTTCCCCCTTCTTCTAACCCGCTATAATAGCAACTCCACTTCAAGAATGGACTTCTACTTACAAATTAAAATTTTCGTTTAACTTTCAAAGATATGTGATTAGAGAAATTATCGCGAGAAATCTCGAGGTGGTACGAGCGACGAGAATTTATCATCTCGGCGACTTCACTACTCTGGACGGGTAAAAGATCTCTCCTAATTCTTTAAATAATGTAAAAAGTTAAAAAGGTGGTCAAAATATAATCAGTTCTATAGGTATATGTGCTGAAATATTGAACACCTTTACAAATGAGGAGGTTTTTTTATAAATAATGACCACCCGACTGGAAGGTATTCAACGTGCGATACACCTGATTACATAAGAGCTCATGCAAATGCATTGCTGTTTCAAAAACTAAAACTAAAAGCAATATATTTTATATTATAGAAGGCACGAAGACCAATCGAGGTTGAGCTGTACTAAGTTTGAACTAGCCTTGTACAATCGAGCCATAATCACATATTGCATATCAGTCAAGCGGAGCAGAATCGGGATCCGTCGATAATCCAGAAATTAGCTGGCGCACACCCATTATCGCATCGTAAACAGGTTTTGCTAACAGAGAGGCGCGTTCTAAAGCGCGTTTAAATATTACACATTTACCCACATTTACCTATGCAAACGGGTACAAATTGAATTTCTGAAATGGTTGGGGAGTCTAAGCATACAAAAGGAATTGGCCTACATTTACTACCTACCCTCTGAATATAATTAGGAAATTAATGATTTGGGGAATGTAACAAAAGTAGGTATAACGTAACTGGATTCCACATTATGTGTAAGTATTAGTTCCGATTAATAATATTATATTACACCTATTTATTATTTAATAATGAAAATTAACTGGTCACCTGTTACCAATCAGCTTACTGCAGGTTTAGTTAGCTTAGTTTGGGCTGGATCACAGAATTTGTATTGATGTTCAAGTTAACTTGCTGTATGCATTCGCGTTACATAGCATTTTGAAATCAGTTGTTCCAGTGTTGGAGTTGGGTATTTAAAGCCTCTTCATTTTCTAAAAAGATCTGTTTTATATTTAAGCGTATTTTTTTCAAATATTCTTCTCCAAGAAAGTTGGCAAAATATAATTTTTATTTTAAAGAATTATACAATTCTGTTCAAATTTGTAATTAGAATTGTACTACATCGTTGTTGGAGATTTAACTTCGATTTGCTGCAACTTCATTGATTTGGTACTACAAAATTTTCCAAAGTATTCCCTTATATCATATCTAGAAGAGACTTCCCTAAATACAGGGCAGTTTTTAATTGAATCTAGTTTTTGAACCAGGCCTTAACATTCCATTATTTTTAATGCAATTTATGTAATTCTTTAATAAAACTTAACTTCATAAAATGACTTTATAGCTCTTGTCATAAAATGATTTGAAAGATTCCGCTTGGCTTATTTTATCCACCGCTTTCCCTAATGTTAATAAATTTTCCTTTTATAATGATTCAGACAATCGCTTGTCAAGCCGACCGACAACAAAACGATCAGAAATCAATTAATTTTCTAGAATAGTATATTATGCAATGAGCATTATGGGTATTAAGACAAGAGCATCAGAGTTATCATACGCGCCGTAGGCGAGTGTCGTAACGAATGCGAGCCTCTTAATAGCCATTAAATGTGAGGGGAATACACTATTTTTTTCTACGAATAGTGATAATAATGAAAAAAAAATCTGTCACGATCATAACTATCTTTGATATTGACCGAATGTCACTGTGAGGTTGAATTTTGATTGGTTAATAATGAAACGTCATTATCGTACGATACAGGTAATAAATGTATAATAAAACAATTAATGTATAGGAGTAGAAAAGTTATCATTTCAATATATCCTTGAGCTGATTCACCTTCTACTCGAGATCTTAAATTAAATTTCGCTCTTTCATAAATAATAGCGGGCTACGCACGAAGACGCTGGTGAGCGCATTAAGCATCTAGCGTCCAAAACTGCCACTCTTGAACGGCACAGGCCAGTAGTGTCTTTGCTACTATCGCAGACAAAAAAACTGGCTGACGGAGTGACAATTTGGAGTTTCAGGTTCTAGATCGCTCGTTAGTGGGGTCGAAGTGTACAAAATTAAGAAGGCTTGAAGTGGCGTCTGACGTTTTAGAAATTTAAAAACCTTGGAGTGTGGTGTATTTGCGCGTTTTATTTTAAACTTTTTTTTTGTAAAAATGAGTAATACAAAACAAAAAAAAACCGATTGCTTGCAGTATGTTATATGCATATTATACTATATTTCTGAAAAACATAAAAAGTTAATTTTGACAGACAGTATATTCAAGAAAAACCTTTACAATGCCTAACAGATTGAGTTAGTTTTTGTAACACCCTGCATAGAGAAATATATAATATTACGCACTCTCTAAGACTCGTAAAATATACCTTTCTTATGTAGTGCGTAAAATAAATTCGGACGTATTTTTTGCAGTGCGTAAAATAATTTATTTTTCACACTAGTGGGTAAAGTATTTTTTGCGCATAGTGCGTAAAGTAATTTAATAATATTTTTATTTTTTCATATTTTTCGGTAGTAGAACTTTTTTTATGTTACTCATGTGCAAAGTACCCTTTTTTATTGTCGCATTTGTCTAGAGCTCATGCGACAATATTCCTATTAATAAAAAAAGGGTCACTTTACACCCTTGTTGTATAAATATCTATTTCCTTACCGTGTATTAGCCATAATAAAAACTGTTTATTATTAAAAACATGAACTAGGTTACTAGGACTAGGATATCCTGACAAAACAAACAAAATGCCACACACCAGGGGACGCTACGTCGCGTCGTCTCTGTGTGTAGGGGCCTGTGTCGGTTGAGCACGCAAGTAGGAGCGACACGCCAACATTAAACTCCAAACATTGGAGCGTTGATCCTACTAACCAGCACGTTTACGCGCACTCTTGGAACGGCACACATCAAACCTGCGCTCCGAAGTCTTCGTGTGTAGCCCGCTAATATTGATACTTTTCAAAATACTCGTTGAAACCAGCAATGAAATCAGGATACGTAAGAAAATTCTTTTCTTTCATGTGCAAATGGTCAAAAACCAGTTTTTTGTGGTGTCCTGTATAGGGTAATAGGCATGTTATTTATTTCAGTACTTTCTGGATATTCAAATAATTTGACAGTGTTACGATACGCATTTTAAGATCCTTTACTGTCCTGCGATAGGTACTATGCTATATTAGCCATTTCTGATTGGTGGTTTGACGTCACTTTCACTTTATCTACGTTTCACTGAATTTATGAACGGACGGTTCCCGTCGCGGCGGGATCTGTCGGTGGCAAGACATGTTTTTTAATTTTATTTTTTAGGGTTGTTTGGTTCTTTTTGTAAATTTGGGTTAGTTTGAGTTAGTTTTGTTCGGTTGCACCCCCGAGGGAGCCGACGGCCATGCGTGAAGGACTAACAGTACTATAAAGTGACGTGCTTTAAAACTAAATTTCTCAGGTTGCGGCAGATTTGTACAGAATTAATGTGACATATTAGTCATGTTTTAGTCGACTTGTCAGGTCGATTTTGCCCTTCTTACCACAAATTGAGTTTTAACGTCATTTTTAGACTTTTTTTATTGTCGGAAACCGAATAATCAACTGTCTTGCGGGCAGTGGAGCGAATAGGGGTACTGGATGGGGTAAAAAAAGTGTATAAAAATAGAAAATAGTCGGTTTGCAAAGCCGAATTTTCCTAAAAAATTGGTGATATTTTTATAAATATTCCAGTGGAGTGACAAGGTTACGAAAAAAGATCTCTACGGTCTCATCGCAGTTGATTTGCAACTTGCTTATCATTCTATACCAATATTTCACTTTGCGCATGGCTCTTTGGTCGCTCTACCAAACAAAACTAACCTAAGCTAACTCAAAGCATGCCCAAAATGAAAAAAAAAAAACAAGATAAAATTAGTTATTTTAGAATATTGGAGAAACCACTACATCTGAGCCGAAAATAAGCCCCCAAATTTATAGCACCACTTCGCAAAAGCCCTAGAAGTATGGGCAATACACACCTGAAAGTTTTGTTCGGTTACGCCCCTGGGGCGTGCGAAGCGCCAGACGCGAAGTGAAATATTAGTAGAATGATAAAAAGTTAATCAACTGCAACATGACAGTGCAGCCCTTTTTCTCTAACCTTGTTACGCCACTGAAATATTTATAAAAATAACACATATTTTTAACAAAACTGTTCTATGCATATCGAATATTTTCTATTTCTATAATGTTTTTATCCCACGCAGTACCCCTATTCGCTCTACTATCCCGCAGGATATTTGACTAATATTAGGTTTACTACGCCCATAGAAAACGTCTAAAAATTACGTAAAAATACTCACTTTATGTGTTTCTGAGGAAAACAAATTATGTGCCTCACATGTATAAACCCACAACTGAAGTGAAACTTCTGAAAGAGATATAAGGAATTGTGTTTTTCGCCTAAAACCGCATTTTTCTTACTTTTTTATTAATTTTCTTCTTTATTTCGATTTATAACTCTTCTTAACTTTCCGAGCAATGTTTTATTTTTTTATCAATTTTGTTTTCTTATTCGGTTTTATAATACTTTTATTAATTTTTGAAAACTCTTTGGATTTTGATTTTTTATTATTTCTTATTTCCTTATTTAGTTTGATAATACTTTTATTAACTTTTCGAACATTTTTGTTACGATTTTTTCTCAGTTTTTTCCATTATTTTTTCTGCATAAAGCATTTTTTCTTCACATTTTTGCCATCCCTGACCCCGTAGCTCGCCTCTTTTTGCTGAAAACCGTTTCTCTAGTTATCTATAATATAATATATAATTGTTCTATTTTCGATCCGAGGCTCCGTCGCAGAGATATATTTTCCCCAAAAATCCCCCCTTAAGTTAGCCCCCCAAGAGGCGCATCTACCATAAAAATTTCGACCCCGTAGGTTCTTCCGTTCTCCCGAAATTAATTATTTTAGTTTTTTCTTCTCCCACTCTCCTGGCCGAGCGGGGGTGGTCCAGTTTTCGTCCAGGATCCCCATATTACCCCGGCTACATGTCCTGAAAATTTCAACCCTCTAACTATACTGGAACATGCTTAATTAAAGGGGCGTTTCACGTTGATAAGCATTTTTTCTGACTTACTTTCTAACTTACCCTCGCTAAAGAAGTTTCACTTCAAAAACGACAAATTCGGCTTGACATGTCAACTAAAAAATTATCAAATTTTGCAAGTTCGTAACCTGTGACTTCTTAACTTGTGACTTGTATCTCGTGTTATGTAATTTCCCGAACGCTGATTGCAAAACACTTTAGGGCCGCATATAATTTTATATAAAATTAACTTTTATCAAAAAAGAAATGTTATTGTATGATGATTTGTAAAAAAAATTCTGTATTATGAACTTATTTTTATCAATATAATCATATAAAGTACGTACTATTTTTAATGGCGGAGTATCATTTGATTCTTATTGGTGCATAATATGTGTGTATGCGCATGCATTCGAGTAAATTGTGCTATTATGTACCGTCATATTCGGTCATATTGCTTCTTTTATTTATTCTTTGTCGTTGACTATTGTGTATGAATTGAGTTAGCAGTGTCTAAGAGTAGCCTCTAACAGATCTTTGCTTGATGTTAGATGTGCCTTGGTTTAGTCATCGAACATTAACAAGATACTAGAAGTTCCACTCTCATTGGGCACTTTTAATGTAGCGCGTACAAAGGTGAGACGCCAGACTTTAGACCAGACGGTGTGAAACGTGGCACGAGGCCTGAGCGGTTAACCAGCACTTCATCAGATTCCGCGACGGGGAAAGGAGGAAAATGCGAATGGAAAATACTGGGGGCGGAGCTTAGAGTAAATCTTCTAGTCTATTGTTAATGTTCGGTGGTTTAGTTTTGGCACCGAACATTAACAATAGACTAGAAGCTTCACTCTAAGCCCCTGTAAAATGCTGGGGACCATTCTCCTACTTGCCCCGTCACGGCACGTGGTGAAATGCTGGTTAACCGCTTAGGCCTCGTGCCACGTTTCACTTCGTTTCGTCTAAAGACTGCCGTTTCGCCTTTGTAAGCGCTACATCAAAAGTGCCGACTGAGCGTGGACCTTCTAGTCTCTTGTGGTTTTGGTTAGTTTTTGTTGATTGTCCTCCCGTAGCAAGCGAAGCACAAAAGCAAAATTTACTTGGGTTAAATATCAACTTTTAGTCTGGGCAAACTGATAAATTCAGCTGAAATTGGTCAAAACATAAGCAGCTACCTTTATTGTCAAATGAAAGCAGTGTGCACTAATTCGATACAATACCTATTAACATATCACTATTTTTTTTTTAATATCAGTAATCGAAAACAATAATTATTCTAGTTGTATGTAAAACAAATACATAGCATTTATACGCCCGTACTATACACAATATTCGGTGGTATGAGTGAGTTTCTTATCACTTATTTTTGTGCATTTTTTCTTTATCCTAGCTAGTCGTTTCGACGAACGCCAGCCGTGAGCCGTAACAGAAACGGATTCGATGTGTATTGTTAGTTTGCCACTTTTGTAGGTTTAAATGTTTATATGAACTTAAGAAAGAACCCTTTGTGTAGTAGATATAATAAAACCAATCAACTATAGAGAACAGCCAGATTAGCTGAATTTCCGTATTTCACTATATGCAGATTAGTAAAAGATAGAAGTAACAAATTACAAGGGAGAACTGGAAAAATAATTTCGAAAAAGTTATAGAGTGTGACGAAGACTATAGGATATTGGGGCAAATACTAAATGGTGGTGACAAGTTTATTATTAATCTGGAGGACTAGTAGTTATGACAATAGTGAAGACTTGTTGGACGACGATTTTTAAGGCCAGTAAAATCTAATTTTTAATTTTATGAATATGTGGCGTATTTTTTTCATGAAGTACCATCACCCATATCTGAGTGTTTTTATGAAAGCCCAAGTTCCAAGAAATGGAAACATGATGGAAATAATGGTTGCAAAGCACTTTAGCGCCCCAAATACTTATATAATTTAATTAACTTTTATCATGTCATGATAATTTGTGAAAAAAAAATCTGAATTATGAATGTTTTGCATTGATATAATCATATAAAGTACGTACTACTTTTAATGGGGAGTATCTTTTGATCTTTATTGGTGCATAATATATGTATGCGCATGCGTTCGAGCAAATTGCGCTATTACTTTACTGTCATATTCGGCCATATCGCTTCCTTCATTTATTCTCTGTTGTTGACTATTGTGTATGGATTGAGTTAGTTGAGTAGCACCGTATAATAGTACCCTCAAACAACTTTTTTCATTTTGCTTGGGTGAGTTTTGGTCAGTTTTTGTTGATTGCGCCCCCGTAGCGAGCGAATTGAGCGGAGGGCCATGTCTGAAGTGAAATATTATTAGTACACTGCGTTAGTATTTGGCACTTTTATTTTCTTTCCAATTTATTACAGTGTAGCGTTAATGATATTTAGCTTATAAAAAAAGTAGATATTACTTTTTGATCTGTAGGTATAGGCATAGGTCGAGAAGAGATTTCAAATTTATCGTATTATTAAAATTTTTCGAACATTTTAATATATTTTTTTGACATTATGTGCTTGTATAAACCTTCTAGTGTAATTTTTTCCACCTAATAATTTCTTAATGTTTGGTATACTAATTTTAAACCTACTTCCTTAAAGACTTTTTGGAGTCCTCTAGTATACTGAGGATTATATGGTATCGAGACATAGCTATTTTGTATTTTCATCCTGATTGACGAAAAAAGTGGAATCACGAATAGCCTTTCTAAACAAATGCCTATTAATTGTCTATTTATTAACTTGGTATTGAAAGCATTAACTTTCGCTATATTCTTAATTTCAGAGAAATTTTTAATATTGAAAGGAGACAATAATTAAGATTTAATAATGAAAAGGAGATAATTCAGAATATAGCCAAAGTTAATGGCTTCAATACCAAGTTAATAAATAGACTAATTAATATATATGAAATTGGATGCATGGATTGTAACCAAAAATATGTTGGGCAAACTAGAAGATCTATACAAACGAGATTGAAGGATCACATAGCTCATTTAAAGTTTGGTAGAACAGAAAAATCAAGTGTTGCCGAGCATGCTTTTGATAATAATCATAGAATGACAATTAAAAATTTAAAATTAATTCATAATATAACTGATAAGAGATTATTAGACGCATATAAAAGTATGGAAATTATTAAATGTAAGAATAGTTGAAATAGAGATAGAGGGCCTATTCCCTATAGTCCATTGTATTGGTTGATTGAGCGTGACTAGTGGAATTTCAAGATTGGTTCCTTTGGTTCCGCTTGATTAAGCAAACATTTTGTATAAAAGCGAGTTAGGTAGAGTTTTAAATTTAATTTTAATCATCTCCTGATGATGCTAACATGGTTAGCGAAACGCACGTCGAGTGCAATAATTCTGTTTCGGTATTGTGGATAAAACTTCGTTTTATATGCTGTGATATTCATTCATATCATACGAGTCAATTTGTGAATATAACGGTCTGTGGAATAAATAAGGTCCCTTAATTTAGCATTAGGCTTGGAGATAATCTGAACACCAGGTATTTGGTTGATCTTTTTGTATATCTTAAATGATTCGTGCATTGTCTCTAACTTCTTTATTTCTTTGTATTGCCCCATCATCTTTGCTTTTGTGATTTAGAAGGGATTTTTTTGCTTTCAGTAGAATGCTACCATTCATCCATGCTGTATGTTTGGATACGTTGCTTTTGAATTTATCTTGGCTTACCTCTACTGCAGCAATTTTAATTTGTTCCATTATTCTTCTTTAGGCTATAGCAAAGTTATACAACATGATGTAATATAGCAAATTTCGATGCCGTATAATATGCTAGATGTTATCGATCTCAAATCGGTAAAGATTAAACGATATTTTGCAACATTGCTAAAACAACGCATCTACACTTGCAATATTTTTGATCAAACAGTTCGTAGTTTCAAAGGAGCACGTAGATGCACATCGTAGTGTTATGAACTGACAGTGAATTTATTTGTTTGCTTTTTATGTATTGTTAAATGGTTGGCGTAAGGAACATACTTGCAAACTAATCGAGTTATATAGGAACAATGCAGAATTATGGGATACTTGAAGTACCTTGTCCAAAGACAGACAAAAGAAGCATGGTGCGTGGATATAAATTTAAAATAGCTTAAGGAAAAAATGCGATGCCTAATAGGTCAGGAGCAGGTTCAGTAGAAGTATATATATCGAAATGGTTTGCTTTTAAATTACTGATGTTTCTAAAAGGTAGAAACAAACCATGGGAAACAATCGACGGGAACATGGAGAAGGTAATCTTTTAGTCTAAGATCCCGACTTAAGCCGATTTTCCCTCATAGACTTTCCTGATATTTTTTTTATTATATATAATCTATCAATAAGCATATTGTTCAAGGGATGCCGTCCCATATAACGGCACAATTATTATTCGTTAAAAACTATTTTGACTAAACATTTTTGTTTTGCTTCATCTGATTTTTATAACTAACTACCCAGGAAACACGAGTACATATAATAGACGTCTAATTTCGGTCGATGTGATCTATTTTACGTCTTGATCTAAAATTCGATGATTTTTACACATCTATTTTTCGACACGTGATAGAATCTACGTATATTTTATGTACATTAGACACGAGTCACATTATATCAAACATTTTTGAAGACTAAAATATTTGTAATGAATTATTTACTACAATAAAAATAAGTTAAAAACGGCATATTCTATGCAGAATTAAAAGTAAAATATTTTTCAGTTTAAAACATGTAAATTAAAGATATAATATAAACATTTATAAAATACGCATTTATAAAAACATATAATAGACGTTTAATTATAGTCGATGAAATCTTATTCATATATTGCTCTATTATTCGATGTTTTTTTACATCTACTTTTCGACATGTTATAGACTATACTTATATTTTATGTAC
>MU181988.1:346348-412794 GCA_016904865.1 Pissodes strobi
AACTTTATTTCAGCGAGGCGAGGTGAGGTTGCTCATACAAACTATATTGCACAAGGCTGTAAGCAGGCAAGACCATATGATCATTCTCAACTTTATTTATTGCTCCCTGTCAAGACTTTTGAAGTTAAAGCATTTTATACTGTTGGGGCAGCAACACGTCGAATAGACCAATTTTCTTCAGTAATTGAACGTTGTCGTTAGGATAATCCATGTATGGACGTGCTCTTAACTTTCGTTGGTACTTTCTTGGTATGGCTTAAACAAAAAAAAAACAAATGAATAAAGTAGATTTTAAGACAAAAAAATAAATAGATGTATTTATTACGTGGGGTGAGATTGATCAACGAAAATGATACATCTCGCCCCATATGCACGACCAATCCGACCCCATCTGATAAAATGGCAAATATCAAAATGGTTGAGCCGATTGTTAACAGCAAAACATGCGAGGGTATGTATGTAATTTTCAACTCTTTGGAGATTTTTGAATGCCCTTATTTCTTTTAAATCATACAGGAATTTAAAGTATCTAGGAGCAGATGTAGAAATATATGTTAAAACAGAGACATTTCTAAAAGCGCGAAAGCAAAAAGACTGACAAAATTACAATCATACTACCGAAGTTACCAGACTAAAAAATCAAGAACTCACCGAGAGAGTGTTCGCCACAGGACATCATATCAAACCTCCAACCTATGACGGTCAAACATCCTGGACAATGTCCAAAATACAATTTGAATCCGCTGCTGTTGCCAACGGTTGGAATAACGGAGAAATTGCTACATCACTAGTGGTAGCACTTCATGGATCTACCCTGGAACTACTACAGACCATTCCCATCAGCCAACAGGGGAAATATGACATACTTGTAGCTGTACTGGAGAGACGATTTGGAGACCAACACAGAGGACAACTGCATCAGGCCCAAGTTAAATCCCAACATCAGAAGCCAGGTGAAAATGTGACAGAGTTTGAGGCAGACGTTAGACGTCTCATTCAATTGGCCTACCCGGAAGCAACAGAAAAAATTCAAGAGGTACTTGCTACGTCTAGCCAAATTTGATAACAGCAGTGAAGCATTGGGTACAGCACTAGAAATCGAGACGGCCTGTAATATCTCTAAGCCAAAAATCAGGGCCTTATCCAGCCAGGAAGAAAAGCCAGCGAACAGCTGTGATTTAACTGAGATGAGCGAAATTTTGAAGAAATTAACCGAAGTTCTTCAGGCCACGGGGAGATTCCGGCAGCCGCTAGGAGAGAGGCCACGTAACCGGAATGTTTCAAATTAGTGCTCTGTAGCAGGACTGGGCATTTGAAAAGAGACTGCGGAGTACAACTACGGTCTGGATCTCCATCCAGAGACACTAGGGTCTCAAAGTCAAATCAAGAAAACATCGATTAGTCAACACTGCGGGGTGAGTGTTGTCTAATGAAGATAAAGCTCCCAGAATCGTCTCCATAAGAAGCCTTGGAAAAACAGCCGACAGTCTTACTATTAAAAAAAATGATCAACGGAAAAGCCATTACAATTCCTGTTGACACTGATGCGGCGGTGTCTTTAGTGAGGTCCAACAGAGCAAATAGAGTGGAAGTCCTACCCATATCGAATAATGTAATTTTACGTAAGGTTACCAGTGAGACAGCTGGAGTACTTGGAGAAATGGATCTTGAACTTCAACTGGGACGAATTAAATTACACACCACACAATGTTAGTAGCGACATAGAAGATGATTTTATTTCGGGATCTCATCTGTCAACATGGATTCTCTTTTGACAACAAACTTAACCTTCTGAAGTTTGGCATCGAAGAGTTCATCCTTACCGAAACAGACGATGGCACACCGACTGTAGTAGTGGCGGCATGTACTGTAAAAATAAGCGGAAGTACCGAGCAGATAATTTTTGGGAAATTGGAGATGGAATTTGGAGGCTGCATCGGACTTATCCGACATCACGATTTGTCTTTCAAACATCTCGCAGACAAAGCACTAGTCCAAACTGATGGCGCAATACCGACACCGATATCAAATATTTCATCCATTTCCTTCAAAATCAATAAAGGAGATGTAATAGCCAGTTGTGAGCCGGTGCAGTGGGTACCTAGTTGCGAAACGCGGTCAGAAGCAGCATCCTCAATATCACCTAAGGAAGTCCTAGAATATTTCCAATAGTCGTGGCATCAACTGTCTTCCAACGAACTGAGGAAAGCTACACAATTTATCAAATAGCAGAGCATAGACTTTGGACGAAAAAATAGCAATACTGGAAGAACGAACATCATAAAACCTAAAATCAACGATGGAAGTGCTCACATTATACGGCAGCATCCTCAGAGATTACTAGTGACGAAGCAGCAAGAAGTTAACACATTAGTGGACAAAGTGCTTGACGATGAAATTATTGAAGAGTCATCAAGCCCATGGGCATCTCCTGTTGTCTTAGTCACCATATTCTGCATGAACTATAACAGGCTCAATGACGTCACCAAAAAGGCAAGCTATCCACTTCCCAGAATTGATGATATGTTGACAACACTAGCAGGTTCTCAATGGTTCTCAACACTCAATTGAAAGAGCGGCTACTAGCAAGTAGGCATCGACGAACAGGATAAGGAAAATACTGCCTTCTCTACCGGAAGTGGTTTATATCAGTTTAAAGTTATGCCTTTCGGACTATGTAATGCCCCCGCTACTTTTCAACGTCTTATGGAAGTTGTTCTACGACGCCTCACTTGGAGGCAATATCACGGCTAGCAACCATCCGAATGTTTTCGTTCTACCCAATAGAACTAGCCTTGTCGGGTCTACGTTCTTTCATGTGAGTCATGCAGGCATGCAGCTCTGATCGAGAATATTCTAGAAAGGCCTCGCTTCGTCTGGAATATTCGCGATATTTTTAAGACTGTATATAAATAGCGGTTAAGGCGAGTTGCAGATAGTTAATCATTGAGTGTTGAATTGTAAAGAGCTATTAGTTGTAAAGTTATAAGAGCTGCTTAGTATATTTAATTGTATACAGTGATAAACAATAAAGAGAGTATCAGTTTAAAATAGTGAAAGATGTGCTTTCATCAGAACCCACGGAAAAACGTAACAATAAGAAAGATGTATGCGACGATTATGGCGAGATTTTAGCCCAGAAGTTTAGACAGCTGGACACAGATCTTACACAATGCAAGAAATAAACTATATAGTGTTGGCGGCGTCACAAGGAGGTCTACAACAGAACTTCAAAGTTCGGTTTCATAATTCAACCAGTTTCCTAAATCTCAACGAATATGTGTATTGACCGCCTACAACCCAAGGGTATGTATCTCAGGGATTACAAAGTCAGGGATCCCCATTTTCTCCTCTACATGTATATTATTGTATATACATTCACATCTAATTCAAAATCAACCTTCTCAGTCTGAATCTTCTATATTCATCGCCAATCATCTCTTCATCTCATCCCATTCAAGAACAGAATCTACAACTACTTTCTCTACTCTCCCTCAATCAAGATCAGCACGCTACACATTATAATAATAACTTCAAACATTTAGTTCTAAACCTTTTCTTACCTATGCTGAATACGTCTTTTGGGATTACTACTTATTGGTTTTCTTCTAGTGTTACTAGCTTACTTTATGTTTACATATAATGAAACTTAAAATGTCTTTATCTCTCTAAGAGACGTATGAATTTCAATATTCGTCTGGAATGACTGCTTTTCCTGGTTTGTTCAGAAAACATTTCAAGTCGTATGTCGTAAGCATTTGATCCTCTCTCCATTGTCCCGATATCAATGTTCCACTTTCAGAACCCTATATGACGAATGTCCCAAGTGGCCTGTAAATATTTTTGATGAAATGCTCATTTTTGGAAAATTGTGTAAATGCACACAAGCTAACAACTTTTTTGGGTTATTTGATTTAAGAAACATAGGCTTCCTTAATACCCTAAACACGGACGACATAATGCCAAATGTATTTTCAATTCCTATACGAGCAGGACTTATGCGATAATTAAAAATTCTTTCACTTGAACCTCTATCTCCAAGTCCTGGAAATGGGTTCATAAGATGAGTTTGCAAGGTACTGCAACTGATCTGTCAGGAAGTCAACAGGCCTCAGGCAAATTCAGGACATTTCTTTGTTCAAACAAGATTTTTTAAAGTTGTATTTGCATAAATACCTTCATCTGAAATTAATATGCTCTTGACATCCAGCATTCACGAATATGAAACAATAATTTGCATCAACCAGAGCTAAAACAATGTAAAAAAATCCTTTATTATTAAAGCATTCTGTTCCGCATCCAAAAGGGGCTTGTGAAGTAACGTGTTTCCCACCCATAGAACCAAGGCAATGGGGAAAATTCCACTGCCATGCCGGTAAAAAGTACTAGCAGTAACCTGCTATTCCTCTGCACTTGTAGGTAACTGAAAATGTAAAAATAAACAGAAAAATATAAAACTAACAACCGATATGGCTTTAATATTTTAACATAATTGTTTTAATGTAAATTAGCCACATGCTTACCTTTGCGTTTTCTTGTAAACATCCTATTATTGCATTACATACTTTGGGTGCAATTCGTAATATCAACTGGAAATTTTAAATAAATACATACAAGTTTGGTAGGAGTCTCCTGTAGCCAAAAATCGTTAGGTTACTACAAGGTGTTCCATAACAGGCACTGCATTCCTACATCGTGCGTCAGATTTCTGTATTTTTGGACTAATTAATTTTATCAGGTACTTGAAATCGGAGTTACTAATCCTACAAAATTTTTTAAAGCTGCTCTTGTATTTCAGTCCACAACTGAGATACATAATTCTCACGTTTTAGATCATCTAATAGGTGAGTTCCACTATATTTGTATCTTATCTCTAGGCTAGGATGAACCCAAAACCTCCTTTCCGTGATTTTTTACTGTATTCAAAACAGGTCACTGCTGCAACGAGAGCATCTATTTCGAATGCAACTCGAGTTTTCAACATATAGTAGGTATACTACAAGAATTATATTAAAGTACGTAATTTGGCAGATACTTTCTATTCATAGGGATAAACTAAGTTAAACACTAATATTTTCCGATTTAAGCAAAGGAAATTAATGGGGGAATAATAATATAAACATTAACAGAGCTGCCAGGGTAGAAATTTAAATTGGAAATCGCACGTCTTAGTTTCGAAATATTTTAACACCATTTGACGCCTAATCTAACTAATTCAAACAGCTGATGCTATTCCAGCTGTCTAAAGTAATGATAAAGCCACTATTATTTGACTAAAATAGGTTTAAACACCTTTGAGAAAATCTATTAGAAATTTCGGTTTAGAAATTTTAGCAGTTGTATAATCTAAAAGGGTCTTAAGTGAACTAGTGAAACAATCTATGATTGAACAGATTTTATTGTCTTAGCATAAATGATCGGGTAATTGAATTAGTTGAAATATACGAAGCAGAAAATTAAAGAAAAGTCTGAATTCTACGGATAAAGTGGGGTAATTTATTTGAATTAAAATTCGCACCTTAGTATACCAGCCCTTAACGTTTTTAAAAATGAAATTCTATCAAGCTAGATCACACTGCAGCACTTTTTCGATCTTTATGATCAACGTGGATTAGAGAATGAGAATGGCCAATATATCATTAAATACCAAAGCCAAAGTCAACATCAGTGGATCAGGAAGGTCACCACACTTTATTTTTTCTCCCGTTTTACCTTTAATAGATCATTATTATTCATTCCTCCTCTCGTCTTCCACACCTTTCACTACCTGGACTAAATTCCTCTCGGCTTCTTATATTCATGTAATGCTTCTCTTAAATGATATAGGTTTCTCTAAAATTTATTTTGTCCTTCTTTTATTATACCCCTCATTACATCTTCACCTACGTTTTATATATTATTTCGTCATGCCTAAAGTAAGTTCCATTGATATGTGGGTGATTTAAATTTTGTTGATTAATCTGACCGTCACTTATATTTATAGTTTTTTTCGAGATTTATAAACCTATCCGGATTTTGTAGAAGAACATTTCCCAATCTTTCATTGGATGTCTAGTGTCCATCTCACCTCCGCCTCTCCGCCTGCTGGCTGATTTTCCACTCTGAAATTGATTTGAGTCCTAGATATACATATTTTTCGACTTTCTCGATTCTCTTCCCCAACATGTATTAGTGTTCCGTTAAGAAAAATATTTAAATTTTGGTGAGAAACATTTTCAATCCTAGCCTTTTCAAAGCTCGTTTTACTTTTGATCCTATTCGTTATCAGGAATCCATTGTCAGCGAATCGGAGATAATTAAGATCTCTGCCATTTATGTTAATTACCTTTTGCTTATAGTTTGTTTCTTTCAAAATACCTTCTATTACCAATGTAATGGGCTTCTAAGAAATTGTTTCTCCCTGGCTTCACTCCTCGCCGGATAGATACTCTTTAAGTTTCCCGTTTTTCTCCGACCTTAACTCTTAGGGGCGCTTTTTTATAAATATATTTTAGAAAATGCCTATATCTCGTTGCTTGAATTGTTTTATCATGGTGTATTTGGACTCGTTAAGTCTAGTGAGCTAAAATCTCTGTACAGGGTGGCTCGAATTCGAGTCTATGTATGGAAAACTCGAAAACCGTAAAAAATACAGTGTCTATCAAATGAGGGAAAAATTGCGCATTTAGTTGCCTAACAATATGGCGTTTAGAACGTTTTAACATTTCGAGTATTTCCGGAGATATCCGGAAAAAATCAAAGTATTGAAAAATAATTTTATTTTTTTCCTGAGCTTATTTCAAAACGAATTTTAAATTGAATTGCACTTTTGCATGCCACTTTTTCCGTTCTATCCAATGATAGTATCCAATTTTAAATTCGACGTTTCGCCTTCAAGGGGTCATCATCAACTTTCTTTTTTTAAATAGGAACTTTATTTTTTTATCGTTTTTCAGATATTGGCGTTATTAATATGAATATGTGTTTTTAATTTTTTTTATTCTTTTTTTTTATTTAATTTTTAATTTTTCTTTGAAATTGTTTATTTTGCTTTGACGAAATTTTAAACAGTTAAAGTTACTTTTGAAATTTTTATATTCTATAAAAATATTTTAATTAGTTTTTGTGTTAAGTGGAAAATTGGAGTTTTTATTGTTAATAAAAATAAAAAATAGTAAAATTAAATAAACAGGTTGATTTATTTTTTAAGTCAAAGCAAAATGAATAATTAAACAAAAATAAAATTAAAATTAAAAAAAGGAATAAAAAGAATTAAAAGCACATATTCATATTAGTAACGCCAATATCATCGCACACGATAAAAAAATTAAGTTTGTATTTAAAAAAAGAAAGTTGATGATGACTCCATGAAGACCGAACGTCGGATTCGAAAATGAATACCACCATTGGATAGAGCGGAGAAAAAGTGGCAATGTAAAAGTGCAATTCACTTTGAAATCCATTTTTAAATAAGCTCAGGAAAAAAATAAAGCTATATTTCAATATTTCCGTTCTTTCCTGATATCTCCGGAAATAGTCGGAATTTTAAAACTTTCGAAATGCCATGTTATTCGGCACCTAAGTGCGAAATTTAGCCTTCATTTCACCGACACTATATCTCTTAGGATTTTCGAGTTCTCCGTGCATAGACTCGAATTCGAGCCACTCTATACAATAAACTACTTAAATATTCAATGTGTATGATTTATATTTCTGTTAAATTTTTTCGAAGATATTTAAAGTAGGTTTTAGGAAATCTCGAATGTGGACAGAATAGTTTTGGTTCAAACTAAGCACTTCGACATATTTAACTAATAACCTTGCCAAATTTAGCTTGATAGTGGTGCAAACGAAGAATCTTGATAGATTACACTAACTTAAAAAGGAACTACCAGGATTGCCGTTTCCGAAATTGTAGGTTCAGGTCGTGTCTTCACCGAAGTACTTGGGTGCCAGTTAAGGGATGGATTATAGGTTAGGGGAGCTTCGTCATTAGATGTATGGACTAGATGTGATACATGAGATAAATTCTCTAGGGTTGTGAGACCAAAGTCTTCAGAACTGATGATCAGCTCGAACATTTTTATGAGACAAATGCTGACCGTGGCTTAAGTTATTGATAAATTTTCTCTGGTGGTTTATTATTTATTATTTATTTATTTATTTATTTATTTATTCATTACCGAGCACGTATATAAATACGAAGATAACAAACAATCGCAATAGTTATAGGGCAATAATGTATGAATTTAACAAGAAGTCTTTACATCTATCTAATATATCTTGAACAAAGTACAAATTGCCAATATCAACTGCCATTCACCATTATATTATATAACACAAACAAAAGTACAGAAGATTATACAAGTGAACACCAACTAATTACTAAAGTAGTGTGTGTAATCTTCATAAGAATGTAGACGCAAATCGAAGAAATCCAAGTGAGAGTTTTTGTATAGTAGATTTAGATATAAAATAATTAAAAGCATTATTTCTTCTGCTTATCGCATAGTAAAAGAAGATATTTGATTTCGTATTTTTGAACGGTATACATGCGGATCCACACTGCTCATTAGAGCAGGACAGTTGCAGTAGCAGTTTACAAGATTAAACAAAAGTTCAAGGTTGTAAATGAAGCTCTGTTTCCAACGTAGCATATAACTGAGAGTAATTACGATAGTCTATAGGAAGACTTGTCCACACACTTGATACGTACTAAAGATACCAGAGTCGAGTACAGCAACTTGATAGATGCAATGTTTATAAAATCCCAAGAGCATCTTTTAATGAATCCAGACATCCCAAATTCCCAAGCAACAATGACGGAAATGTGAGAGATAAAGCTCAACGTGCTGTCAAGCCGAATACCAAGATCTTTTATATTGGGGACCATATTGAGTGGTATCATTGGGCACCTATTTAAAACGTAACAATTCTCTTGAGGGGGTGAAGGCCATAAAAAGTACTTTGCAACATTAAGCTTCAAATCGTTCTCCCCAGCAAGTGAAAGATAATTACTGTGAATAAAGCATTTAGCTATATCATTGATAAACATATTAAATGTAAGGAATCTAATTTGAAGCTGTGAATAGAGTTAGAAAGGACGTTGTGAATCAGGACAACCTAAATCCGATCGATGAGACAGCTCTTGAGCCAATCAAAGAGCGATTCCCCCACACCGCTCAACTTAAAGGCCGTTTTACATGCTGCAAGACAACCCGCAATTATCTTGCAGCAAGACGTTGCAAGAGCAAGACGATCGATAGTTGCATCGTTTTTTGCACTTTGGTTTTACATGTCGCAATTCTCTTGCAATTGCGACTTGCTCCCAACCTTTGAAATCAAAACACGTATTGTGGCAGCAATTTTTTTTTCTTTTTATGAATTTATTTTTCGAAAGTTGATTCATTTTATTTATACATAAAAATTAACAATAAAATAAACAAACATCCATCAACTGTCATACTATCAAGCGTGTCTAGTGACTTTATCGGGTCTTGGTGAGACTGATATTACTAGAATTTCCCCCAGACTTGCACTTGCACTTGCAGATATATCGAGCAAAAGCGATAAGTTGCAAGTGCAAGAGACTTGCGACTTTGGATCAGCTGGGTCTCAACTGCGCATGCCTTCGGGCAATATCTCTGCGTCTTGCATTGCCTTGCACAAACTCTTGCAGCATGTAAAACGGCCTTTAGTTTGACAATCAGGGTTTTATGATTGCTCCTATCAAACGCCTTGGAGAAGTTCGTATAAATCGCATGGACGTCGGCTCTATTTTCCAGGATGCCTAACAAAAGTAAGTGTGTATAAGAGGATTTAGCTCCGTAGACCTGCCCGTTTTAATCCCAAACTTTCGATCCATAATAATGCTCCCCAATATAGGAGTAAGTTAATCAGTAACAATATGTTCAAAAATCCTACTTATTGTACTGATAATAGTAATACTGATTGGCCGGCAGTTTTGGACATAAGATTTATTGCCGAATTTGTAGATTGAAGCACAAGGCTAGATTTCAGATTTCCGGAATCCCGAAAGGAATCCTTCCTTTAGTGACAAATTAAACAATGTTTTATTATGAACGCGTTAACGCAAAGCTACAGTCTATAAGTAAATTAGGAGGCAATAGTCCAGGGCTCTTGTTCGGATCAATATTACATAACTTAATAATATATATCTCAGACAAAAAAAATATCACAGTGTGCAATGTTAATATTATCTAAACTAACCGCCCACCATCGTACGTCTAAACTTTACGAAATTCAAGAGAGATTATGTATTTCGCGGAAGATTAGCTTCAGAATTTGTCATAACAAATTTTGATGACCGTTTTATAAATTTTTTTCAGTCTTGTGAACTCCAAGTATTCATCTTGCGACACAATCCTTTTGTCAATTTCGTGAGAACCCTATTTTCTTCAAAGAAGCAACTTTTAAGTTATCGGATATTCACTGGAGAAATTTTTTTTCTAGAAAACCTCTGTATAAGTACAACTATTTCAATAGCATAATACATAATAGAATCAAATTCGTTAAGCATATTGTTCAAAGATTTAGCATCAAACAATACAATCCGGAGAGCATGGTCCAATAAATTGTTTATTAAGTTGCAGTAAGCCGATTTGAAATCTCCAAGGAGGCTCACGTCATTGTTGCAAATCTAATAAATATCTAAGGTGGTGGATAGTAAATTCTTGAGTCACTTGAGGGCACCAAATCTGACAAAGAACTCCTACCACTGAACAGAAAATTCCTCTGGTATAAATTGAAATATGAACAAGCATCAGTTATAATGTTTGTAGCTTCTCGTTCATTAACCGAGGTACTACTAGTTGGTAAGACTCACGATGTCAACTTTCTAGTTTCCCAGACGCAAAACCCAATTCAGCGTCAAAAAAGGCTTCGGTCAGCCAGGCCTCTGTAAAAATTATAACATCAAATGAGACAGAGATCAAACTATGGGATTGAGTATTAAGTTTGGGTCTCAAGTTGGCAATAAACAGTATCACCCTTAACATCAGGAACTAATTGTAAGATAATATTTTCCAAATTCAAGTTCTCCATTACTGTTATTGTTTAGATAATATTTCCAAGTTCAAGCTAGATAATTAACAAAATAGGTTACACTACATCGATATTCTCATAAAGATTTATTTTCGACTGTATATTTTAAATGTTTCTAATGTGCTTATTGTTCATTGCAATGATTTTATATCTTCTACAAATTATAGTATGTGTTGCATAATTTGCTTGACCAAACATTTTTGATGCTTTAATTTATACTCTGAATTCCTCAGATAATTGCCAAGGTAACGCAATAGAAGTTAAAGACACGGATAGTCTAGAGCCGGCAGTGGAAATTGTGAGAGAGATAATGAGCACGACCTACCAGAACAATTGTCCAGAAAAAAAAACGCAAGGTATTTATCATTCACCACCATAGGTATTTATTAGATTTGCGACTAACAAAAATAAACCAAGATCTGGTGGAACGAAAAGCTTAACAAGCCACAGGCCACGGTCAGAATGCTATTGATTAAAGCCAAAACGAAGAATGACTGAGAAACTTACAGATCAATCCTCTCGAAATATAACGAAGAAATCCGGCGAGATTCATTGAGAAGATTCTGTGAAAGGGTCAAGGAAACCTCAGATGCTCGAGGATTCACAAAGTCTTGGCGAAGAAGGATCCGAAAGTAACGAAGTTACATTCCTCAAAAGGAATGAAAACATCTGCAGGTCGATCACCCCAATTCAGAAATAATCTTTCCGGGAGATTTCAATGTCCATAACACCAACTTGGCCAAACATCACAACAAGACCGACAACGAAGGTAGAGAAGCTGAAGCATCTGCCATCAGCTTATTCAACTTGTAAACAAACCAACTCGGTTTCAGAGAGGGGTGAATTTGCCGCCCTCCTGGATCTTTTTGTAACCATAAATCCTGACCAGTACACAATTACAGATGGTCCGCCATTTGATACTTCCGACCACAAACTTACTACAATGGTTTGTGAACTGGCACTCCATAATAAGAAAAAACTGGCATTACAATTGTGCAAACTGTGAGGATCTAAGAAAGTTCTACCTGGATAATCCTTGGCCCGACGCCGATGTCGGTTGCGAAGAGATTACGCAGGTAATCGCCTCAGGAATGGCAGCATATATTCCAAATTCCATCAAGTTACCGTCCAAAGGAGAGTCTTGGTTCGTCAGAAGATACCAAAGAGCCGTAGGTAGGATAGAACAAACCTACAAGTACTGACAGCAACATCAGACCGCTGAAAATCGCAATTACTTTACCGAGGCGCGAAACGAATGCAAACGTGTGATTTACAAAAACGTTTCTTCCACCTTTGACGGACGAACGCCGCGTCACGGCAACTACAGCTAAGAAATAAAGCAAACATGCTCGCCGAAATGTATTTATCCCCCATGGCAAGGCTCTCCCCACCATATCAAACATCAACACTAGCATGACAGAGGTTAAGCTTTATCACCGTGACATTCGTGTTAATAGAACTACGCCAGCGAACTATCACCCATTTTTTCCACACTTATTTCTCTGTCTTACCGAAAAGGGATTTACCCCTCTTGAAAAGTCGCTCAAGTACAACCTGTTCCAAAAAAGGCAAAAAAACACGCCCTCAAACTGTCGCCTAATTACATTACTTACACTAATCTCCAAAGTTATATAACGTGCAGTCAATTAGCAACTACTCAAGTACCTTGAGACTGACAGAATAATTTTCGACAACCAATACGGCTTCCGCAAATAGAGATCAACAGGAGATATATTGGCCTATGTCACTCATATGTTAAGTAGGGCAATTGAGAACTTTGGAGAATTTCGAGCGATTGCGTAGACATTTGACAGAGTTTGGGTTAGCCAGGCATAACGGATTGGTCAACAAACTGCTGTCCCTCGGACTGCCAGTGTCTCTCTGAAGTTGGATTGCCAGTTTCCTTAAGAACCGATCTCTGCAAGTTGCAGTTAATGATTACATCTTAGACACATTCAGGGTTAATACGAGAGTGCCCCAGGGCACAATAATTTCGCCAACTCTACTCCTCATCTGGATTAATGATCTGCTGACCGAAACCAATAATCTTTTACAGCTTTGCAGATGACCGTACCCTTGTTCTCCAATTCAAATCAGAAATACCCTTACCAGCAACTGAGACTTATCACCGCAGACAGGAGCAAATTACAACAATTAATCAAGATGTAGAGAAGATTCGATCCTGGGTCGACAGGAATTTGGTCCAGTTCAGTGCTGCAAAAACCCAAGCAGCCGAGTTTACCAAGAAAGCCAATACAGTGCGCCCTGATATAATTATGGCAATATCAACCATTCCTTCATCCTCGTCAATCGGACTACTTGGTGTATCGGTCAGCAGCAGTATGTCCTGGTACTTTGCTAACATCGCAAAATCAGCCACGCAGAAGCTTAATGCACTATTTCGCAACAAAAACTGTATACACCGCAACAGTTGCTCTACAAACCGCAAATAAGACTGTGCTTATAATATTGCTCACATATCTGGGGTGCCGCACCTAAGCATACCCTAAAGCTGCTGTATTCCATTCAAAAGAAAGCTTTGCGTCTCGTCGGCGACCCGTAGTTGACCCGGCATCTGGATAGTCTAGAACACCTCAGACATGTGGCCGAGATATCCCTGTTTTACAGATATTTTCATGGCAGATGTTCCCAGGATTTGGCCCGCATTATCCCGCCCTCAGAAACGCCTGTCAGGCAGTCGCGACAGCCGGCAAGAGAGCACCCGTTTGTTGTAAAACTGGAAACACCTAAAACGTTGCTTTGCAAGTATTCCTTTGTCTGGCGCACTGCAATACTCTGGAACTCACTATCAGGACATCTGCTTCCCCTTAATTATAACCTCCAACAATTCAAGAATCGTGTCAATCAACAGAGCCCAAGAGGCTCTATACCAATTCAAAATAAGCGTAATCATTTGTGGAGCCAAAGGCCATCAATTTCAAGGTAAAAATAAACATCTTCGTGCACACACCGCTCGTCGAGTGCCATAGGATATCCCTTTAGTGCGTGTGCCACTGTCATAAAAAGGGACCAAGGAGGAAAGTTTGACACTATTTTTAGAACCGCACTTTCCGGCTTTATTTCTAGTGGATACAGGTACATCGCTACAAAACAGAAAATATCCACCAAGGCTAGGCTGGAGGCTAGTAAGGGACATAAAGATTAGGTGAGCTGCAATTGTTCAAATCAGCAAGATTCGGAATTTATCATGTACTATTAAGAAAATGGCCGGATATCTTATACAGCACTTATATAAAATCTATCGATGCTGTTTGTCCTGCGGACTTATACTAGATTCGTGGACTCAGATGAAGGTAATATACTTGCCAAAAGTAGATATAATGTTGGACCATCCACAGACAGACCAATAAGCCTAATTTAATTTATGTTAACCCTAGAAAGGCTACTTGACAGGCATATGAGGGATAATTCCCTTTAGATGTTTCCATTGAGTGAACGTCAATATGCACATCAAGCAGGACGATCTCATCATGGCTATTCTCGAAGTCAGCAGAGAACCAGGACCAGGACATAACATCATGCTTTGTTTTCCATTAAGAGGGTTCTAAAGAGATGACAGGCACCAGCCACTGCATGCCAATGGGAACAGGCATGCCTGGAAAGTAGGCGAAGCCACCATTATCTCTTAGGTAGATGATGTCGCCAAGGAGGAAATATACCTCCAATGGGCCATCCTGTTATAAAAACTATCTGCTGGTTGTTTCATATGCCTATGCAGATGACATAGCTGTAGCGTTGCGGGAAAATGGAGGGCACACTCTCGGAGAAAAGTCAGAGAGCTCTTAACATCGAAGATGACTGGGGTAGGCGTTAACAGCTCTCAGTCAAACCGCAAAAACACAATAGTGGTTCCGAGGGGCTAAGATTACTACTTCTCGACAAACAAACAATTCCATTTTCCACAGAAGTGGAATCATTTTTAATCAAAAATTGACATCAAATTCCCAGATTCAAAAGGTAACACAGAAGACTACGATATCATTTGGTAAGTGTAGAAGATTGTGCGAGAAAAACTCTATGGTTTGCAAGAGGATGGTGAGAGCCGTGATGATATATGAAGCAGTGACTTGGTGGACAAAAACCAGGCAGTTGAGAGGCGAGGAGGGTACTGAGTGGCATGCCTATGCAGTGAACCATGAACTCAACTCCTACAGCCGAGCCGCTCCAGATGTATTACTAGACCTACAACCTATACAGATTTACATACAAAGAGAAACTAGATTGGGAGCTTAAGGCAAATTATATGTTGGGCATGCTCGTAGATTACACAAATCCAACATACAGGTTTAAAAACAATTTTTAAATTTTAACACCAGAAAGAAGCGACTGAAAAGAGTGGTCTAGACCGACCGGCTTGAAGACCGATCAAGCTGTTGGAGCCAGTTTATATGAACCGAAGACCGGAGCAAGTCTACCAATATCTATGGAAAAATTGGACACAGCGCGAAGGTAAGTAAGAACAGGAAAACCATCAATAAGACGCTAGTAATCCACTTCGATAGCCAGGCAATAGTGAAGGTAATCAAAGCTAACAGTACAACATACAAATTTGGAGAGTTGCTATAATTCATTGAACGAACTAGGTAGTCAAAACAAAGCTACTCTAGCTCGAGTTCCGATGCATGAAGACTATAGAGGCAAGGAAAGAACCTGTGAAATAGTCAAAGCAAGCTTGTCGGCCTATTTGGTGAGACTAGAACCTTTTTGTGGGGTGACCACGCATACTACTAACGCATTCGTTGAGAAATGGGCAGCAACGGATAGAAACAAACTAAGGAATTCATTAAGAGTTCTTCAGAATAGCTTTCAGCTGACTAACTAAGCCGCAATAGAAATGCTGCCGGCATGGTGGTAGGTTTATTGAGCGGCCATTGTCGACTGAAAATGCAGCTAAGTCTGGTGGGTCTGACAGATAAATCTCCTATGCAGCCTCTGCCAAGAAGAATGAGAAACTGCAACTCACGTTCTATGCTATTGTGAGGACCCGTTTAAAATAAATTGGCGGAACCAATCCAGTACCTACATGTTGCACTGAGCAGTCATAGAGTACAATGAGAGACACAGAACTGGATGAGCTGCTCTAAAAATAGGAAGATCCTCAATAGATCTAGCAGGTAGTGGTGGACAGGATGTTCTGAAAAACTCTGAAATATCTATATAATATGCTTAACCAAACAATTTTGATGATTTAATTCACATTTTTTGCTTTTATTTCTAGCCTAAATTATTTTCAGTTCTAAATTTTTAAAACTGTTTATAATAATCAATTAGTATCTTTTTATTTCGCTGTTTCTCTTATCACCTAATTGCTTTGTATTTTTTTTTACTCTGACTTTGACCTAATTTGTATAGTTTCTCATATTTTCAAAATATGTTTGTGATTTGTCTATTGTCAATGATATGTACCAAGATATGCACGGACCAGGTGGTTACCAAGTTTAAATACGGTTAAGTTATGGTCATTATTAACTTAAGTCCAGCATGTCTTTAAAATAAATGACAAATATTATAATGTTAATGTTAATTTGTAGTATTTGTAGAAATATAGTGTATTTCTTTTTATTGAAATCGTTGGATCATTATTCTCTTCGATCGTTCTAAGAAGACGCTTGTCATCAGCTTCCTTAGATTTTCAACCTTACACTTTTGTACCTATTATGTGATGTGTTCAGATAGTTCCCCAAATAATATTATCTTTTGCAAAATGTGGATCACGTTCACATGTTGATTATTTCGCCGCAAATTCTCGCACTGTCGTGAAGTTCGTGAAGAACAACTTTATTTAAGGCAAAAATTCTTAAAACTCGAACTCGTTTCAAAGAGGCACATACAGAAAGAACTTTAAGGAAAATAATCTATACCCTGACAAGCCAATATTCAATCAATATTTAGAGGACGATAACGTCGCCGAAGGGTTTTGCAACTTCTAGAACGACTCACACATTAATAATGAAAATTCCAACTTTTAAATTCCAGCCATTCGAAAAGTAGACATTTGATGTCTACTTTTCGAGGCAGTATTGGTTAGAGACCATTAAATACGTAACAACTTATGACTACTTTTTCCAATCAATAAATTCGAAGAGAGGGTCCATCGGTATAGTTGTCCCCAAGGCACCCAGTTTTCCCGAACCTGAAAACATGCATTTCTGGATCACTGGCGCATTTTTTTTCAGCAGAAACACAATACGATCCTAGGTATTGTTGAAAATTGAGTTAAAATTTTATTAGTGACGATACCTTTGCTTTGTACCATAGACGTTTAGCCCTTAAATCAAATATGTAAGGCGAATATGTTTGATAAATGTAAAAGTGAATTTTAAAGCTGGTCGGTTTCTATTTATCATTCATATTGGTTTCATCTCAATCGGAAAGCTATCTACAGTGAAACAAAAGTAAATTCTAACACAGTTCAATACATCCTCTCACTTTTCTCCGGCAAAAACTTTTATCGAATGACTGTTATTCTTGTGAGAATTGGCCGGAAAGTTTTTCCCATCAATTCATTTAAACTTGTGTAACTTTTAAATGTGTGTGCGGAGATCGATCGGCTCATTGCACCTTTAAGGGGTTTCAAAGAAAACTGGGCTATTTTGTATTGATGGATGGCATCTTCAAACAGCAGGTCCCCAGGTGGGGTTAGAATCAGTATTATAAATTCTTCCTGATAAAAATATTTGCTTCTAGATAAAACAAAGAAAAAAAAACATTACATATGTATCAACTTTAACCAATGATTAATTATTGTAATCCTTAGTTATTCAGGAAATGTTAAAAAGAAAGTTACAGTCGTGAAGTTCGTGAAGATCAACTTTATTTAAGGTAAAAATTCTTAAAATTCGGAGTCGTTTCAATAAGGCACATACAGAAAGAGCGTTGAGGAAAATAAGTTATACCCGGATAAGCCAATATTCAATCAATAGTTAGAGGATGGTAATATCGCCGAAGGGTTTTGAAAATTCTAGAACGACTCACACATTGATAATGAAAATTACAACTTTAAAATTCCAGCGAGAAGGCATTATATTCGAAAAGTAGACATATGATGTAAATATTTTTTGGTAGTATTGGGTCAGACCAATAAATAAGTGACAGCTTAAAACGCCTTTTGCCAGCCAATTAATTTAGAGAAATGATCCATCGGTTGTAGCACATACAGTGTATAAAGTACATTACCTTGTTTTATCTAGAAAGTTATTATATTTTATGTCTTAATATGATGTACTAGATACTTATGATAAGATAATAACATCAGGTCTGATTTTTGTCCTTTTCAGAGTATAGTAGGTGTTCGACTAGCTCTCGTAAACATTTTTCAAAGGTTCTGCTAATGCATTTCAGGTTGCTAGCTATTGTTTTTCTAGATTTTAATACTTGAGCTTACTTTTAGTTACTTAGGAAAATGCTCACAAGATTTTCTTTTATCTAAAAGTAAATAAAAATTTAACGATCTATTCGACACAAATGTAACCTTGAGTTTGTTTATTATTTCAGACCAATTGCTTGCAATACCTACTTCAAATAATTTGGATAAGAGTCATCTAATGTATATTATAATTCATTTATCTAATTACATTAATATTGTGTTTCGGTGTATTATCTATTTTTGTTTTCTTCATCTTTCGAAGAAACGAGTGTTTTCATTTCTTGAGTTTCATTCACCTATTAGTTTGACAGTTAGACAGGCACATCATTTGATTTTGACAGTTAGACAAATTCAATCGAATCGACGCGCGACGTTCCCAAGTAACGGTTCTCTGTAGATTTTTTAAGGCGTATTTACTTGCTGCTTGACAAATATATAGTTTAGAGCAGAAGTTCGATTAATCGAGCTGTAACGTCAGTGGATTCGTTATTTCAACTAAGTTAAGTTGGCAACTATGTTTCGGAGGAAGATGCTGAAGTTTGTTCCGTGAGTGATCAGGGTTCTTCTTTTAGCGCCGTGCCGTCTTGGCGACGAGTCGGGAGTAGTCGAGACTGTCGAGAGGTCCGCATCCTTTTTGAGGTGCCTCATCCTCCTGGACTGGTTCAAATAATTAGGGTCATTATTCTATGATATTTTTGTTTAGTTTATGTATTCCGACCCTAACCATGGAGGCTGCCCGCAGCAGTTCGTGAAATCCTACCTCCACCAAAAATGTCTGTGACATTCATGATGGCATGGATAAAGTTGAAAACAAAAAGAAAGTTGCAAAGATCAAAATTTTACAATTTTACGAAATATTACATCATTGAGTAGGTTTGATGATGGTTCTTCTTGTGGTAATTAAGAAAGTATCTTAGAAAAAAATCGTTCTCTGGCGACAAGGAGGAAAATCAGACATCAAGTAGAAATAGAAAGTTAGCAATTGTTGCCATAAATATACTGCTCAACGAATAATGCTTAGAAATAAATGCTGGAAACGATGAGAATTAGAGTGAGGAAATAGAAAAATTGGAGAATAGATATAAGCAATGACCAAATGGATAAAATTAATAGTAAAATAATTAATTCTTGAAAAATGCTGTGCATTTGCGACAATGGAGGAAAATCAGACATCAAGTAAATGGAGAAATTCATCGACTATAACAGATACCCTGCAGAAGGATCAAAGAGTGACACCAAGTTACCCACCACATTTTTGTTGGAATTATACATCAGAAAGGCAGAAAAGGAGAAAGGCACAGACAAATAGGAAACAAGTTATAAATCGGGTGAAAAGAACCATTTTGTTTGATAGGTGCACTTATAGTTCATGTTGGTTTATTAAAAAAATATGCTTAATGAGGAATTTATGTTTGTCATGTCTACAATAAATTTTCAAATATTTTATGGATGTTTCGATGTTCAAAGTAGGTATACATCATGCTGAATGGTGTCTATAGCATTTAATTTATAATATCAGGTGTGAGGGTTATTAGGATCTTCAGAAATATCTTTCAGGTGTTTGTACAGAATATTATACTAGCACATCAGAGTCTGAAGAAAATTTGTACTTTGATAACCTAGTCGAAGAGATCGAAAGTAAAATTGAAAAATGTAGAATTATTGTTCTAAATAAACCAATCAAACAGTAACACGCTAGAGCTGCAACAAATCAGACAGTTCCAGTCTAATATAAAGATACCTGCTAATAGTAACGCACTGAAAAAGGTGTAATGCAAAATTGGACTAAGATAATGCAGATGAAGAGAACGAAAGCTTAGTTACAAATTTTGGAAACGATGGGGAAGAGAGTCAGACGGAAGAGGCTAGGGAAGTTATGGAATAGAGAAGTAATGACGGAATGGATATCATTAGGAGTAAATAGAACCAGAAAAAATAACATTTCACAAAATAATACGCTCTGTAAGCTCTCGTACGCTGTGCAGTTTTGAAGTAGATATGGAAGCATTTGAGGGAAATCGTATTTTAAGGAGAAGGGTAGTAAGAATAGAAAGTGAAGCCTTATGTTAGTGTGAATTGTGAGTGAAAAGGCAAAAAAAGGAAAAGCCAAAGAACAAGAGAAAACAATTTAATTGATTTTGTTCTAGGTTTCTTAGAACGTATTCATTAGTCTTATTTTGAAAACTCACATAGAGACTAAGAATTTTTACAACCCCGTTAATATGTGAACCTCTTCGCAAATTATGTAAGTTGTCGAATTTTTTTTATGACATAGGCAGACACATTAAAGGGATATCCTATGGCACTCGACGAGCGGTGTGTGTGCGAAAATGTTGGTTGACACGGTTCTTGAATAGCTGTAGGTTATAATTTGGGGGAAACATATGCCCTGGGAGTGAGTTCTACAGTGATGATGAGTCCTTGTAAAGTGGCGTTCTAGGTGTTTCCAGTTGTACGACCAACGGGTGCACTCTCGGCTTCTGTCGTGGTCTGATACATGCATTGCTGGGGGAGGGATGTGGCGGACCAAACCCTGGGAACATGCATAAGACCGAGAGATCTTGGACACCAGACCTGTCTACGGTGTTTCAGACTATCCATATCCCAGGTCAACTCCTGGTCGCCCATGAGATGCACAGTTCTTTTCTGACGGGCAACCAGCAGCTTTAGGGTGTCCTCAGGTGCGGTACCCCAGATGTGTGAGTAACATTCTAAGCAATCTCCTGCGAGGTGGCCGAGGCACCATGCAGTCCGATTGACGAAGATGACGGAATGGTCGACCCTGCCATAGTGATGGCCCGTATTGATGTTCTTGGTAAATGTGGCTACTTGGGATTTTGCTGTATTGAAGTGGACAAATTTTATGTCGCCTCAAGATCATACTTTTTCCAGATCTTGATCAATTGTTGTAATCTGCTCCTGTGTGCGGTGATAAGCCTCAGTCGCTGGTAAAGGTTTACTAATTTAAATTGGGAGACAAGGGTGCTGTCATCTGCAAAACTGTAAACAGGATTATTGGTTTCGGTCGGCAGGTTATTAATATAGATAAAGGAACAGAGTTAGTGACCGTATTGCGGCCTGAGGCACACCCGCATTAATGGTGAATGTGTCTGAGATGTGTCCATCCATTGCAGCGTGCAGAGATCCGTTCTTAAGGAAACTGGCAAACCAGCTGCAGCGAGGGGCTGGCAGTCCGAAGGACGGCAGTTTTTGAGCAATCCGTCATGCCAAAGTGTGTCGAATGCCTTCGAAATATCCAACGCAATCGCGCGAGATTCTCCGTAGCTCTCAATTGACTTACTCCATATGACTGACATAGACCAATATATCTTCTGTCGATTTCTCTTTGCCAAAGCCGTATTGGTTATCGCCAATTATTCTGTTGGTCTCGAGGTACTTGAGTAGTTGCTGATTGACATAATTTTGGTGATTATTGGAATTGGGCGATAGTTTGAGGGCATGGTTTTGTTGCATTTTTTTGGGACAGGTTGCACTCGAGCGACTTTCCAAGAAGATAGGTAAGTCCCTTTTCGGTAAGACAGAGAAAAAAGTTTGGACAAAATAGGTGTTAGTTCGTTGGAGTTCTTTAACACAATGGCAGATATTCCGTCCGGTCATGATGCCTGTTGCGTATCTAGTTCTTTGAGGATTTTACGAATATCACGGTGATGAAACTTAACTTCTGCCATGGTAATACTGATGTTGGATATGATGGGGAGAGCCTGGCCGGGGGGACGTTTAAGGTAGAGTGCGATGAAAATATTTTTGCGAGCATGTTTGCTTTTTCCTCAGCTGTAGTCGCCGTGATGATAGTTGTATATTTGCTGCCACTTTTTGTCGCCATTTTCAGAAAATGATGCATTTTATTGGCCAAAATAAGTTTTGACTAATGGGATTGATCTCATAATTTTCAAGTCATCAGGAATAATAATGATACATATATGAGTTGACCAGCCGCAAACTTCTTGAGAAAAAAGTACAGTTTAAAGATAACCAGCACCTAAATATCTGTAATATCAATATCATATTGTTAAAAAAGTTATCAGAATAACCTTAAAATCATTCAATAAAATTGATTTTTACAGGGATTTGCCAAGAATTCTAGATTGAACATAAGAAAACAGCAACAATATAATTCGAGTGAGATGTAATATCCTAAATAAATATACCCTATTATGCTAATATTTTTTATTGTATCTTTACGGAATTCAACAAGTTCCGAATGCTCATATTTTGTAGTTGCAGTACCCTCAGCAGGGCTGATAATTTACCTCCCCAGTCAAAGCAACAGACGCATCAGATTATCAGGGTAGATACTATGAGGATTTTTGAGATGAAGGAAAGATTATTCACAAGATTTAATATTATAAGAGGTCCGAATATTGAATTTTGCAGCTAGAGTAGACTAAATTTGAAGAAGTTCAGGTTAGTGAATGATGACTATTGCAAATAATCTTCGGTCAGTTAAAAACCCTATTCAAATAGATCATCTTGCAAGTCTAGTGAGTAAAACCAAATAATTCACCAAATATCTTGGATATTATTTATCACAATCTTGCTGAAATTAATTATTGTATCCAATAACTTGTACAGTATCCACTCTTACGATTCCCCGTATATTGATCATAAACTAAAATAGGTAAATATAGATGAGCGATGTCGAAACCGCACACATAGCAAATGACTGCTTTTTGCAACAATATTAGCAAATTGTTCCATTATCTATGGCCATATTGCTATAAATCGTTAATGGCTTCACAAATGTAGACCATTTGTAATAAAGCACAACATATATCAAATGAGTGTTGTAACGTTCACCACATATAGATAGTATGTTGATTGTATTTAATATTTTAGAGTCAGACATTGGTGTATAGAGTGGTCCAGGTATATTCAAGGATATATGTTAATGTAGTTATCTGAGTAAAACAAAGAGCTAAGGAATGAAATTGGAAAAGCAGATGAGTGTTGTAACAAATAATACTTGTACCGGGTGATCCACTAAGATAGGTAGCAGGCTATATCTCAGAAACTAATATACTACAGCTTTGGAAAAACTTTTTTTTAAAGAAAAGTGGCCAAGAGAAATTGCTGGAAATTATTTTCAAGTTTGTAGGATGGCCGCTAGGGAGCGTAATTGTGACGTCAAAACATAAAAAAAATTTCAAAAAATACTTCATAAGTGTAACTATTTTAATCTTCAATGTCTTCTGAACAAAAAAAGCTGCAGGTGTAATTTTTGTAGGTTTTGAAATAAAGTGGTGGGGGAAGGTTAAATTTTAATTTGAAATAATACTCATTCATAACTCCGGTTTGACATTACCGAATTTAGTGAACTTAGACTCGTTTAAAAGACCCCATTTTTAGCTGTATCAACTTTGCCGGCAAACATTTTACAAACGCCGCTAGAGAGTGCTATTTTAAAAACTGGCATATTTTACGATATTTTTCGAAAATTTTCAATATAACCATATATATCTTTTTACATAGTTAGATGAAGAAAAAAAGCTTAAAAATTTTGGCGCAAGCTGGAATTGGATATCTCTTTCCAAACCGAACATAATAGAAAAATGTAAATAAAACGTAGAAACGTAACACATTTAACGATACATTATTTTCTATTAGGTCGATTTTTAAGGCATAATTCAAATTTATAAAAATATGGAAAACCTAATGCCTAACTGCATGATTTTTACCTATTTTATAGCATATTAAGTATTAAGTTCAGTAAATGTTCCTTTCTGGTTGACGATGTTTTGGAGGTCGAGACGAAGTCGAGACCTCCAAAACGTCCGAAAGCAATAAAATCTTACTAACCGTGATGCTTATACTATTTTTTTGCAGGCTCAAATAGTTTGAATAATTAATAAATTCTTCGGTGAATTCATAAAAATAGCAAAAAAATAATTTAACGTCGTAAGATAAGATTGCATAATTATTTATCACAACAGTCCATGTGAGCATGTAGGTTTGCTTATCAAGTAAGCTTTGGAAACAAAAAAATATGGAAATCAGCGATTTTCATCAATTTTGTATCGTTAAATATGTTACGTTTCTACGTTTTATTTATATTTTTGCTAATATGTTCGGATTGAATCCAATTCCGGTTTGCGCCAGGTCTTTAGGTTTTTTTTCTCTATCTCACTATGTAAAAAATATATATCGTTGTACCTATGTAAAATTTTCGTAAAATTGTCAGTTTTTAGCTTAGCGCCCTCTATCGGCGTTCGTAAAATGTTGGTTGCCATAGTTTATACGGCTTAAATGAGGCTTTAAAAGCTCTTTTAAACGAGTGCAAGTTCACTAAATTCGGTTAAGCCAAACCGGAGTTATCAGCATTTTTCCAAATTAAAGTTTAACATTCCCCCACCACTTCATTTCAAAACCGACAAAAATTACACCTGAAGCTTTTTTGTTCAGAGGGCATTGAAGATTAAAACAGTAATACTTAGGGTAAATGCGGGAGAGTTGCCGCACTTTTCGAAAAATTGCTGTAATTTTTGTAATTTTGAAGATTTCTTTTTTAAAATAAATCAATACACAGGTACTATCTTAAACTTTATTAAAATACAAAAACAAACTTTAATTCTAAAAGAACATAAATATAGCAAAAAAAATCATTTTTCTTACTAAAGTCGGCATCTCTCCCATACTACTGGGAGAGATGCCGCGTAGAAATAGGAGAGGTGCCGCAATATCGAGATCTCTAAAAAACGTCTAATTTTTATTTTTTTTTCTTAATTCGAGTCTAGAACAAATGTTAGAAACTTTACTATACATGGTGCAAGTGAAATGTAGCCATTTTAAGCATTTGAGGCACTGCAGCCAATCTACTTTCTTAGTTGTCGTTGCGTAACTTCGAAGCATTCCACGCAGCACTCCTGATTTTCATTTTTCTTTTCTGCTAGAGGCTCATCATCACTGCCGCTCCAATGTTTTTTTTCCGTCTCTTCCTGTCTTTTTGTTTGTTCTTTTTGTGGTATTTTGAATTTCATTTTCTTTTCTGCTGCCTTGGTTGTTTTAGGTTTGTCAACGCGAACCCTCTTTGTTTTCATTTTCGGATGATGTTAATAAAAATGTAATTTAATTTAATAAACAATATCTAGTCTTAAAGATATAGCATGTGGCGTCTCTCCTTTCTGAAAATGCGGCAACAGTCCTTTTTGTTGGGGGAGATGCCGCACCCGCTCACCAACGTCACAAATTTAAAACGCACCAAAATATGGCATGACACGTGTAATCATAACCTCAACATATTCGAAAAAACTTATGAACATGAAATAATACTACCACGTTGGAAAGAACAACACTTATTAGAATAGTACTTAAAATATTGCAAAGAAAATTTAATCTTACCTTCGTAAATTCGAGGATGCCAAGGGATATTTTTAAGAATAAGCACGTCCGTTGTTAGAATCGTTAAGTAAATGATCGAATCTCATTATGAGTATACTTGGTTGCCTGCTTTATGTCGTAATCATCGAAATACATCCAAAGTGGCGTCTCTTCCGCCGCGGCAACTCTCCCGCATTTACCCTATCAAGTATATTTACATGGTATTTTTTGTGAACTTTATATTTTTATATTTTGACGTCAGAATTATGCCCTCTAGGTGTCATCGTACAAACTTGAAAATAATTTCCAGCAATTTCTCTTGGCCACTTTCCTTAAGAAAAATTTTCCTCAAAGCTACACATTAGGGTAAACTGATATAATAAAGTAGAATATAATGACACATTTTAAAAAAATATATCGATAGTTTCGGTCCTGTAAGATACACATCGATGCTTACAGCTATTGGTTCACGATTTCCTTTGAATTCAAGTGTTGACACTGTTGACATTGATGTGGAATATTTCATTAATACTATCAGGTCTGTGACTGAATCTATACTATAGCACTAGTTTACAAGGGCAACACGTGTACTGATTGTACTGCAATTGCCACCTTAAATTATGAATGTTCCATTCTGTTTAAATATGTCGCCCATGTCCACACTATTGTTTTGACATATTTTGGAAACTACGCAAGCTAATAAATACAAATCAACAGGTCTGATTGAATATCACTTCTATGGTTCTGAAAAAATTGTTCGTTCAAAGGATAGTCTCAATAAAACTAGCAATTTTCAAAAGCATGAAAAATCTCATGCGTGTCACTGTTCTTCAAGAATATCGGAGACGAGACTTATGTAAAGAGTTGTTGTCCAATTTTATTAATTTCGCATAACAACCAATCTGCGCAGTGTGTCAGAAGTCCTGTACAAGGACATCTTAGCATGAGTTGATTTCTTTTCATTATTATCAAAGCTTCAATCATTATCAAAGTCCCGGGCACTAATTTTGGACCCTCATATATGCGATATATTTTACTTTTTCCTGACCATTTAGACTAGTTTCGAATCATGTATGATTACGTCTCGACCTTATTTAAATATATCAGGTAATAACAAACTCCAGGTCCTACTAGCACGATTTACCTACCCAGTTGGCTATTAAAAATCTTATCGCTAATCCTGTTTCGAGTAAAACAAAGGCAAATATTTTTTATATACAACGTTTAAACTGAAATATCTCAACTAGTGTTGATATAAACAAACTGGGAAAATTGAGGATTTTGAAGAGAAAATGCAGAATTATAGTTGTTGGCTCGTATATGAGCAAGTCTGCATTGAGTTAATATGCTCTGTATCTCTTTTTGAGTGATGGATGCTTGTTCCTCTGATAGATTTTTCAATTGTGATGAAATGCCATTTCCATGAACCGATCTCGGCATATCCTCATCTTGCATGTTTTCAAATCGTTAATCATTAAAGCTATTTGTGATAATTTGCTGAGCTTTATCCGAGCGTGGTGGAGCAACCTACGACCGATTTCACGAGGATGGTGTTGCTGGTGATGTAACCTTAGGTCCATTTTTCGAGCGTAGTGAAACTGTATTGTTGACTGTTGCTGATCGCAACTACATACATCAATGTAGGCGCAAGTGGAGGTGCATCTGTTGGAAGCATTTTCATTAACTAAAAGTTAGGACTACCTTATTGTAATTTGCAAGAAATTATTTTGGGAAGTGACTATGACACCTTAGGTTTACCTCTTTGGCAATTGGTATAGTTTCATTTCTTTGATTTCGTGGTGACCAGTGGCTTGCCAATAATCAGTAGGTATCCGTTCACTCGTTGCTAAATCTTGTTAATTTATTACCCAGTCAAACTAAAATTAGTTAAGGGATTTTATCAAAAAAAATAAAAACGTTTTTTTTTTATAAGAACTTTAGCACACATAACTATATCTTGAAAACGAAGAATTATTTGTGCTTGTTGATATAAAAAAACTTTTTCTTTATTTGCATACTGTATATAATCTTATTTCAGTATCTCGAAAATATACAGATTATGGGTGAAATAAAAAGGTACTCATTGCAAAAGAGGTAGACCTTTTGAAACCCGCTCTTATAAAATACAGTAAGATCTACTAATACAAAAGACCCTGAGAAAAATAAATACATAAATCCTTCGTTATTAATTTAGTAATATGCTCACTACACAGTTTGTCATTTCTCATATAGAGTCTGCATGATATTATACTATTCTAGGGTCCTTCGATCCAATTCGTCACAATTCTTTTGATGTCATCTTGGTGAACTTATTTAGCTTGCTATATCTTAGTATCCTGTCCAAACTGCCAATAATATCAATGAACTCCAGTTTCTGTGGTGAATAGTGATTTGATATAGAATAATAGCTTTTTCCCATTTCCCTGATCTCTGTGATACTTACTTGCAGCTTTTGAATGAACTTATTAGTTAGAATTTTAGGCTTAATATATTATTACTAATATAATACATTCTTCAGGATCTTTCAACCCTCAAACTGCCTTGCAGACGCATTCAAGCTTATCGTAAACCTATTCTGCCCTTTCCTGCTCAAATTATTTAAAATTAGATTCTTGCTCTCTTTAAAACCTTCCGATTTCTAGCAAGATCAATCACTAATTTGTTTTTTACATATTCATATTATGGCCAGCATTCACAGATTCTTCACGAAGTCCGTCCAGCATTTCTCTAGCATAATTGAGTGTGTTCGCAATTAATGTGCTGTTCTACCAATGGGAAGCAAGGAAGGCATTGTTTAGGCCTCGAATTTTCCAGTTTAGCATTTTAAAAATATATTGCAGGAGTGCTGTGAAAACCTGCCGGCTGCCGGACACCTCCCTTTATTTTGAATTTTCTGGTTGATGAATGTGCACTTGCGGTTACTTTGCTGTAGTTTCCCTATAAGAATTTTCATCAATAATAATTGTAAATGATTGATTGCTCTATAGCCACTTACGAATCCAGCTTGTCCCATAAGTTGATAAAAACAGAATTTAATATTCAGAAATAATTAATAATCGATGAGTTGAAAAGTTGTCACTAATTTGGAGTAGGTTAGTTTGAGTTTCAAAATGAAGATAAAAGATATTTATTATATAAATAAATAATTGCAATTAGTAACATAAGCAAAATATTAGAGAACTGCATAGAAAAATAAATTTGGATTTCGACGCGTCTTAGGGCCAAGGAATGTTTGTATTAAATTTTATAAGAATTAAAAAATTATTGGTTTAAAAAAAGTTCAAAAATGAAGATTAGAAAATAATAATAGTGTATTTAGTAAACAAACATATAAGTATGTATAGGAAATACGGAGGTTCCTCAGAGTACTGCAGACTGTAGGCAGCAGTGCTGTTCTTCAGGCTGAAAATATAATTTTATTGTTGATATAGGTATATATATTAATGATATTTTACGTATGCTAAGGGTACCTTCCCCATAGAACATTTCTGCGTACTAAGCAAATTTTAATTCTGAAACATATTTATTGTGAAAAATTCTTTAGGTTTAAATTTTATAAAGGCAAATAATTGTATTTAATATTTATTATTATCTGTTATTATTATTATCATTATTATTATTATTATTATTATTATTATTATTATCATTATTATTATTATTATTATTATTATTATTATTATTATTATTATTATTATTATTATTATTATTATTATTATTATGTATATTATACTCTAATGATAATTAATTTAAAAATCTCACACTTAAAGAAAATTTTGGTCTACTCACCCACCTCTTGGTCAAAAGTTTTTATTTCCCGATTTATATGTAATGTAACTCTGTAGCCTATACTAAATAATTAATACATATACATTAAGGTTTATAATATATTTAGCGTACCTAATAGTTATGCTATCTACGTCCCCATACTCTCAAAATCAGTCTGGCACTCTCTAAATTAGTATGATATAATCCGCCAATTTTCTAAGCAAAAACCGGAGAATAGAGCTCACTTGTTACACCTATCTCCCACTTGTACCCCGCTCATCCCCAAACCGCCCACCCAAACATATTTATTATGATTGCGTAAAATTGGCCGCGCGCAACCCTATTACACCCCGTGCGCCAGACGAAGACGCAAGACGAACGTGTGAGGGAGAGGGAGATAGAATTCGCGAGCGAGGGCTGCTGGATCTCGGAGCTTCTCTCAGTCGCGGCCTTCTTGATAGCGTATTGTGACGTAGCCGGACGGACGCAGAGAGTGAGAGAGAATTGGCGGATCGCGAAACACGCCGAGGTTGCTGGCGAGCGATACGAAAGCGTAGCTTTAGAAAGACCCACTTTTTCGGGAAAAATTGAAAATTTTTAAAACCGTCAGTGATTTACGGATATAGCTATTTATTGGATTTTGTGAAGTAAACAGTGGGATATTATAGTAAGGATTTAAAATTGACCGAAAGTGGATTTAATAGAGAATAAATTGTTAACTTTTAGAAATATGGAAAAGCAATTTTTTATGCTGTGGGGAAATGCTGGTGCGGTGTAATTTACAAAGGAAGATACCCGAGAGTGTTTTTTTCATAGGTAAATATTTAAACAAATAATATTAAAATAATCTGTAAAAGAAACATCTCAGGAAAGCAAAAACCTTTTGGCTCCTCCCTAAAAATATTTTAGGCAAATTACTCGGTAAATAAACGTTTTACCACCATTTTTGAAAACTCCAAATCTCAACATTTGTACCATCGATTTTAATTTGCGAAGCAAGGAGGTGTGTCAAAACTAAAAATATTTTGACTCCACTCTGCAAGAGATATTGGATCAAACTGCCTTTGAACAAACGATTTATTGCCATTTTTGTAGCCTAATATCTCGAAAACTGTTGCGTCGAATTTTAAAGGGCTTTCCGAATTTAGGTGGGAGATCTATTCTGTACGTTTACGATTTTATGAATTGCTGGATAAGTCAGAATTTAATACAAGTGGGTGGTTAAAGGTAGATATAGGTACACTATATAGAATAGGGCAAATATTTTTACTTTGGGAAAATAGCCCTATATAGAGGTACAGAAAAGGGTTTTATAGTTTTATAGCAGTCAACTACCAGATATTTTTCAAAAATAGAAAATATATTATGATAATTATTTAATTTAGAAAATTTTCTTTTCTTATAAGTAACAGAATTATTGTCAGATTGATTTTCAATAGACTGAGATGTAAGCTAATTTTTGGAGGCAAAAATAAATTTAATTTGAAAACAATTCGTAATAAATGGGAGACCGCGGTGGACAAATAATACTTTTAGCTTCTTGTATTGTCCAGGCATTTAAAGAATTTTACCAGAATGCATTTAGTTAGGTTGTAGGACATAATAGAAGACAGAGATTTTGATGGTTACGATCGACAGTAAATTGCACATATCCCTCAATATCTTTCAATGAAAAAAGATATTTAATAACAACGAGACACCTCAACTTCATTATTATTGAAAAATATGACCCCAGTCTCCTAACCCCAACCCTCGCCCCCGTGGAAATCTTAAATGGGCACACTGAAAAAAATTTTTATTTGATCCAAATAAAAATGGAGTTTATTCAAGCAAATATTTGTTTGCTAATGGCCAAACAAATATTTGTTTGAATAAAAAATAATATTTATTTGATTTATTTTTAAGATTTTCTTTGTTCGAAATAAATATTTATTGCGAACAAACAATTTGATTTTATAGTCGTTGTTCACATTAAACAAAAATAACTTTAAAACAAATAAAATTATTTTGATTCAAATACGAGAAATTATTTCGTACAAATACCCAAAACATTGGTTTAAATACCCGGCGTAATTAAATTAAAACATAAAGCTTTTGGAACAAATATATCATATATATGTTCTAAAACCTTTGTGCTTTGAATGAAATCTGAGGTATATTTGTTCCAAAAACTTTGTGTTTTAATTTAAATAGGTCGGTTATTTAAACCAAAGTTTTGGGCATTTGTACGAAATAATTTCTCTTATTTGAATCAAATCATTTTTGTTTGCTCAAGCCTGTTCAATGTTTACTGTTTGTGTTGGTGATGACTTAAATAAAAAAAATAAATTTTGGCTGTTGCAAATATGTGTTCATCTTTCTTAAAGGACTATTTATTGACATTCAGTTAGGTGAGTGATTAGAAGTAGGTTTCATTAGCAAATAAAAAAAGCTATAACAGCTATGTAGCTTAAAAAAAATTTAAAACACTGTTATTATTCTTAAGACGTATTTAGGTTTCACGTTTTAGCTGAAATAAGTTATATGTCTTAGTTTTCTTTTAATTGCTAAAGAATCTAAAATCCGAACCCGATTTGTAAATGGTATGTCAGAACACTTAACTTTTAATTACCAAGTTCATGACAGAAACAGTTGTCTACAGTATATAAAATAAAAGTTTAAAAGGGATATCCAAGAAACATTTTTATTCAAAGATATTAAAAGCAAAGAACAAAGCGAGTATTCCCAAAATATAAATAAAAAATATTATCAGATTATTTTGTCTCTGCTTATCAATGGTTTTGAAAATTAAATCATTTTTATAATAAAAAAAACTATTATTATAAGCTAAAAACATTTTTTTTCTAAATACTAGATAAGAACATAAACATATTATGAGATAAGGAGTGCTACTTATTAATTTTAACGGTAACTCACTAGTTTTTATAAAAAAAAAATACTAAAATTCTAGGGTCCATAAAAATTTTATCATATAAAAATAGTGAAAGGCAGTAATATTTTACTTAATTAAACTAATAGGACATACAACTACCTCTCCAGATCCAGTATAATGAGCATTGAACGGAAATGGCACAAGATTTTCACCGATTCTATTGTTAGTAACGACATTAAATCGATTTCCATCAGGCTACGTAAAACTTCGATGCCACCAATAGTTTGATCTAAAAATAAAACAACAATAACTAAAACAAAAAAATAATAGAAACAAAACAATTGTGACTGTTGTTCATGATGCTATTTGAATAGACTGCTACATTGTTTAAAAGTATATTTTATCCATTTAACTAAAATAATTATTTTCTTTTTAAATACTATTAGATTTAATCGAAATAAAAAACAATTTGCTTCAAAACTGTATTTCCATGGATCAACCATTTATTTATTCAGATTGAATAAATAGGGCCTTGAAATACCTATCAATTCATATTATATTATGTAGGTACAAGAACGAAAAGGACGCCATTGAACTTGTACAACGTGAAAAGCAAAAATCCTACTCAATCAAGATCGTACGCCAAACTGCCTAAGCGTTCTGTTATACACTATTGTAGGCGTATATCACGTGAATTCATCTGCATTTCTAGGTGGTAACAGCAGAAAACAATTTTTAATTACTAGTGAAACCCACGCCATTTTGATTATGAGAGAACGCTTCTTATTTACAAACGATTAATTATGTACCTAGCTAAGTAATATAATAAAAACGTAACTTACCTTGAAATGAGGGCACAAATAACCTAAGTTCCACTTAATTAATGTATTTTCCATCACAAATACTAAAAAAAAATAGCGATCTTGGGCGGATACACTCTATAAAATCTCCCTATAGGACGGCAGCAGAAATGAAACTGAACTGAGGGCACGAGGAGCGTAAAGCGTCGACGCGGCCAGCGCAACTGCTACGAGTTGAATGAGACTCGGATGAAGTAATAATATTTGGTCCAATATTCACAATCTTTAATTTAAAGCAACCCTTATTTGTTTTAAATCCCGGAGAGGTTTCGTCTCTGTAAAGCTTTAAAGCGAATAAATATGTGTTTAATATGGTAAAAAGTCTTGCTATCACAAGGCAAAGAAAAAACCAAGAAAAATCAAACACGCCCAATTTTTTAAATTAAAGAAATTTTGTTTAATCTAAGGAATTTTTATTTAAAGCAAATAAATAAAAAGCAAAGAAATATTTATTAAGGTTTTTTTTTCCACATTTTTATCAGTGCACGACAGTGTTATTTCTGTATCAAATATTTATCTTTCGCCCCACTAGAATCCTAAATGAATACAGCATATCTACAGTATTGCCAGCAAAATTCGCTTGATTGGCTTAAAATCGTCTTGATAAGTGATCCATGAATCAAGTTCCTATCCCATAATATAAAAGAAAGAATAGTAATACCTAAAACAGATAGTGCATTTAAAAGATGGATAAAGGAAGATCGCTATAAACCTTTGTCAATTTGTACAATGATCCCATTTCTATTCTTTGTGGTTGTTTCAGCCTTTATTTCCCTTTGGTTTATATTTATAAAAAAAAAACATTTAAAATTAAAACAAAAGTGTTAACGTCTATTAACTATTACTTCCAATTCCATTTTTAAATTCGTCCTTATCCATAACTTATAATTTTTAGATCGCATTCAGCCAATTTAATCTCGAAAATTAGAAGATTGACTTGAAATGTCAGATCCGATCAAAACTTCTATTTGTACCATGTAGGTATATCGCGAGTTTCAAGTGAATGTAACTGTACGCGATCGGTTAGAGTTTCACGTTGTATACACGTAGTCATCGAGCTCTTATTTGACATAAATTTAAAATAGGTAGAGGCAAAGAATATTCTAAATATTCTTTGGTACAGGCCAGCCTACAAACAATGGATAATTAGGATATAAAGAAATAAAAGCTCTTGAAGTTCAGTAAATTATTTAATTTTATAAATTTCATATTTCGATGTATTTTGTAATTATTTTGACATATAACTGGTTTGATTTATATGCGTGACCTAACCGACTGATTAGTCGCAAAAGAGATATTAGATTTTCCTGTTATGATATGTATATGTATCATTATTGTCAATTGAAGCACAAATTAACAATATTTAACATTCCGGACATTGCTTAGTCAATTTTATTTAACATAATTTTATATTCCTCAAATTGGGACCATAGTCTATAAGTGTTCAATAAAAACATTAAAAGCTTCCTGATTTAAAAAAATTAGATATACCGGTATTATAAAGCATAGCGATATTAGCGATATTAAATGATTCTTATCCCGAGTAAAACGTATCTACTCGTAATGCAGAGAGGAAATAGTATATTATTTTATATGGAGGAAAAGTGATACTTTTCATGGCGCGCTCGTGTTTAACAGCCGAATAGAGAGCAAGCCATGAAAAGTAACTTTTCCTCCAAATAAAATATGCAGTTTTTTCTTCAAATGTCGACAAATTAATGCAAAAACATCTCTTTTTAATAGTAATAATAATTATTATTATTTAAGATATAGTGGGTTCGCAAGGCGGCTTAGACCGGCGTCGGTGAATAGGCACAGGTTGTTGCTATAGTAATGTCACATAAAGCTGTCAGTGGACACTGTCAACAATAATTATTTTTTTTAAGATTGCGTCTCCGATTGCGTTTTAATTCCGTATTGATAAGCAGCTATTCGAGTAAGTTCGATTAAATAATAACCAATTTGTTCCTAAATTAGTGATTTTTAGAAATGCAGTCACAAATTGAGTGATAAATACAAATTGTAGTTTAATAAATCTTGAGTTGTTGACGCTTATTTTGTTGTCGGTTTGTATTGTATCTATGTTGCTATGACAACACTTTTACCTCCGCCGGCGGAAAAGTGAAAAGTAAACCTCCGGCGGAGGAAAAACGAAACTTCACGGCCGCCTACACAGTTGAGTAATGATGGATTTACTGACGTTTGAAGAAAAAAAAATATTTGTCTAGTTTCAAATTTTGTACCAATAAGAGTGGCCATATTATAAATAAATAAGCATTGAAAATTGTACATATGCCTATAGTAGGAGACTACTATGATACCAGATCCCAAAAAGTAATAGGAAAGTAAAACCTTAAGATACTTAAATTATAATTTTCAATATACTTACTCCAATTCTTATTTTCACATCGATGCGAGATATCGACTTTCGGAACCGAAATGCACCACAATGTATAACGGACAAAATCAGAATAGATACATAGAAAAATCATCCTGACACCAGAATTGAAGATGCTCAACATATTGCAATGTTTTTTTTTTAATTTAAGCAAACTGGTGAGAAAATGGTTTAAGATAAAGTTAAAACAAGCTGTTTTAAAGCCTCCAACATTACAAAAATTTTATTTAAAATGTAAATACATAAGGGTTCATGACTATTATTAATATTAAGTTATTTCATTTTAGATAGTTAGCAATCCAGTGTGTGGTTATTTTGATTTAGGTATATGATTGTGACCTAATCGACTAATGGTTGAAAGCAAAAGTTTAATCCCAAAAAATGTGAGGCTTTCCTTTCTATCCATACTTCGTTGCTGTTTATTGGAGGGAACAATGCAAAAATATGTTAATATTTATAATCTCTGTAAAGAATTAGATGCCACCGCGTTGTTTTCACATGTTCAAAATTAAAATTGAGACATTTCTGTTTGAAAATATTCACCATACACTCTATCTGAAAATTATATCATTAATATTTATTGGAATTATTTAAATTAGGTTGTAGGAAATAGTAAAGCATAAGGAAGTGGAATGGTTACGATCGACTGTAAAATGACTTATAAGGTGCATGATCCTGGCATCGAAAAGTATGATTAACTCCGGAAAAAAACCGTTTAATATTTTTTGCATGGAAAAGTATCTTAAAATCCGAGTTAAAATCTAAATGTTTGGAAAAAGTTTACCGAAAGCACCCTTCCTTGATACACAGAAAAATACAAATTGGTTACTTCTTATTGAGTAATATCTAGGGAAGGGTAAAATTATAGTAAAATTCGACGGGCCAAGGATATAGATTTCGAAGTTTCCACTTGTAATTTCCTATTTTTAAATTTTATACCAATAAGAGTGACCATATAAATAACTAGTCATTGAAAATTTTAGGCCTATAATAGAAGACTACTTCGATTTCGCTTTATGATACCAGGTCCTAAAAGTAATAGAGAAATAGAATCTTGACAAATAGAAATTTACAATATACTCCAATTTATATTTTCAAATCGAGACGAGATATCGACTTTCAGAAGAGAAATGTACCACCATTTATATTAGATTCGAGAGGATCACCAAGGCGGACAAAATCAGAATAGATACACATACATCTTACAAAAGTCATCTTGATAACAGAATTGAAGATGCTCAATATAATGCTTTAATAATGTTTTTTGTTATTTAAGCAATAAATAACGATAGGGGTAAGACAGTCATTGATATATTACCGTTAATTCTATTATTGGTTATAAAAAGTTCAGTTTCCCATTAAAAATAATGCCTCCGAAGACAGTAAGACCCCACCCCCAAATGCTACTCGAGGATCCATATTTTCCTCTGCATATCTTTCATTTCGCCCTCTCCAAATAAAAATGCGCCCATCGGAACTGTATAAATTTACCCTCCTCTCATCTACGAACATGCAGTTTCGCCATTCTGCATTCCACTCACGGTATTCGTGGGCCCCTTGGCGCCTAGCAGCGCGATGATGTGGTCTCATTAACGGACATGCAGCTCTACATCTTGCTCTAGAACCAAATACAATTTTTAGTACTTCATAATTGAAAGATACTGAAAGATAAAACACTGCATATACAATCCTTAAGCCAGATTCGTGTAACCTTCTTCTTACTGTTATATTTGACACGTTAACTTGAGTCACATCACGCAGACTTTTGTTAATTCTTCTGGAATTGTTTGTCCTATTTCGTCGGGCTAAGAGCGATAAGATAAGTCAAATATTAAGTTCAACCCGAGGTTTAACCTATATTTTATCTTTGTGCCACGCAACTGATCAGCAGTGTATTACAGACAAAAATTGTATTTAAAATTTACAGACATATGGGCACATGACTATTATTAAGTTATTTGATTTAAAATAGTTAGCAATCCAGTGTGTGATTATTTTGATTTATATCATTGCGACCTAACCGACTGATGGCAGGTGAAAGCCAATTTTTATGCGCAAAACAGATATTTTCCTTTCTATATATACTTCGTTCTTGTTTATTGGATAAAGTAAACAAAAACTATTATTTGCAAAAAAATTTTAATATTTAACGAAACTCTGTCAAGAATTAGATGCTACCGCGTTGTTTTCACATGTTCAAAATTAAAATTGAGACATTCCTGATTGAAAATTTTCACTACACACTCTATCTGAAAATCAAATGATTAATATTTATAGGAATTATTTAAATTAGATTGTAGGAGATAGTAAAGCATAACGAAGTGGAATGGCTATGCTCGACAGTAAAATGGCTGATAAAGTGCTCATTTGAAAACTTCCTACACTGAATATCCTGGCATGGAAAAATATGATTAACTCCGGAGAAAAACGCGTTTGTACAATATAAAGGTGAAACCACCATTACCGGTGTATATTTAAAAGTTTCCTTAAATTTCTTGTATGGAAAAGTGTCTTAAAATCGAAATATTTGGGAAAGGTTTATCGAAAGCACCCTTTCATGGTACACAGCAAAAATGCAAATTGATTACTTTTATTGAGTGATATCTAGGGAAGGGTCAAAACATAGTAAAATTCGTATGCTTTGGCCATACATAGATTTCGAACTCTCCACTCGTAATGCAAAGAAATTTTTATAAATTAAGAGTGAAGGCTGTGTGCATGTACGAAATGTACTAAATGAAAAACTTTTGTATTCCATGCATAAATTTAATCCAAAATGGCATCTTAATCGGCGTAACAGAGCGCTTTCGGCGATAGCCATCATCAGTGTTACTTGCAAAGTGAGTAAATGAACCACCCATTAGTGGAAACCAGCAAAAGCTGTAAAATTTTTGGGTTGCAAATGGAGTAACCTATGGCGAAAATAAAAATGAAATTTGAATTTTAAATTTGAATTTTTGAATCCTGAATTTATTAAGATAAAAAATGATAATTAAAACTGTAAAATGAAAAGATGAGTTTATTTTTTATGTGATTTTAAGCAAAAGAAAAAGAAAATGGTGGAAGTTTTGTCACCCACTTGTCAGTTAGAACAAAAGAACATATCCACAAGAGGCACAAACTACATCAAAACGACAACGGTCACATCAAAATTTAAATAACACTTTACATTTTAAGAAAGGTTCACATAATTAAAATGATTAACAAATTAATAGACCACGTTTTGATGGAACGACGAACATGTCTCACTTGACAAGCTTGAGAAGTAAACCGGAATACAAAAGTTTTTCATTTGGTACAAGAAATTTTTAGATTTTGTTGCCAATAAAAGTGGCCATATAAATAACTAAGCATTGAATATTTTATGCTTATAGTGGGAGACTACTTCGATTTCATTTTATGATACCAGATCCTCTCGCAGATCCTAAAAGTAATAGAAAAATAAAACCTTAACAAATAAAAATTTTCAATATATTCCAATTTTTATTTTCAAATCCAGACGAGATATTGACTTTCAGAAGATAAATATGCACCACAATTTATAAGAGATTCGAGATGATCACCAATGCCGACAAAATCAGAATAGATACATACAAAAATCACCTTGATAACAGAATTGAAGATGTTAAATATATTGCATTCATAATGCCTTTTTTTGTTTAAGCAAACTTGAGGGAAAATGGATCCAAAAAAGTTGCTTTAAAGCCTTCGACTAAAAATTTTATTTAAATTGTAAAGACATCAGAGTATTAGTAAGTTATTTCATTTTAGATAGTTATCAGTCCAGTGTGTAATTATTTTGATTTTTACGATTGTCACCTACTGATAATTGAAAGCCACTTTTTAGTCGCAAAAATGAGTCATTTCCCTTTTGTCTATACTGCGTTGAGTGTAGAAGCTGGCTGAGTGAACAAAAAAATTTTTGCAAAAATGTTTTAATATTTAATAATTTTACACTAAATAGCCTGGCATCGAAATTAACCCCGGAAAAAACGCATTTGTATAATAGGTGAAACTACAATAATTATGGTAACATTAAAAACGTACCATAATTACGGTTATTTATTCTTAAAAAAGCCTAAATAAAAATCGGCAATATTTTCTAATTCTTTCTGTAAAATTAGTAACTTCTAAAGAAAAAATGCATCATGGCAAAATGGGATTAGGTATTAAACCTCTTAAACGGGACAAGGGATTTTGCAATTTTCGAGAGTTTTATCAAACGTTTTTAAATATCATATTGATTTGATGTCTTTTCCAATTTTAAAGCAGATAAGTTGAAAATTCTGAAAAATTTAGCTTCAAATTAAAAGCTATCCTAGATTATGATAATATGAATTTGCTTAATAATTGTTACATCAAATTTACATACGGGCCAAGAGATAGAAAGAAAAAATGCATGACAGAGGCTTTACGTGGACAAAGGGTATGTTAAAGATCTCATTGTACTTTTATACTGGTCCAAAAAATAATAGAAAAACCGAAATGAAGATCTTCATATTAATTCTTCATTTTAAAGCAAAATGAGAAGTGCATCACTGCAAAATGAGTTTAGGTGTTTTGGTAAAAAAATAGTAGTAGAAGGAATAAAAATCAGACTAAGTTGAGAACTTAATTACGGGTTTAATAATCACGTCATAAGTTAATTGATAAGGCGATCAAAATGTAATCCAATATTTTGTAAACAATAATACGCTCTATTTCGATTTTACAGTCTTTATTTAAATACTTGTAAGTATATGAATTCATCTGCTGTGCTTAATGATTCGTTGTTTAAAATATTTGAATGTTTTACCGGTTGCGTTAGAATTGCAAACGCCTAAAAAGAAAGTGTAAAGATTAATTTTATGAAAGCAAAATATTTATTAACAAAAATTTCCAAAAGCTGATTAAATAAATGTATGTAGAATAGTCCCAATCAACCTTAAAAGTATGTTTAGACAATCTCGTTAAAGTATAAATTCCAATATCGTTTAAGCTTCATATAAAAGAAAATTTAATTGAAAGTAACGTTGCGCTATAACGAAAATTTGATGCGCAAAGCTTAGCCACATATACCTTCATAGCTTTAGTTTGGTTCTGAACTTGACTGAGTTGTCGTCAAAAAAAGAAAAATAGGCATTTCAATTCATTCATTTAGAAAAAAAAATTAAATATCTGAAGATGCATCTATTTTAGTTCGTTCTAATTCTAAATGATATCCATTTGACAAATTGGATAGTACATTAATATATGCAGTTACGACTGGGGTACACAGCACTAAAAAATTACAATTTTTAATATTAAAAGTTAGTTTGTTTCTTCTACCTCTTAAAATGTGTAGGTTTCTTTGCTTATCCATATTTGGAAGAACGAGTATTAACAAAAACCTCTACAAACACGATTCACCACTCTACGGCAGAATATAACTAATAAGCTTTCTTATTGACCAAAATAAGTTTACTTAATAACCTAAGCCCTGTTTTACTATCCAAACAGTTTTAAAATAGCATTTTATAACTTTACTAATGCTAACACAATATGTAGATCATATAAAGTTTAATGTCAAACAAAATACGTTTATTATTTGTTTACCGTTATAGTATTTGGTGATGGTCCCTGAGATAGGCTTCCACGAGGGGCTAAACTTCCTCTTCCCTGTGAAGGAGGATTGGATGGAGAGAAGGATATGATCCTGGGATGGGGTCTGCTTTAAAACAGAGTTTTATCCACAATACTCAAACAGAATTTTTGCACTCGACGCGCGTTTCGCTAACCATGTTAGCATCCTCAGGAGACGATTAAAACTGATGATTAGTTTTAATCATCTCCTGATGATGCTAACATGGTTAGCGAAAGGCGCGTCGAGTGCAACAATTCTGTTTCGGTATTGTGTATAAAACTCTATTTTAGTGCATTTTGCCGAAAGTTCCAACCCCCCAACATAGGTGGACTTGTCTGGCTTACAGACGGGTCCAGAATGGGAACACTGTCTGGAGCTGGTGCGTATTGTGAGGCCCTGAGGCGGAAATTATCCACCTCATTGAGCGAGCATACTACCGTTTTCCAAGCGGAAATTTTTGCGATCACGATGGAGGTCTAGTAGTCATTAAGGCTCAATGTATGTGGCAGGAGGATTTTCTTTTACTCTGACAGTAAGGCCGTACTCATGGCGCTGAAGTCGGTTCGTACGCGCTCTTTGTTGGTGAGTGAGTGAGTGTAGAAGCTGGCTGATTGACCTTGCAAAGGACAAAACGGTTACGCTGGTGGTCTGGGTACTGGGACACTTAGGTGTACCGGGAAACGAGGTCGCTGGCGCCTTAGCCAGAAAAGGCTCCGCACGTAGACACTTAGGGCCTGATCCCTGTGTGGGAATCGCCTAGAGTGTTCGCGAAAGACCTTTGGAGACCTGGACGGAGGGTCAGGCCGAAGAGATATAGCGGACGGCTCCGGGGATGAGACAGACGAGGCTCATAATACATGGACCCGCGAAGGATCTCACCAGAGGGTTGTTGGGTCTAACAAGAAAGGAGTGCAGGGCACTGGTAGGATTCTACACAAGGCACTGTAGGCTTAGACGGTACCTGACTCTGTTGAGAATTGCAGAGGAGGGAGAGTGTAGATGGTGCATAGAGGGCAATGAGACCCCTACCATGCCCGGCCTTTGCGTGGACAAGATTCAGAATCTTTGGCGCGACGCTGATCGAGCCAGATTCAGTGCGTCGTGTTAGTCTGAAGAAGATGCGGGCATTCTTAAAGAAGATCGGCATCCTGAAGGCTCTTTAATGCGGACTGAGGGCACAACGGGTCCAATTAGTGGTCTAAGTGCAAGAGAACACCCCTTCTGATAATGATACCGACTGATACTGATAGTATATTTAGTTTTTATTATAACCTTCATACAAGGCAAAGGTTCAAAAAAATAATAGACATATGTAAAATGCTTTTTGGGATACCTCATTTGAACCGTAACCAATTATACACTTCTAGCGATATTAGTAAACGATATTTTGTTCTAAAAACAAATATGTTCATAAGAAGTTTTGCAAGATATAATATATCTTTTTAAATTAAATCCATACTTGCTTGAAACTACTTAAATAATAAAACACCTTGAGCAGAGCTCTGAAACTTTTTAAGCAATTAATTCACGTGTGCAATAATGCTTTGTGAACTGAAACATTTAATATTCGACACACTATGTCTAATTGCTTATTAATACCATTGAGAAATTAAACGAGAACTAAAAGCTATTCTTTGTATACGTAAACATAACTCTGCTTTTCTTGAAAATTAATCCAGCATCATTTTCTTCAAAGCATTTACGGCTATTTATATCAAAATGCGATTTCAAAAAAATATACGCTTCCTTATAATATTCCCTTAAAAATGATCTACCCATGGAAGAGATAATTTCACGACGCTTTTCAATTTTTAACTTCCAACGCCCTTAAAATGATATCGAAAAAGGATACTGTCGACCCTCTAAGAGAATTAATTTTATCATCATATTTTAAAAAGCATTCGCGACGGGCTTCCGATATAGAAAATGCAACTTTATATCGTCTCCCGGGGGTACTCGGGTTTCTGCAGGGTGGAAATTTTAATAGTTACCGTGGGGCGAGGCATACATTTTAAACTAACAAGGTATGTGGGGGTTAAATGGATATTAAAAATTAGCAATTTTAAATCAGCAACGTTCTATCTCAGCAAATCAATAAGGCAAAAAGCGTGCAAAGATCTCCAGCAAAAACCTTCAAATTATACACCCACGAAGCGGCGTAAAATCTAAAAGAGAGCCAAGTTTAACTTGTAATATCATTCGAGATAATGCACATCTTCTTAGGTCTTCAGTTAGAAATCTTCTACTCGGTCTCCTCTTCGTTCTTATCTTCTATCGGAAGTATCCGAAAACAGGAAGATCCGAACATGCACTCAAACCGAAAGCTGGTGTGGCTGAACAGATTATAAAAAATTAAAGTAAGAATGTTTCTATTGCACGGGGATTTAGGGTCACAAAATTTTCGCCTTTCAAACTAGACGTCTGAATAGGAAGCATTTGAATCTAGGCATATATTACGCAATAGACTAGGATAGAAGAGTTTTCTGAATAAACTAGGTCAAAACTATCTTCTTCTTGGATCAAACTACGCCAAGACTGTATGTCTGAATAGGACAATCACCTTTGTTACTTGTCTACTCATCCTGATTGCATCTGGAAACTAAAAAAAAAATACTATTTAATGAAGCAATCATAATGTTACACGGTCCACGTCTAAATAATTTCTGATATTTACTTATGCAACATAACTCAATGACGTCTTTGTTATAAATGCAGTAAACTGGAATTAATATAGATTTATTTGCCTTCCTACTTTTCTAATACTTTTAGTCTAGTCAATATGGAAAAAATGTTGACCTTTCGGAAGGATTCGAATATTGAGAATAATTGAGGTATGATACTTAAAAAAAGAAAATTCACACATATCCCAACTTTTTGATATATATTTGAAAATATCTTGAAAATACAATAAACCTTCATATGAAGAAATTGTACATAATATGTCCTGAGTTTTCTCCACACTGAAGTATTAAATTTCAAATGTAATATACTCCGGTGCCTTAGTTTTGAAAATATTTATACTAAATAAAATTCTATCATGAAATGCTTTGTAATATGAGCGAGAATCCAAAATTCGTTAATAAAATTTTGCTTTCAGAGTATCTATAACTATCCCAATAACATTTTGAGGAAACATCACAAGCGCCATGATTAAACCGAACTTTACTGATTGATAGCTAAACTGGAACATCAAAGAGCTTGTTAGACTTTCTTCTACTGTCTTTTCATTAATTCTTAACGCTTCGGTCAGATGTGTAAATATTCCTCAATCGTTATTAATAAATCTCATATTGACTCACTCCTTATAAAGCCCAATCGCTTTCAATATAATTCAAACGTTTTTTCAGAAGAAGTTCTTTCTAACGCATTTTCGTTCCCTTTTAGAGTAAACTCGTGTCTTTTTCTTTAAAAGGGCCCATCGACTCCGCCGAATTTGCCCTTCCTTTCTCCTGAGGGACTCTTGTCATATTTCTCGGTTTTTATTCAATTTTTTAAAAGTAATGATATTAGCTCTTAGGGCATTTTTTCTCTATATTCTTGCCAATTGCCATCCATACCGGAGTTTGCATCCTAATAAGGGGCACAATGAAAAAATTCGATTTTGTTATCAGGTTCTATCGCGATGATATTATTTTGGACGTCTGTCTCGTCTGATAAATTAAACTACTCTCCAATTTTTAAAAACTAGATTACTGACTTTAGGTTAGTTGGTGTCTCTTGAAAAAATGGCTGAGGTTCTTTATTACTTTTCAAAAATTATACCTATAATATTTCATATGCTTAAGAAGGTTTTGATAGTATTAAGTTAACTATTAATCATTATGTCCAGTTGATATAATAATTGATAAAACAAGCATTAGCTGAGGATCAAGCGCATATTTTTTTAGTGAAAGTACACATGTGAAAAAGGAACTAATTAACAAATAATCATTTATTTTGACAGCAACCAGACAGCCTCTAGTATTGTTTTAAATAATCTTAAGTATTAAGCGCCGTAATTTGGCAATATACAATATATGAAGTAAAGCTGAGTGGAAAGGAAAACGATTATTGATAATTTAATAAATTAAAAGCCATGTTTTCTATACAACTCTGTTATTAATTTTTTTTTTAATATTTTAACCGTATACAAAAATATGCGAAAGGAATTTGACAATAATGTGAGTAAATTTGCGCTTGCGTCTAGCATTTCTAATTTCAAACCTTTTGTATTAATAGCGCTCAAGCCTTAGCGGTGAAATGGGGATAAAACTATTGAATTACTCATTAACCATTTTAAGGAGAAGCTGTTGTTTGCTCTTTAAATGCTTTGGTCTAAACACAAAGAAGGTATTTTTCAGAATTACATCCATGGTGCCGCTAATGCGGTTGGCGAGGCCTGAAGCACGGAAATAAAATTCAGGCTTCCTGTTAAAGAAATATTGCTTACTTTTTTCTGTTTGGCTTTTCTGAACCTGAGTTAGTGTCACTGGTTAAATATAATATTGAAGACAAACATTCCGCTGGGTTTCTTTTGAGAAAGATTGTTGAAAATCTGGCGTAGGTTTTGAATTTTTTTGATGAATCTTGCAAGGGTTTTAAGTTCTTTTCTTAATTTAGCATTAGTGGCCTATGCCAATTCTTTCTTAAATAAGATATTCCCAATCTCAAAAAGGGAAATACTCAGCAAGTGAAAAATTAATGCCCAATGGGGCTTATCCATGGTTTCTCAAAATTACTTAAATACGGTAAACCAATAATTTTTAGCGATTCATGACATCCCATAATAATTAATATTGGGCTACACCAAAGAAAATGGTCGTACTAACATTTTCTTAGGCTGCACTAATCTGCGTGTTGGATTCCAATATTGATTTAGTCATAGAAAAGTGAAAAAAGTGGAGAGGAATGTCCGTATTATTTACCTGTAACCGAGACCGAATTGGTCAGTCACACTGCGAATTTTGATAGTGGGCACCAGTGCTTCACGATCTGGGAAATTTAATAGTTCTTGTGGATGCTTATTTTTTACAGTTTCTTCACTGGCAAGGTTTTCTGAATAAATTTGGGTACTTACTGGAAGGTACTACTAGATTTTTTGATATGTAGAATCTGCTATCTTCTTCATCTCTTCATTATTTTAAAACTATATTATACTTTGTTAGTTTCTTAAGATGCATGGTGACGAATACCTGGTTACTCTTATTGATGAATTACTTGAATATGATTCACACTCAGTCACTATCAGACTGGCCTCACTATCGCTGCCATAATCAGAATCTACTGCATGAACTTCGGAAATAACTTCATCTAGAAAAGCATAAGCATCACCTGAATAAAGCATTTGTACTAGATTTATAAATTTGAAAGACATTTTCTGATAGAGAAAATAACCAATATTATTATCTCTGCGCGAACAAAATATTCAATTTCCACATGATACTCGATTAGTGCGCATTGTTAGGAAAATTAAAATTAATGTGGTGTATTCTATTAATATTGTTTCATTATACGTGTATGATGATATCTACCTTTCAGAAATATAGAAATACAAAAACATGTACGTTCCCTGCACAGGCACAATGTAAAATTCAACACAGTAACCTGGCAAGTTGATGTGCACCAATGTTGATAATACTATAATACTAATCTAGCAGATACATAAATTTGAAGAAGAGCTAGAAAATACGTTTGAAAAGACATTGCACCGATGGGTATGCTGTTGATTAGGTGGCTACTGTTACAGAAAAACTTGAGTTTTGATTTTGTCTCTAAGTGCGCGGATACGTTGCCTATGACCCTTTGGATCAGCCGGAGCGGCAATACTGACCTATTAATGGGTATTTGGATTAGTTCGTAAAGTAATAGCGACCATTAATTAAAACTTTCTAAAAGTATCCAAAAATTAGGCTTGAAATATTTATTATAATGATTCCAAATCCAGCAGCGAGGCGAAGAGGATAATAATTACAGAACTACCCCCGTATCTCCTACTCTATTTCCTTCTCATTTTTAGATATTTACGAATAAAGAATAAACCTTCGTCTTTTAGCTAAGAGGCTTTGCGAGTGAGTTTTATTTCTCGATAACTAGGCCCTAAAAGCTGCCATTTTGAATTGGGACAAGCCTCATATTTTCTCCAATGGATTTATGCTTTTGTTCGGGACCAAATCGGCTGAAATTTATCGCTCCACTATGAAAATGATCTTCTTTTTTTAGTAGTTCTTTTCCGAAGTTATATGAATGTTCGGTCTATGGAGGACTGCTGCTTGTTTTAAATTCATAACCTGGAAACTGGGTTATTGAGAAATTGGGTTTTTAGTTCCTTTTTTATAAACCGAATACATTGAACTATAGATAGCGGTTTTTCTAATTGGAAACTAGGACGTGTAACAATAAGCAGTCTTGGATCAAAGTTTGGAAACATACAATTAAGTATGAAATAAAAAATCATATTCAGCTCTCTGCATATTATGCAAATTCGCATAACTTTTATTTTCAATATTTAGACATAACGATTTATTATCTCAGAGTTAAGGGCATGCAAAAACACTAATACTATATGACTGATCTACGGGGTTCATATCAGGACTTTTCGCAGGCTGCTATATGTTCTATACAAGCGGAAAGACATCCGACAAGTTATAAAGTGATGACAATTTTACAATTTTTATATTAAGTGTACAGGTAATGGTTTTAAATTTTCATTTTTCTAAGTGGTGTTTCGCTCATTTTTAACTATTCGGTTAACAACAAAATAGGTATTTATTTCAAAGAAAAGCTATCAATAATAATACCTACCTATATATAACGAACTGAATGACTCCAAATTTGAGTTAATCTTAATCCAAAGATCGTTCAGAACCATCATCAAAAATTGAAAAAAAAAATACGAATCGTCCATTATTAAGTAAGAGCCTCTATCTATAATGCAGGCTTATTCCATCCGAACTGAAATTAGACCTGAATTAATGATGACCTCGACTAGAGCGGTTTTCACGAGATGTCACCCCCGGCGATCTTTAATTAGTCGACAATGCAACGGTGCAGCAATGCTGTCAAGTTTATTTGTTATTCAGCTAGTTCAGAAGTGAGATCTCATGGTTAATTTGGACGAGGGACAAGAACGGCATGCGATGTGTATTTTAGGAGGATTGTACTATACAAAGAAACTAAATTAGTTCGTGTATGAACGTGAAAAGGCATGATTAGTTTAGATAATATTTAAAAAGATATACAACGGTCGGTATCGTTGAGAATTACGGTGTAGTAGTTTCTCAAATTGAATTGAAATAACGCGAGATATCACCCTGCTTATCTTTATCTAGTCGACAATGTAATGGTGTTACGGTGGTGTCAAATTACTTTCTCAGTTATGTAAACGATCTGAATTAGTCCGTTTATAAAAGAGAGCCTGATTGGCTTAGATGGTATCTAAAATGAAATTCAAAATGTACCGAAGATTAAAATTTATGATGCAGAAATTAGTAAAATAGAAAAAATCAAGCTCAAGATGCCAGATGCGTCTGTGTTGCTGTTGTTAACTTTATCTTTTATTTAGCAAGCTCATGGGATAATATAGTTATTAGTTAATTGTACCCGATGTGTATTTTAAGAAAACTCTTCTATGTATAAGAAAAATAATAATCTTTCCCAGTTATGATCATCAAAAAGTATATTAGACGAGGGACGAAAAATGGCATGCGATAGAAATTTTATTTGCTACAGATAAATTAAAAAGTTTCCTGATGAACCTGAGAAATAGTGATTACCTCAGGTAGTATTACTTAAAATATATCATATTTTAAAACATACAATGTCAGAATGTGTAAAAAGGAGACACAGAATAGCAGCAGATCTAACCTTTGCAAATATTTACTATTTGTTTTCAGCTATTGCATTAGTTAATTTAGATATGAGGATGAATGAGTACAGTAAACAAAATACATTGAAGCTTAAATTATGAAGTAACATAATATAGCACCACATGTCATCAATCCTTAACTAGCAGAGAGTATAACGGGTGTTGACAAATTTATTTTTTAGTTGGCGATGGCGGTATCGAAGATCGGAAATGGGCTATCATGGTTATTTTAGACAAGGGGGATGGAATGGCATGCGATGTGCATTTCACTCCACGGTATAAGTAAAATAACCGGGTATGAAAAGCATGATTAGGTTAGATGAAATATACAATATTAAATAATATATACCGAAGTTTTGAATGTAGTAATTGGTAATATAGAAAAATGTATAATAACACATTCAGATGTGAGCCTTGATTATCTTTATTAGTCGTTAATGCAACGATGTAGATATATTGTAAAATATATTTCTCCTGCGACCACTTATGAAAATGAGAAAAAAGGCACAGTTAGTGTGATTAGAAATCGCCTTCCTCCTCGGACCCAAGAGAATAATTGCCGTTTTCTTTTTGTACATTTATCTTTTTGTTTGTCAAATGGGTATATTTTAACCAAAAATTAATATACTTTTCAAAGATTTTCCGTGTGTTTTTTTTAAACATGGTATCATATATGATACTTCTGGTAAATATAAGTTCAAAATAAAACAAGTATGTAGATATATTATTTAATGATGAAAGTCATAAAAACAATTTGTTTCAATACTGCAACATAAAAAAATTTTACAGGCCGTACATTTTGCAGACGTAAGCTTCTTACACATTACGACATTTGGACCTGTTTTGTTGGCTATTTTTCATAAATTGTGGAAAATGTTGTTTCCTGGACAATCTAAATCTTTTGTCTGGTAAGGGCTGTATTTTTTTTTACGGGGACCGGGACCTATATTCTCTTCTTCTGAGCTTTCTTCGTTGTCTCTTAGAGCATGTTCCCAAATTAAAGATTCAGCCACGAATAGTTTGAAGTCTAAATAGTCTAAAATGTCTTTTTTTCCCAAAATTTGCAGTAGCTGCATCTTGCCTGTATTCAAGCCATGCGGCTGATGTGGCAAAGTCAAAAAAAAATTATAAATAGTGCGTATTGTCCATTTATTGGTTCTGTTTTGCATTGAATATTTTCCCAACACCCTATCCAAAAGATCCACACCCCCATATTGGTGTTATATTGTGCTACAATAGCTGGCTGTCTTATTTCAATGTGTTTGTTGTCAACTTTAGACCATCTGCGACATTTGCCTTGAGGTTCTACTCCAAAACTTGATGAAGCAAAATGAATAGGTTTTGAATCAAACCATTTAATTAAATTTATTTTGCCCCCTTGTCTAATTAATTGATCGCTTGAACCTCTGCCCAACTTTCTCAGCTCATTATTTTATTAAAAATAAGCGTTTTTGGGCAATATATTTGCTATAATTGTCCCAGCTAAAGTTATATTACGCGATAGAAGGCAATCAATAAGAAGAATGGATGTAAAATATCTGTCTGTAAAGACCGAGATACCCAATGGAAGAGTATCTGCGAGTTTTAAAACCATTCTTCCTCCTACATTTAATTTCTCGGAAGTTGAGATCAGGGCAGATTCGACAGAAAGACCCTTTTCCCCTTGCTTTTCCCTCAAATCGCACACACACCGCTCGTGGAGCGCCATAGGATCTCCCTTTAGTGTGTGTGCCACTACCATAAAAAAAAAACATGTAAAAGTCTAATGGTATACTACTTGGGGCAATCATGACAAAGATCTTAAGTCGTACTGGGTGCGGCTTACCTCGAACAAATTGTCTCATCATAACATGTCCGTGAAAGGGCACCATCTATTCGCCAATAGAAATATATTGGGTTCTGGTATTTTCACGACACGCTTTCTCTATTGTATTTACTAATGGGCGAACTTTCCAGAACCGATCCATTTGTTTGTCTTCTGCGGAGAAAGCGTTATCATCGACACTCTTCAAACGTGTCCGCAAAACGAAAAAATCTATTTCTCGTGGTGTCAGAAACAATAGGCACCCTGGTGTCATTAGCCCAAAACATTTTGAGACGACACAATGCGTAAATACCAATAATCATGGAGCAACCAAAAAAATTTTTAAGTTCGTCCGCAAATGTTTCTAATGATGTTCCCGTCACATAACTCCTCTCATGTTCGTAAAAAGGGCCATATCATCAAATATCTTGTCAGGAATATATTTTTTAAAATATTGTATGGGCCCTCGGCCTTCATTTTCGTCATGTTGATTTTCAAAATGAATAGCTGCAGGTTCAAAAATATTGGAACGAATCCATTTCCTTTCTGACGGTGGTAAGTACTTGGAAAAAGGCTCATCATCATCTGATGACGAATCCGACTCGGATTCGTCTTGGACATCAACACCATCCTCCTGATTTGACAATACGAGATGTTCTTCTTCATCACTCTTCACGAAGTCATTTTCGTCGACATCTGACCGATCCAGGTCTAATTGGTCAACTAACTCTTGTAGTTCGCGTGGTTGTAGAGGACCTGAAAAAAACATAATTAAAAATTTTTTTGATGTGTGCAAAATTATATAACCTTGAATAAAACACAATTCATGAAGATTACCAACCCAAACGGTTACAAAAAGAAAAATATTTTAATAAAAAAAAACATCGCAAAAACATTAAATTATAGTGGCAGAGACCCAACGTATCGTGGGTGATACCAACAGTGAATAGTACAATGTAAAAACAAATATATTAATTTTCGCGAAACTATACTCATCAAAGCTATCCCTAATATGTATACAACTATATCTACGTGAAAAACCATATTTTATTTAAATGCTTACGTTTATTTTTGTTGTTAGACATTATTATGTCCCGAACCACCTGTTTGCCGGTCGAATAACAAAATATTTCTAACCATGTCAGCCGGGGCGCGAAAACGTTTGTTGCGCAGCGCCACAACCATATCAAATAAGATACAACCGGAACTGTAGAACGCTGCAGAACTTAATTTTTAAGAAAAAAAAGTATGAAGCGAAGGTATCATATATGATACCATGGTTCCGAGGAGGATATCACACGCGTGTTGAAGAATTTTTCAACACAGGTGTTGAAAATTAATTTCAACAGTACTTGGTAGATGTGGATGACGCGACGAGCAATTTTCAACATACGTATGGAAGAGTGGATACAACAAGTTTTCTTAAGAATCTAAAGAGTGATTGTTGTGACATTTTCGTAGATGGTCGTAGGAAAAATAGTATACATTGTTTGTGTGAAAGTATGTTTTCAACCTCGGGGGATTTCCTCATTCAGCTAACGCATCGCGCTAAATAAACACCTCGTTTACTAGTACTTTCAGCATTTTTTATGTAATATATTATTTTATTTAGCCAGTTGATCAATCATAGTTTTGCTATACGAGTTCATATCATAATCATATTTAAATTATACGAGGGGCAATAAATTCCATATGTGCTATGCATTTTGAGAGGAGAACTTCTTCTTTAGATGCCATCGCCGCTCCAAAAGTTGGCAATCATCACGGCGATGTTCACCCTTGAGATCGCAGATCTAAATAGATGGTAGTGCATCCATACCATTATCTAAGTTGCAATACCTGACAATTTTCTTCCCTCATGGTATGTCCCATATACAACAATTTCCTTTCACTGCCCTTTCCTTAGTCCTACGCCTCATGACTTCCATGTTGGTCACCCTCTCCACCCCTGAGACTCTCAGTATTCTCCGATATATCTATAATTTGAATATATGTTGGGGCTTGGAACCTTCGGCAAAATGCACTGAGACTGAGTTATATCCACAATACCGAAACATAATTTTTGTACTAAACGCGCGTTTCGCTAACCGTGTTAGCATCAACAAAAAATTATTAAAACTGTTTTAATCATCTCCTGATGATGCTAACATGGTTAGCGAAACGCGCGTCGAGTGCAAAAATTCTGGTTCGGTATTGTGGATAAAATTCCGTTGCCTTGAACTTGAATGCCTCCAGTCTTCTCACGTCGAACCCCTCAAAGCCCAAGCCTCCATCTAGTATAGCACCGATAACACATAATGTGCTTCTGGCCTGTTCGATCCTGATTCGGATTTGTCATTGTTTTCGTTAATGTTTGTGCCAAGGTATTTGTATTTTCCTACTCCTTCAATGAACTAATCATTCACACAACTTCTATGGTTGTCCCGAAATGTTGTTCTTGTTACTGCTTTTATTTACAATTTCACTGTAATACATAATAGAATGAAACTAAACTTTCTTGATTCATGTTTATAAAAGCTAAAAGCAGATACTACGACACTTCAGGTGCTCCCTACTTCTACTCTTTGAACCCTCTTCCTATTTCGTACTGCCTAAGCACCGCCCATTTATACACGCGCATCTATGACTTAATTTACTGCATTTCCAGCCACATTGAATTGCTATCTGTCTTTTTCAACCACATATGGTATGGCAACATAAAAGTTAGGTCTTTCGGTAACTATCAACAGTGATTTAAGTCGCTTGAGCTACATCGGTTGTCATAAATTCTACGAGTACACGACAACTGCAGTTTGGATCACATTTTGGACGTTTAGACCTCTGTCAAACATCATGGGGATTTAAATCTCATAACACGTTCCTTAAATTATTGGTTATACATGACACATCAGATTTCAGCGTCTTGAGCTACAATGTTATAATAGTATATTACATAACAAGTGTTGGAATATGTAATTTTACGCGAATAATGTACACTATTTCCTAAAATCGCTTATGAAAATGACACTAAGAGCACTTTTAGATTCTTAAGAAAACGATTATTATTACCCGGATTTCGAAATCCATTTTTCCTATGACCACTTATGAAAATGAGAGAAAAAGCACAATTAACGCTGCTAGAAAGCGCGTTATATCACAGGCGTGTTAAAAACCTTTTCAACGCATGTGCTGAAATGTAATTTCAATTGGCCTTTATTTGAATAGATCGCGGATGCTGTCAATTTGAAGGCATATTTGATTTGGCATTCTGATTTGAGAGATGTGGATGATGCGACGAATACTTTTTAACACACGTATTGTAAATAGATTTTAACACACGTGTGATATTAATAATCGTTTTTCTAAGAAATAGTGAACCGAGATATTCATTATAAATATACACCGGCTATAACTTTGTTATTTTTAAAGATAGAGGGCTATATATGGTTTAGGAAGTATTATAGAGAGCGATTATAAGAAGCGCGCGCCAATATAAAGCTACTTTTTTTTTTAAATAAAACACTCTGTATATTATCGCATGTTTGAATTTTTCTGAAAATTCTAGAATCAAACCAAATCAAATAGCATTTATTTGTCAAAATAAATACAATATGCACTTACGGAGTTACAGCTAACAGATATTCTGACAAAATGAACAGTCTCCCAATTACGAAACCGATTTCATGACAGTCCAGTAGTAACTAATCATGTGAGACTGCCCAATAACCTAAAAAAATATTGTCATGTAGATAATCGTTACATTAAACATTGCTGATTACAAAATAACACTGGTACCCACATACTCTTAACATCCTAAAAACGTAAAAACCAAGCTAAAAAACGCGAAAATGACAATGGCAACAGAGGAACGGCGATGAAAACGCAGAGAAAAAAAAAACATAAAACAAACCCAATCAACTAGAGAGCAAATGGATCGCGGGCATCTCGACCAAAGTCACTAGTCCAGGAAGAAAAACCAATTTAAATTAAAAAAACTTGCACACAGCTGTTGTTGTTGAAGCAGTTTGGCTTTAATAAATTTTAAAAGTTTTATTAGGGACAGATTTCTTGCTTCAAATGATGAATCATTCCACATTTGTACTGCCATGGAAGAAAAGGGTCGCTGGAAAGATATGTTTAATACTTTTGTGTCCTTGGTATAATTAAGTCGTACAGATACTTTTTAACAATGACTTCATTTGTTCTATTTAAAAAAGAACTAATTGCAAGAAGACTGAGTTAACATTATTAGTTTTGAATTGAAAACGTTTAACTCTTATTTTCTGAATGTGCAGGTAATCTTGTTTTATGACTCGAGATATATCTGAAATACATATACATCTGAAACAAAAGAAACGATTTGTAAAAGAAAAAGAACCGGGATGTTAAATCGCATGTAGAATTCCCATCAGCTTCGACAAAAAAGCCTTTAAGTGCACTTTGGAACAATTTTCACTCGATACAAGGAACATTTCAACCTTTTACTGCCTCTTAAGCAAATCGTTGTAGGTGGGTACTTTATGTTTAAGGGACCGAAAACCGAAACTATAACGTATTTTAAGGTACATTAGCATGAGTAGTAAATGCTTGCATTAAATAGGTGATGTGAAGCATGCTGATTTTTTATATTCTTAAGTAGTTAGGACCAGTGTGGCCCAGGGACGGATCTAGGAAGTGTCGCAACTTTTCAATATCGATCCTAACCACGGCCTAAAATTGTATTGCATTGACTGACTAGAAGCAAAAGTAGCGGCGCCACGGGTAGACAACGTGTAAGCCTTTGTATTCAGACCATATTCCGACCGATTTTCCGTTAAAATGTTTGAAGTAAACAATATGCGGTTTAGTTGCAGTCACATTCACCAAACTTGCACTCTTCAATATACAGATAATAGCAGATACCCATACTATTCTTCAAAATTAACATTCTCCAAAAAATACACGACGTTGTTTATTTTAGTTACTACGACCTTTTATAACGGCGGTGGTAAACTCGTCGCCAAGATTACCTACTCCACTAATCCGACATGTAAATTGGTCGCCGGGTTTTTATGTTGGAACCAAAAAGAAAAACAAATGGTGCACTTTATTTTGACTTGTTTATTATTCAAAAGCAACATTTATATAATAGTATCGAAACATTCAATATACCAAGTACATTATTGAATAATACAGTCTACATTGACTAGCTCATTATTTTGAAGGAACATCGATCTATATATGTATATTGTATATGAAACGCAGTTTTGAAACTGCGTTTTATGTATATTATAAATAGAAATTATTTAAAATAATAGAAATAATTTATAAATAATGCATTATTATAAGTAAGATGTACATTTTACATAATGCAGTCGATTTATTTCTCCTGATTTATATCTTCTGACCAAATTTTCAAGTGATGCTAACTTAGCTTTAACATTTTTGTCTTTGAAATTGGTACTAACATCAAAACTTTGTATTTTCTTTAAGCCAAGCAAGCTAATGCAGACATCAGTAGTTGTAAGAGACGATGGCAAATTTGTTGCTAAATCTCTACAAATAATTTTTGAAGGCCTTTCACTGATATCTTCTCTTGCCTTCCTCTTGCATGCACTTGAAATAGCTTTTCTGCTCACTTCCTTTTCGAATGCTTCGTGATTATGCGCATCTTCCCTCCTGGATATCAGGTTCTCCGTTCCAATAGTGTAAAGCCTTGCTTTACAATACAGCTTCCCTTGGCAACATCTCCATGATGTTTCTCCACTTTTCAAGACCTTGTCTTTGGAAAACGTAAAATTTTCGCACAAAATTAAACTTCTCCCACGTTCACTTTCAATAACTGACACCGACATTTTTCACTATGATTCACTTCGCTCGAAGGTAGAAATATAGCAATGCACTTCGCGCGAAGGTAGAAATAGCAATGAATTAAAGCAAATTGACAAGACACTAAAAACAAATAGATTTCAGATTTGAGGTATATATGCCCAATAACCATTAACCTATTGTTCCGCAGTGGCGTGCACACAATGAAAGCACAAATGCATTGCCTACCCTAATGTTTTGGCATTTTTTATATTTTCCCATTTAACTTTAATCCCTATAATATAAATTATAATTTTACTAATAAGTATAATCCAAATTTAAAAAGCTTATCTTAAGCGCCAATCCCCAATCCGCCAATTAAAATATTAATTATATTATAGAAAAATATCACAGTCTACCATTCATATTACGCTACCTATATTAAACGGAATAATATTCTCCAACGGCAACCGCTAAAAAGCATTCCATAACAAACCGAAGGCATGCATTTATACCGTCAATACTGGATTTACTATGGAAGCGAAAAGCAGTGCTTGAAAAAAGACAGCCAAATGAAACGGTACATAAAAAAAGAGACAAAGCATGCGAAGATGGTCCGGGCCGACCGACGCGACGCAACGAAGTGCTGTTGCCAAAATGTGCTCTCTTTAATTAATATTTTGATTTGATAGTCATTCTTTTTTACCAAGGATCATATTGTTATTGTTTTTTTACGCTTTAGTAATTGGTTTGAAACCGATTACCGGTTACATCATTACAGGGTTTAGTTAAGAAAGCTTTATTATTTAATAATGTTTAAAATTACAGTACATGGGGCATCCCTAAATTTATTAATATTTCGATATCTGGGTATTAATAACGCCATGCATTTTTTTTGCAAGAAACTGAAAGCCGATAATACAACTCCGGCATTGGCCAGCCATAAATAAGAATAATCTCAGGTTCCCTTTTCCATGTGCCCTATTCTTGTGTGAGATTGGGATTTGACGCCCTGCGCTTTTAGTTATAGTTTTGAAAGTTTAGTTAGTTTAGTACCTATACAAGGGGTTGTTGTTTTCTTTGTGGGTTAGTTTTGTTGGTTAGAAAGAAAACCTCGATATTTAAATAAAAAAATCCATGACAATTATTAGTGGCTCTGCAGGTGTCGTCACAAAATTAAAATGTATTGTTGGCTATGCTTACTCTTTGGCGAAGAAGGAAATTGTAGAGTAAACGTGGGTATATTGATGTAAATAAAGTGTCAATTGTCTCAGAAAAACAAGGCCAATCCACTAACCATTTACAACGCGTTTTCTTTGCATAGTTTTGGCGAAACTCGAATTGAAAAGGCTTTATGCCTACATTTTTTGGAGCCTCAAAATGGACGTTTTTGGGTGTGGCCCCTGAAAAAAAATTCTACCTACAGCGGAGCCTGCAGCGGGCTATATCATTTCATTTTCTATTATGTTGCCTACCCTCTCCTAAATGACACTGCACGCCACTGTTGTTCCGTACCTACCGATGCCGGTAGGTACTCAAGAAAACGCCGGCGACGAATTTACATGCCATTAGCAGCAACCCTTTTCGAAAGGCAGGTAAAGGGATTATCTTGCCGGCCAATTTACATTCGTCCTTGTATAATTCCATTCGTTCGCAAATCGTGCTGCAGATAGGTTAGTGTCTATTGTTGTCTAGATAAATTATTTTTTATTTTCCAACATAATGGATATGGACATGTTGTAATAAGATCAAGTGTGAGATTCGGTGGTCTGTCCACCGTTCGGGTTAGGTTCAGTGAAATGCTTGAGCCTAGTTAAAAATATTTATCAAAGCCCTTCCTGATATGATTTGGTTATAAAAGCAGCTGCATGTAGCGCAAATGAGTGGCGAGCTCTTCGGGTACGCCACTGATGAATTTAATTAAACGTAGTCTACTCTGCCACATTGTCATTTTTGACAGATGTCAACATCACTGCAGATTGTTCTGGCAATAATTGTGACTTTTGACATATGTCATATTTGAAAGGAAAGTGACTTCTGTTAATATTCCCAACATGCCCCTTTTTCAATATAAATTAATTATTTTTCAACTATAAACTACTTTTAATCCGTAGTCGTTTGGAAAACCGCAATTTTCTGTTTTTAACCGTTTTCCAGGTAGATTTTTAGAGTCCACAAAAAATCGACTAAACATTTTTTTTCCACAGAAACAACTATTAGAATTCTCTTAATCGAACAAAATAGATTTCTTTTCGAAATTTTGAAAATTAATGAAAGTAGCTTATAATAGATTGCCATGGCAATCAATTTTTCCAATTTAATTTTCAACTCCATTAGATCTAAAAAACTAGAAAACTATCCCGATATTCTTCTGCCGATAAGTCAAATCATTTGCAAATGACCTTAAATATATCAGACGAAGTAATCGAAATGAAAAAAAAAAGTAATTGTTAATAGAAGATTGTTTCCCATTTGAATCAATATCAATCTCCATTAGGGAGCTAGGATAGGTGAAATTTAAAAGGCGGCTGTTGCCATGGTAACGAATTTTCAAAATATTTCTAAGCTTCATTTTATATGGTTTTCAGATGGCTATTTGGCCACCAAAAGATAATTTTTTAGTCCAGTAGGAACCGAATAACGTAGTTTGTTATTTTCCGTAACCATATGGCAATCATACTTTCTAAATTGCATCAAAGATACATACAGACAATGTATCTTTGATTGCATTAAAACTCTCTCGATTAATTCCTTCTGCCTGACGTGACGGTGTATCTCGTTTATTTGACATGGCAACAAAGTTTTGTTTACATTACGTATCAAAATATCACTTTTGGTAGATTTCAATACAACTCGTAATTGATAATGTTGTAAAATGTTGACAGATGTGATGGTGGTAGATGATTTTGGGGTTATAAGTGATAAAAGACTGCTATCCACGATTGATCCTTAATTCTATGGCAATGCTAAAACCATCACAAAGTTATAAAAGATGGCGATTACCAATTAAGGGAAGCTGTTTTTGGCATGTCGTCGATAGCTAGTATAATCTTGGATTTAAAAAGTCTCGCAGTAATGTTTGTTCCACTTGTTTGGATTTAAATGAAGAAAATTAAATAACCAAAATTTATATACAGGATGTTCCTTAATGACATGCTAATATTTAAAGGGGTGATTCCTGGGCCCATTTGAAGAAAAAAAACTTCATAGGAATGTATGTCCTAAACGTCCTAACTTTTGAGATACAGCGTGGTAAAATTTTCAGAAAAAAATATTTTTTTATAATATCTGTCATACTATAGTAGATATATTTATGATATTTGGTGCATGTCTTCTATGCATCAAGATGCATTTTCTGATGTACAAAAAATTATATTACTTCTACCAGTGGCGTACGTAAGGGTTTTTATTGAATATTTTTGGAGAAAAAAAATGTCACGCCACTGTTTTCGCTTAAAACAATCTGATCTCTTGATTTTCTTTCGTCCAACAAATGGTTTTCGCATAAAAAAATAAATCGTTTTACGTCAGGGTCAAATCGCTAAAAATCTGATACGATAACTGTTGTGTGAAAATATTTTTTTCTTTTTTTTTCAAGTTCTGACTTCGTTAAATATTAATTGTCAATTAATTTAGAAATAAGTAACTGATTTTACTGCAGGAAAAAATTAAAGAAAACTTTCAAGTGCTAATAATGATTACCACATTAGGATTTCAGCTTGCACAAACATGATTTTTATATTTTTTAAGCGAGAACCATGCGTCGGACGAAAGAGAATCAAGATATTAAATTTGCACAGAAATGAATGATAATTTCAAAAATAGTTTTTACTTTGAAAAAAAAGCAGTGGCGTACCATTTTTTTCTCCAATTTTTTATATTTTTTAGTTAATATTTTTAGCATTTTCCCTCTGTCTATTAAAGTTATTCCTAAAATATTCAATGCAAAACCGGCACGGACGGCACTGGTAGAAATAATCAATTTATTTGTACATCAGAAAATGCATCTTGATACATAGAAGATATGTACGAAATTTCATAAAGATATTTAAAATGGTATCACAGTTATATCAAATGGATTTTACTCTGAAAACTTTACCACGCTGTATTTCAAAAGTTAAAACGTTTAGGACATAGGCTCATATGAAGTTTTTTTTCTTAGAATGGGTTTAAGAATCACCCCATTAAATATTAACATGTCATTAAGGATCACCGTGTATCTTATTTTTTTAAGTCAAAGCAATCCCTAAATTATAATATTTTTTTGAAGTTTTTTTGATCACAAAATTGCAAATATCTCACAAACACTCAGATGCGACATTTTTTCAAGATGTGTCTCGTTGAGCTCTAGAAATAAGTCTTATGACTTTTCCATTCAGGGCAACCCATGAATTCTAACGATTTTTGTTTTAATGTTTGCTGTTCTAAAAACTGATTCGGCCCTGCACCTATTTTGATGCCGAGCAATAGGCTAGATATAACCTTCTGGTTCAAACAAATAAGCAGGGGATGCAGGACCTTGATAAAAAAATTAATAAAACAAAGAAAAACTTTAAAAGCCACTAAAAACGGTTATGCAAATATTACAGTTAGAAAGGGAGAAAAGTTGAAACACGAAATTGAATTTGAATTTTTACAAGCACGTTCTTGAGATAAGAATCACGCACCAAACTAGAATGATGAAGACACACAAAAAATTAAATCTAGATATTTATTTCTAAATATAAATAAAAAAAAACTTGAATATGTATTGTGTATAAAATATCTCGATTTTTTGCCATATCCTGCAAATTACAAAATTAGGAAATTGTGGCTTTTGTATCTATCTATATTATTCAGTTCTAAAATGATGTGTTAGAAAATTGAAGTAGAATTACGCTAAAGCAAATGCATTCTCTGAGGATGCTAGAAAGAATCCTATATTTTAAAGTGGAACGCATTGATATAAAATGATATCGGATGGCTATGCGAATATTTTTGGCCTCAATAGGAAATGGATTTCAAGCAAGAAAAATACACATAAATCTTTTGAAGCGTGCTGATGTGCAAATAGATATTGATGACGCATCGCATTTCAACCAGATGTAATCTGCCTGATTCTACAAAAATATTGTTTGACAACGAACAAGGAACTGTATTTGAAATTATTTCAATTATCTTAACATTTTGCCTGATTATTCTGTAATAACCACAGTATATGAAAAGTCTATGATTTTGTAAACACTTAGTTTTTAGTAACACGTTTTATTTCGCCAATATTATTACAGCCACAAATATTTCCGCCTTACACCTTAAAACTTCGCCAGTATAGTCATCATAATTACATAACGCCATGAGTCGACTCTGCTATTCATACAATAACTACCTCTACGCCTTATTTCTAATCTATCTGTATACTCCGTATTATATAACACCGATTCGATTCTACTGCTTCGTTTTCCAGGGTTGTCACGTCCTCGCCTATTTGAACGTCGCACGTCGCCCCTCCAAAATTTGTTTGTTACATTCGGCCATCCTGCAACAATTAATGCCCTCATTAATTTAACTCGCCAGTAAATCAACCAGATCTTATCTATCTGTGGATTCGCCATAACACTAAATCGCCTACCCTAAGGGTTTCGCCTGTGGTTGCAACCTTACGCCTTTTATCGAAGATCACCTTTATATTACGCCTTTGTCAGATTTTCATTCGCCTTTAAATCGCCATAGCTCTCGCCTTTCGCCAACAGAGCATTCGCCATTTGCACCTCGCCAGTCAAACTCACTCGCATGCACCTTTCAACCTGACCATTCGCACTTTGCACCTCGCCAGTCAGACTCACTTGCATGTACCTTTCAACCTAACCTTTCGCCGTCGGTGTTTTACACCTCACCTCGCCAAAAAGTCAGCAAACGCCTTGCTCGTAAACGCCAGCCCGCGCCAGCAGTTCGAAATAGTACGCCTTGGGTACCCAAAATTCGCCAAACGTCTCTCTCAATTTGAGAATCGCCTCAGAAGACCGCAAAGTATTCGTCGCCTTCGCCTGTTCATGACCCTGGACTTCCTTGCTCCTCCAATTCCACAATATCGGTTGATGGACGCCGATATCTGTCAAAAGAGGAAAGAAAGCCAGTATACAAGTCGCCAGGGGAAGAGCAACCAAATGCCCTCGCATTCGCCTGTAGATCGAGAGGTAGACCGTCAATCAGACACGAAAGCGCCTTTGTGCCTGAAAGCCCGCACCTTTCGATCAACGCCATTTTATCATGATAATAATAGGTCATGGTTTCGCCATCCAATTTAACCCTCGCTATCATCTCCTTGAGCAGCTGAGCAAAGTCATGCACTCTAGGAAACGCCTTCCTAAGAGCCGCCTTCCAGTCTTCCCATGAGAGGTCATATTCATCGAGCCGATTAAACCAGCCCCTTGCTGCGCCTTGCAATTTCGCCTGCATAAAATACGCTCTCTCATAGTTCGACCATTCATGAATGTCGCCCAACTGATCAATTTTGCTCAACCACCTGACTACGTTACAGTCCCGGCTGTCAGGATCGAAAGGGTCAATAATGTCGCCGCCTGTCCTTGCCCTTGACCCCATACAGCCCAAACTGCAAGCGGAGTCCGCCCTATCGCTACAAGCATGCTCTACTACCGCCTGAGGAGCGCTCTCACCTGATTTATCGCCTTTTCTGATGCCCTTGATACCGCCAGTACCAACGGCCGCCCTTTGTTTCGTCGCCTTTGCCATTTCGGCCGCCTTTTGCTTCGCCGCCCTTGCCATTTCGGCCGCCACAATCTGCTGGATACTAGTTGCCAAACCGCCTTTCAACAGCTTATGTACCATGGAGACTGTTTCGTCTTCCACCGCCGAATCGCCTTCGCCGTGGTCACCGTCGCTTAATTCCAACTCGTAATCGAGCTCTAACTCGTCACTTCTGCCTTCCTCCATAGGAAATCACTTGAGAAACGCCTTTTAAACACCAATGCCAATAAACACAGTTAAAATACGCCACAATTTTTACAATAATCACTAATTAATTAGCACACACTTGTTTATTATTATCTGAAAAATCGCTAAATGTCAATCCACTGTCAAGGATAGCAACAAACGCCCGCCTTTTGTTATGAGTTTTTGTGATATCGCCACTCACAAAAAAGAACAAGTTGCCACTGCGATTTAACTCGCCGAAATCGCGTATTTCACCGTTCTCCACAATAAATAACACAATTGTATCATGGGTTATCCCGACTTCTGATCTGTAAACACTTAGTTTTTAGTAACACGTTTTATTTCGCCAATATTATTACAGCCACAAATATTTCCGCCTTACACCTTAAAACTTCGCCAGTATAGTCATCATAATTACATAACGCCATGAGTCGACTCTGCTATTCATACAATAACTATCTCTACGCCTTATTTCTAATCTATCTATATACTCCGTATTATATAACACCGATTCGATTCTACTGCTTCGTTTTCCAGGGTTGTCACGTCCTCGCCTATTTGAACGTCGCACGTCGCCCCTCCAAAATTTGTTTGTTACATTTTATTATTATCGATTTATGGATAGTAATTGTAGCATATAATTGATTTCTGGTTATATAGAGTTGCAATTTTATTTTTGCAATGACTGACAAAACTAGAACTTTATTATATAATTTTATAAAAATAATTCTTGTATTAATTTTCTACGACCACCGTCTGGGGATATTCATCATGGACATTAAGTATTTTAATTTGGAGCTCATAACTACCTAATTATAGGTTGGTTAAAGGGTTATGTTTGCCAAGAGGATATTAGTCAAAAGTATTTTCAAGTGATGCCTACGGAAAAGCTCCAGTTAATAATTTGTAAAAAAGTTATCCATTACCTCTAACTAAATACTCATATTTTTAACTGAACCCAAGTCAAAAAATAGTCGAATTGCGTATCATTAGATGGGCGTGTAGACACTGTCAACTATCAATCTGTGTGACAGAATAAGCATGACCTAATTTATTTGATATTTGATTCATTACAGATAGTCAGTAGTTGTTAATGTTGAAGTTTGAGTGAAAATAAAAATCGTGTTCTGCAGATAAAAGTGTTTCTAATTTTGAGGCACCTATTAATCGCAAACTTGATAGCCGACTTCCTAGTGCTCTTTTTCGAAAGTGACATGACATATATGTCAAACGATGCTTTCATGGCACGTTTACTAAACACCGACAGGTGATCACTTTTAAGAAACTTTCCCTATTTGTGTATGAACTTTGCTCAAAACAATTGCCTTTGAGCAAAATCTTCCAAAAAAAATCAATAAAAACCATTTTTGGTTTAAATATTTCCGAAAAAATATCCTAGAACGAAATCTGAAGAATACTGCACTAGATATATCGCTTTCGTTTCTGGTTAGGCTATAGTACAGCCCTTTAGGAATTATCCGCTTTTATATTCGGAATTCCTATATTTTATTTATAAATTCGTAAAATTATTAAATTTGATGACGGAATTAACTACTCAATCCCACTAATGCGATGTCGCGTTGTCTCTTCGGGGACTCCAATTTAATATTTCGCATTCGTCACAATATTTCATGAGCTTTGACAGACAAAAAAATACAATAAAAACCTAAAAGAGAATAAATTGAATTCGTAATGAAATTTTCGCGCCTTGCCGCTGATGCTGTGAAAATTAAACTAGCCAAAATGTCATTTTTCATTACGGCAATTTTTTTCTGTCGGTATGTTTTGCACGTCATTTGCCGCGAGATGGAAACTTGTTCTCGATTTCTGTTCCAATATCAGCCGTAGCGTTTTTATTGTAACCAAAGAATAGCAATTCGTTTTGTTAATATTATTATGATGACGTGTCCATCGGAAAATTTAACTTATACGACCATTTCCAAACGCGGTGCTGTTTTGGGTCCTTATGAGTTGTTACATCGACGCACTTCCCCTTTGTTGTTAATTTGTGCCTCTCCTCAATTTTTCTGTGTCGTTTGGCCAAAACTTATAGAAAAAAAAACGTGCTTCGAATTTAATTTTACGGCTTCCTATAAAATTTGAAATTATTTGGACAGAAATGAAAAGTTATTAATTTATTTTAAATAAAAATACGATATTTCAAAGACCCTTTTCTTCAATAAAAAATACGTTCCAAAAACTAAAGCAAATACATGAAAAATTAAACTGTCGTTTGGCCATTTTTTAGATACCTCCGCGCAAGATTCGAATTTACACATCTTTATTTTTTCAGAAACACGAGAATAATTGTTAATTCTCACAATCAATTAGAAAACAAATTATTCGATCGGTATTTATTTTTCTTAAAATATATTTTATCGTTTACGAATACCGTGGCAAAAAAAATCGAAAGTTTGTCTTCTAGATTATTGTGATAATCTTCAGAAAGAGAATCCTCCGAATTCCTGGTTGGGTAATGAGTGTTCTGTAAAAATTTAAGAACGCAAAACAGCTTTTGAGAAGCTGAAAACCTTCCCATCCCTAAGTAATTATTTAGCCAAAGCCAAAAGATTCATAAAAAATAATCTAGAATTCAAATTATTCACAGCTTCATTAAGCAGAAACATATAAGAATATTAATTATCACAATCAGGTAGACAACGATTGGTATTTATTTTTCTTAAAATATAATTTATTCTTTTTGAATTCAAATGAACCATTGTAAAAAAACTGTATTTCCTAAAAGATAAAAATGTGCACTTTGGAATCCTGCGTAAAGGTGGGTATTTAAAAAACGTCCATGCAACAGTTCTGTTTTAACTTTGCTTCGTATATATATAT
>MU181988.1:424848-445917 GCA_016904865.1 Pissodes strobi
TATAAATGTAACCCCCCTTTAACTTTTTTATTTGCCTTCGTATAAAAAATGTTAAATACAAAAGTTGTAAGGATTTTCATACAGTTTTCTGCGGTGTTACTAGAAAAACAATTGAACATCGTAATTCTACTGTACAGATTAAATTAATGTTTTTTTTAATGGGACAGAAATTATTGATCGTCAGCCCTCCAAGTCTAAAAACGTTCGGAAACTCCACTCTTAGCTGTTTTTGAGGAAAACTCACTCTGTCGTCGTTCCATATTTTGTTGTGTTGAGCGAGTATAACAGCAACGCATTGGATATCTCTCTCTCGCTCATCTGACTTCGCTTGGCTGAAGCTACTTGAGCCGAAGTTATGTCAATGTGCGTTACATAGCCAAGGTTACACCTACCCAGGCTCGTTCACTACCCGAGATTTGTGTGTCAAAAGAACTTCTAACTTCAATAAATAAAAAAAGCATCCTGGAGGCGCCGGGCATCGATCTCATGTTAAGCGAGCACTCGACCATCAAGCTAAGCCGCCGCCGCCGATGGAAATACGCTTGACGCGCGTGAACGCAATTAATTATAGGATACAGATCGACATAATACCTCCATAGTTTTTGTAATATGTAGTTGATTATTTTGTTTATAATTTGTCAAATAGGTAGATGATCATTTGAATTATAATATTACAGATACTGACAAGATGTACAGGGTAATCAAAATAAGACCTTAAATGCCTTAAGCTCTTGTTAGTGTCAAAACCCCAAATAGCGAGAAGTTCAACCTGCTACCCTGTGGAAAAATCATCATAATTTGTAATGTTAATTGCACGGTTTTTGGTGTAGATTCTCGTCAAGTGATCAGCTCTTCAATAATATTTTTTTTCCCGAAAAATAAATTCCTCATTTGGATCTTAAGTCGATGTGTTTATATTTTCCCTCAACAGTCCATATCTTCGAAACATCTTCGAAGCATCTCGAAAGTACTCGCCCCTAGATTTGGCTAGTTTTCCTCTATTTATTTTTTTCTAATATCGCACTACAGGTATATTATATAGTGTGGCTATTTTTTTTTTTAAATATGATTTTTTAATTTAATTTTTGGATAAGTTTTGTTTATTTCTAATACAAAAATTATTCCTAAAATGAAACTTGTCTTGAAATCAAATATCACTTGTTTGATGTGTTTGATTTTGATGAGATTAATACTTTGTAGGCCTTCCTCCTACATTAACAACCTCTTGACATCGCCATGGCATACTGGCGACTAACAGGTTGATAAATGCCCTAGGTATATTTTTCCACTATTTTCCAATGGCCACAGCCAATTATTTGGGATCACTTAGCAGAGGCCATACATGCTCTATTAGGTTTAAATCAGGAAATTTTGGCGGCAGGTACCTGTCGTAGTGGTAGTGGGATACTAAGAAATAAAAAATAAGGGAAAAACTTGCTTAATCCTTAATCTAGGGGAGAGTGGAGAGAGTACTTTCCAATACAAAACAACAAATGTGTGATACCCATAAACCATAGACAGATAAGTGATTTTAAGTATGCCTCTGCACATCACAACATTTAAATACAATTTTTTTACTGAACATAAACAAGCTCTTCGTAAGGTATAATAATCACTTACAAAGTTTGCACGATACTACGCACATTGGGTCCTAGCATCCAAAAGGCTGAAAAAAGCACGGTTTTCCAAAAAATCGGTATTTTTTCAAATATAGACATCAAAAATTTAGCAGACCATTTTCATTGTTATAGACCAGTGATTCTACTGACGTACAGTGATGAAATTTAAAAAAATATAATGGAAATTACATGCTATTAAAAAGGGAGCAATAGTCATTGTGTTCTTTGACACCTAGTATATACAAATTTTCGGCACTTTAAAAAGATTCAACATTAGAAGTTTTTCCCCAAGGAATAAATCTATTAATCAATAAAAGTCAATATCATTCTGATTAAGAAAATATTAACTTTTAAATTTAGGCGAAATTTTGCTTGTTCGAAAACAAATGGCCAGCAATTTAGAAGAAAATAAAATCCCATAACATAATAGGGTAAAATGTATTGTAAAACTCGTATATTATGAACCTACATATTTTATTAGCTGTGTGTACATGTACTTCGTATATCAACCCCCAATAAATTATCCTTAACAGGTTTTCTAAGCAAACTGCTAAGATGAAACGAGCATTTTTAATTTCCGGAGTAGAAAGTTTTCGACTGAAAACTTCCAAATCAACCGAAACATTTATCTGGCCTTTCGCGGAGCTGCTTCGCTTCGCGAAATGTAGGAATTAGTTCTAAAATCACATCCACACACAAATTCTCTCAAACAGAAAGGCAAAAGTTTAAACTACAAGGCTTGCAGACGGAAATCAAATATCATTTAATCAAACTTTGAGCTCGTGAATCTATATAAACGTCAGAGGTTTGTCTAATTCAAATCACTAATAAAACTGTCGACGACGAACAAACAACTTTCCTCTAGTATGATTGTATATAATTAATTGCAAAGTTTGAGTCTATCTTTGTGGGTCACCTTTTTTAAGTTTAGTCTGATATAATGTAACCATAAAATCTATAAGCCGACGACCTGTAATATAAAGAAATAAATGATCCCAATAAAGCAATCATATATAAAGCCACATAGAAATTAGAACAACCGATAATAGTATATTATTTTATATGGAGGAAAAGTGATACTTTTCATGGCGCGCTCGTGTTTAACAGCCGAACGGAGTGAGGCTGGTAATAGAGAGCAAGCCATGAAAAGTAACTTTTCCTCCAAATAAAATATGCTGCTTTTTCTTCAAATGTCGACAAATTAATGCAAAAAGTCTCTTTTTAATAGTAATAATAATTATTATTAAAGATAAGTGGGTTCGCAAGACGGCTTAGACCGGTGCGGTGTCGGTGAATAGGCTCAGGTTGTTGCTATAGTAATGTAACATAAAGCTGTCAGTGGACACTGTCAACAATAATAATTATATTTTTAAAATTGCGTCTTCGATTGCGTTTTAATTCCTTATTGATAAGCAGTTATTGGGTAAGTTCAATTAAATAATAACCAATTTGTTCCTAAATTAGTGATTTTTAGAAATGCAGTCACACATTGAGTGATAAATACAAATTTTAGTTTAATAACTCTTGAGTTGTTGACGCTTATTTTGATGTTTGTTTGTATTGTATCTATGTTGCTATGATAACACTTTTACCTCCGTCGGCGGAAAAGGGAAAAGTAAAGCTCCGGCGGAGGAAAAACGAAACTTCACTGCCGCCTACACAGTCGAGTAATGACGGATTTACTGACGTTTGAAGAAAAAAACATTTTTAAACACACCAATCACAAAATTTCAAACGAAAAAAATTAATGACTTTTTAAACAATATGTTGGACCTTCTGCAAGAGAGTCTCAGCTTGTCAAAAAAAACGTTTGATGATATGTCTAGGGAAGCAACAGATACTGAATTCTAAATGATATGGCTTTCAGTCATCTATTGTTTGTGCAAACGACGCACGGCTCTTCATTTGTAGGTGTTACTACACAAAGCTCATAAGAGCATCTACTCTGCCCTGCCAAAACAAAAGTTCCGATCTGCAAAATCCTTGTTTTGAGATATTTAGTTTTTGTTTATTTCCGCCCGGTCTGCCGTGACCTCGAGACGCTCTATCCGCCGAAATTCCGCCGAAACTCGCTAGTGTAGGCGCTACGGCTGTAGTAAACGGATCGTCTAAAATACGGTAAAATTGTAGCTGTTGGAAATACGGGGTAATACTTTAGATGCATTTTCCCTTGTTGAGTGTTTCGTGTCATAATGAATTTCTGGACTAGTTAAATTATATAATACACTAAAATCGATTAGTAGAGAATAACCAAAAACCATAAGTTAATAATTTGGCGAAATAAATATATTGGTTAGAAAATAAGTAGTTTTATTAATTAGCATCTTTAATATCTTAGGAATGATTAAATCCCTGAAACCGTCAGTATACGTAACTACCCGAAAGTTGATTGGACGACTAACCAAATCTACTAAAATTGATTATAACGTATGGGAACCGGTTCAAATTACTAAAATAGGTAGGTACTAAGTAGCATACTTGGACGACTAACCAAAATCAACCTAATGAATTAAAATTGATTATAACGTATCGTAACCGGTTCAAATGACTAAAATAAGTTGAAACTAAGTGAAACTAACCGTAAGTTGATTCAACGACTAAACAAATCTATTGAAATTTATTATAACGTATCGTAACCGGTTCAAATGACTAAAATAAGTTGATACTAAGTACCATACTTGGACGACCAACTAGAACTAACCAAATCTATTATAATGTATCGGGGTACAAATGACCAAAATAAGTTGAGACTAAGTGAAGCTAATCGAAAGTTGCTTCAACGACTAATCAAAACTAACCAAATCTCTTAAAATTTATTATAACGTATCGTAACCGTACTGTGATACTCGTGACTTTTTTAAATGTAAATATGGATGCCTATCTTTTTATGTACTATATTAATAGGTAATTTTGCATGTTAATGAAATATCTGGCAGCGTTAATATAGCTGAGTATTTTGATATTCTAGGATTCAACATGAAATTATTATTTGGAACGGTTTTAAAATTAAAACTAAAGCCCATATGCTGAAAACGAATCAAAACGAATATCTGTAAATTTGAAAAATACTGATGGTTTGGAAAAATTTATTAAATAAACGGTACTACTTTCTCGCTTATTGGAATTAAAAAAAGTGAATATTTTCACTATTAAAGTGGCTTTATCTCTTTTTTCCTAGAAAAACAAGCAAAAATGCATATTATTTGCCTTACTAATAAAATTGTTAAACAAGTACAGAATTTAAAAAAATCGTTGAAGCTGTTTTCGAGAAAATCGTTTTTGTTTATTTTTCTCAAGAGTAAATGGACCTTCACCGGTTTTCCACAGAAAAACGGGGTAGCACGTATTATTTGCCAACTAAATTGTGAACATAGAGAAAATCTAATGAAAATAGTTTAGGCCGTTTTTGTAAAAAATAATTTTTCAATATTTTTCTTGGTATAAACTATCCTTAATTCTAAGGATAATAAAAAAAATTATAAAAGGTCTGGAGATATTATCCCGAAGCTCCTAAATACCGATTTTTGGTAGAAATAGACCTAACGGTTTTGGATATTTGGCAAAAAAAGTCGCGAGTTGCACATTACACGTGATAGAAGTGAATAGTTTTTTATCGATTTTATAAGAGAGAGAGATAATCATATAATAGTCCATTTTAATAGAAGTGGTGAGTTTTGGTTAGTCGTCTAATCAATTTTCGGTTAGTTTCACTTAGTCTAAACTTATTTTACTTATTTAAGCCGGTTTCGATACGTTATAACCAATTTTAATAGATTTGGTTAATTTTGGTTAGTCGTTGAGGCAACTTTCGGTTAGCTTGGCATAGTCTCAACTTATTTTAGTCACTTGGACCAGCTCCGATACGTTACGATAAATTTTCAAAGATGTGGTTAGTTTTGGTTAGTCGTTCAATCAACTTTCGGGTAGTTTCACTTAGTAACAACTTATTTTAGTCATTTGAACCGGTTACGATACGTTATAATACATTTTAATAGATTTGGTTAGTTTTGGTTAGTTGTTGAGGCAACTTTCGGTTAGTTTGGCATAGCCTCAACTTATTTTACTTATTTGAGCCGGTTTCGATACGTTATGACCAATTTTAATAGATTTGGTTAATTTTGGTTAGTAGTTGAGGCAACTTTCGGTTAGCTTGGCACAGTCTCAACTTATTTTAGTCACTTGAACCAGTTTCGATACGTTACGATAAACTTTAAAAGATGAAGTTAGTTTTGGTTAGTCGTTCAATCAACTTTCGGGTAGTTTCACTTAGTAACAACTTATTTTAGTCATTTGAACCGCTTACGATACGTTATAATACATTTTAATAGATTTGGTTAGTTTTGGTTAGTCATTGAAGCAATTTTCAGTTAGTTTCACTTAGGCTCAACTTATTTTAGTCATTTGAACTAGTTCTGATAGTTTCAATGATAGTAGTACCGTTCATTTAATGAATTTTTCCAAACCATCAGTATTTGACAAATTCACAGATATCCGTTTTGATGTGTTTTCAGCTAATGGGCTTTAGTTTTAATTTTAAAACCGTGCCAAATAATAATTTTCTGTTGAATCCTACCCAGTGGCGTGCAATGCCATTTAGGAGAGGGTAGGCAACATAATAGAAAATGATGCAGACGGAATAAGCCCGCTGCAGGCGCCGCCGTAGGTAGAATTTTTTTTAGGTGCCACACCCAAAAACGTCCATTTTGAGGCTCCAAAAAATGTAGGCATAAAGCCTTTTCAGTTCGAGTTTCGCCAAAACTATGCAAAGAAAACGGGCTGTAAATGGTTAGTGCACTGGCCTTGTTTTTCTGAGACATTTGACACATTATTTACATCAATATACCCACGTTTACTCTGCAATTTCCTTCTTCGCCAAAGAGTAAGCATAGCCAACAATACATTTTAATTTTATGACGACACCTGCAGAGCCACTAATAATAATTGTCATGGATTTTTTTCTTAAAATATCAAGGTTTTCTTTCTAACCAACAAAACTAACCCACAAAGAAAACCACAACCCCTTGTATAGGTACTAAACTAACTAAACTTTCAAAACTATAACTAAAAGCGCAGGGCGTCAAATCCCAATCTCACATAACAATAAGGCACATGGAAAAGGGAACCTGAGATTATTCTTATTTATGGCTGGCCAATGCCGGTGTTGTATTATCAGTTTCTTGCAAAAAAAAATGCATGGCGTTATTAATACCCAGATATCCAAATATTAATAAATTTAGGGATTCGCCATGTACTGTAATTTTAAACATTATTAAATAATAAATCATTCTTAACCAAACCCTGTAAAGATGTAACCGGTAATCGCTTTCAAACCATTTACTAAAGCGCAAAAAACAATAACAATATGATCCTTGGTTAAAAAGAATGTCTATCAAATCAAAATATTAATTAAAGAGAGCACATTTTGGCAACAGCACCTATCGTTGCGTCATCGCGTCGGTCGGCCCGGACCATCTTCGCATGCTTTGTCTCTTTTCTTTTTATGTAACGTTTCATTTGGCTGTCTTTTTTCAAGCACTGCTTTTTGCTTCCATAGTAAATCCAGTATTGACGGTATAAGTGCATGCCTTCGGTTTGTTATGGAATGCTTTTTAGCGCTTGCCGTCGGAGAATATTATTCCATTTAATATAGGTAGCGTAATATGAGTGGTAGACTGATGTTTTTCTATAATATAATTAATATTTTAATTGGCGCTTAAGATAAGCTTTTTAAATTTGGATTATAGTTATTAATAAAATTATAATTTATATTATCGGGATTAAAATTAAATGGGAAAATATAAAAAATGTCAAAACATCAGGGTAGGCAATGCATTTGTGCTTTCATTGTGTGCACGCCACTGATCCTACCATATCAAAATAATTCGCTATATTACCGCTGCCAGATATTTCATTAGCATGCGAAAAAAAGTCACGAGTATCACAGTACACGTGATAGAAGTGAATAATACTTTATCGAGCCTCAAATTATTTTACTTTTTTTTATGGCAGTGGCACACACACTAAAGGGAGACCCTATAGCGCTCGACGAGCGGTGTGTGTGCGAAGATGTTGATTGACACGGCTCTTGAATATTTGTAAGTTGTAATTAGTGGGAAACAGATGTCCTGGGAGTGAGTTCCACGCCAGACAAACGAGTTCTTGTAAAGCGATGTTCTAGGTGTTTCCAGTTGTACGACGAACTGGTGCGCTCTTGCCGTCTGTCGTGACTGTCTGACAAGAGCCTGCCAGGGGCGGGATGAGGCGGACCAAATCCTGGGAACATCTACCGTGAAAGTATCTGTAAAACAGAGATATCTCGGCTACATGTCTGCGGTGTTCCAGACTATCTAGATTCCGGGTCAACTCCGGGTCGCCGACGAGACGAACAGCTCTCTTCTGAATGGAATCCAGCAGCTTTAGGGCGTGCTTTGGTGCGGCACCCCAGATATGTGAGCAATATTCTAGGCACGGTCTTATTTGCGCTTTGTAGAGCAAGAGCAACTGCTGCGGTGTAGAGAGCTTTTGTTGCGAAATAGGGCACCAAGCTTCTGGGAGACTGATTTTGCGATGTTAGCAACGTGGTCATGCCAGGACATACTGCTGTTGACCGAGACACCCAGTAGTCCGATTGCCGAGGATGAAGGAATGGTCGATCCTGCCATAATGATGTCAGGGCCCGCTATATTGGCCCTCTTGGTAAACGTGGCTGCTTGGGTCTTTGCTGCATTGAACTGGACCAAATTTCGGTCGCCCCAAGTTTGAACTCTCACCAGGTCTTGGTTAATTGATGTAATCTGCTCCTGTCTGCGGTGATGAGTCTCAGTCGCTGGTAAGGGTTTTTCTGACCTAAAGTGGGAGACAAGGGTACTGTCATCTGCAAAACTGTAAACAGGATTATTTGTTTCGGTCAGCAGGCCATTAATATAGATGAGGAACAGAGTTGGTGAAAGTATTGGCCCTGAGGCACGCCCGCGTTGATGGTGAATGTGTCCGAGATGTGTCCATCGACCGCAACGTGCAGAGATCGGATCTTAAGGAAACTGGCAAGCCAGCTGCAGAGAGAGGCTGGCAGTCCGAAGGACGGTAGTTTGTTGAGCAGTCCGTCATGCCTAACTCTGTCGAATGCCTTTGAAATATCCAACGCAATCGCTCGAGACTCTCCGTGGTTTTCAATTGCCCTACTCCATATATGAGTGACATAGGCCAGTATATCTCCTGTCGATCTCTCTTTGCGAAAGCCGTATTGATTATCGCTGATTATTCTGTTGTTCTCGAGGTACTTGAGTAGTTGCTGGTTGACTACACGTTCCATGACTTTGGAGATTATTGGAAGCAAGGCAATTGGGCGATAGTTTGAGGGCGTGGTTGTCTTGCCTTTTTTTGGAACAGGTTGCACTCGAGCGACTTTCCAAGAGGATGGGTAAATCCCTTTTTCGTAAGAAAGAGAAAAAAGCCTGGAAAAAACGGGTGTTAGTTCGTTGGCGCAGTTCTTTAGCACGATGACAGGTATTCCGTCCGGTCCTGATGCCTTTTGCGTATCTAGTTCTTTAAGGATTTTACGAATATCATGGTGATGAAACTTGACTTCTGCCATGGTAGTGTTGATGTTCGATATGGAGGGGAGAGTCTTGCCTTCGGGGACGTCTAAGGTAGAGTGCGATGAAAACATTTTAGCGAGCATGTTTGCTTTTTCCTTGGCTGTAGTCGCCGTGATGCCACGTTCGTCCGTCAATGGTGGGAGAGACGTTTTTGTAAAGTTGTTACTTACTGCCTTTGCTACCGACCAGGAATTCCTGGAACCACTGGGACATTGCAAAAGTTTATTCCTGATCCTTTGATTGTGTTTGTCCTTAGTTTCGTCGATCACACGTTTGCATTCGTTTCTCGCTTCGACAAAATAATTGCGATTTTCAGCGGTCTGATTTTGCTGCCAGTACTTGTAGGCTTGCTGTTTCCTACCTACAGCTCTTTCGCATCTTCTGTCGAACCAGTGCTTTCATTTTGATGGTAACTTGATGGAATTTGGGATGTATGCTTCCATTCCTGAGGAGATTACTTGCGTGATCTCTTCGCAGCAGACTGACGGGTCGTCAGTGCCAAAGCAGACGTGCGTCGTGCCAAGGAAAATCTAGGTAGAACTCCCTTAGATCGTCCCAGTTTGCAGAATTGTAATGCCAGATTTTGCGAGGCAATGGTGGGTCCTTCTGCATGAGTGGCAATTAACACACCGTTGTAATAAGTTTGTGGTCGGAAGTACCTAATGGCGGACCAACTGTAATTTTGTACTGGTCAGGATTGGTGGTTAGAAAAAGATCCAGGAGAGCGGCGAATTCGCCCCTCTCTGAGATTCGAGTTGGTTCATCGACAAGTTGAGTAAGCCCGCAGCTGATGGCAAATGCTTCAGCTTCTCTACCTTCGTTGTCGGTCTTGTTGTGATGTTTGAGCCAGTTTGTGTTATGGGCATTGAAGTCTCCCAGAACGATTATTTCTGAACTGGGGTGATCGACCTGTATTGAGTGAAAAGTGGTAGCTAGTGTTGAGAAAAAGCTTTGGAGACAACATATAAACTTGGTTAATCCCTTGGCGGTGAACTTGAGCGACATGACGTCAAGGATGTTCGGTTCGAGTGTTTCCTCGCGGTGACATGAAAGGTCGCTTCGTACAAAAAAGCATATTCCGAACTCATGTCTAAATCTGGTATGTAAGTCGTAACCAGGATAGGGGTAGTTTACTGTTGTTTTTGTAGAACATACTTGTGTTTCTGTAAGGGCTAGAATGTGTGGTCTATTTGCTTGTAGATGTTGGTGTACCGAATTTATGTTTGTATTTAGGCCTCTTATGTTGCAGAAATCTATTCTAAATTGGTTCGGTATCTTTGCTATCTGTGAAATGCGGAATGACGGGCTCCCAGGGCCACCCAGCGCCCAGAGATCCGAATGGCCGGGGAGTTTACTTCCGGAAAATTTTGATCCTGGAAGCACCATCATGTCCATATATTCCTACTGTAGAAGCCGGGAACACCATCGTGGAAGCGGAACGTGATTTGGGAAAACCTAGCGCCTCCCAGTTCTGGTGGGGTGGTCTTTCACCGGACGATGCGAGTAGGCGTATGCATTTACCACCTGGGGCCGCTTCCACTGGAAGCATCGGCCTCAGACCCATTGCTCTGGTGGTCCCTAGTCTGACAGGAGTAAAAATGAGGTTTGTTGGATCACTCCCCAGTGATCATCTCCAGACTTTGTACTCTAGTGTTCTCCAGCCTGGAGGAGACCGATGGGATTTGATGGGCCACATCCCGTGGTAACTTGGAATCGCGGAGGCGTCACTCCCCGAAATCAAACTGCTCTCACCAGTTTGACGTTCCTGCCAGCTAATACCTCTTGTCACAAATTGTCATTGATCGGCTCCAGACTTTGTACTTCGGTGTTCTCCAGCCTGGGGGAGGACGATGATATTTGATGGGCCATATCCCATGGCAACTCGGAATGGCGTGAGCGTCACTCCCCGTAATCAAACTACTCGCACCAGTTTGACATTCCTTCCAGCTTATACAATACAGCCCCTCTTGTCACAAACTGTCATTGATCGGCTCCAGACTTTGTACTTCGGTGTTCTCCAGCCTGGGGGAGAACGATGGGATTTGATGGGCCATATCCCATGGCATGAGCCGGTTACGATACGTTATAATCAATTTTAATAGATTTGGTTAGTTTTGGTTAGTCGTCTGCGTCTGATCAACTTTCGGTCAGTTTCACTTAGTCTCAACTTATTTTAGTCATTTGAACCGGTTCCGATACGTTAATAAAAATAAAATAAGAATAACGGTTCATACTTTTAAGTCTAGTTTTGTAAAGTCTATAGGTGCAGAGAGACCTTGTATTGCTAAGGTGCATTTATAAACAGGGGACTAAAAACTAGAGTAAGGGCATTAATGTTCACGAAAATAAAATTTTTGAAATTTACTTATTGCAATTAAAATTGTCTTGTTAGATTTCTGTCACTAATTAATTAGAAATAACGCTGCCCCCCTTTCCTCAGTGCTGGCCTGCTTCTTGTGCTCAGGAGCCCTCCCTCCCCCAGCATTAGAGAAACTAGCAATATGTCGTTACGTTACTAAATATCTAGGGATCAAATGATGGTGGGAATCTATATGACTTGTTTTTTAGAATTCGTCTTTTATCTTGTAAAAATGCTATTATAACCCACTCTGTCACAATGCCTAAAAAACTGAAAAGGGCAGGCTAACATTTTTTCACGTCCAGTTGATTCTTGCGAGGGTAATAAATGAACGTTCGTTTTTTTCTGGCGTCTGTCGGGGAAGAATTCCGGATATTTTTATAGAAAATATGTTGATGTATAGCCTTTTCGAGCGAAAAATAGATTTTAAGATGGCTAAAACGGTATGTTCCAAAGATTTTATATAATAATAATCAAGTAATTCTCTAAAAATATGATTTGTTTTTAATTGAATTTCATATTTTTTGATCCAGTTCCAGTATTTTTTCTAAACATGAAAGCGACTCTTTAACATACTTAGTTCCATAAAAAGTGATGCAACTAGTTTTGACTGCAACCTTGAAGCTTAGCTCTTTCTGAACTAATAGACCAGTGTCGTAGTTAATTTTTCCGATTTTGTATTTTTTGTCAGAATTTTATAGCACTGTGTAAAGTGAGTTGTTTAACAAAGACGTTCCCTTTATAAGTTAACGGCTTTACAAACATTTTGGTTTTTAATGTGTAAACATCTTACGCGGCGGTATGAGGATAAATCTCGGGAAAATGGACGGAATTGTGAAAGTGGATGCGACATCATAACCATGCGCAGTCTACTTCAGCGCCTCCTTGTAAAACGTGTTCTTCCTAAAGCCAGAATATAGACAATCAATTCCAAATAACTGGTTGTCTATATTCAGGCGTCACGCGGTCTAAGGTGGCACTAGATTTTTATGTCGATGATGTCGATATAGGATATGTTTACATATCAGTGTCTCGAGTACTAGCAGAATCGCTCAAATTTTTTTGTTCGTTCTTTTATCTGATATACTTTCTGAGATATCGCATATTTACTAAAGTTTTGTATTTTATCAAGCCCTTATAGGCTATAAATTAGATGTTAGATGAAGCAATCCCAACAAAGTAATATATTAAAATTACGTTTATAACTACACTTTATTACTTTACTTAACAGGCAAACAATAAGAGTTAATAATATTCTTGAAAATATATTCTTAACTTCCTACTGTCCTGTATTACCGCCTTGAGAGCGTAGAGCTTCGAATCTGCGTAATAGACTTACAGTTAAGTCTAATTTTTCCTAGAGCCTTCTATAAGAGCATTAGCCACCAGATTAGCCATATCATCATTAAGTTCGTGAAGTCGAACAGTTCTTCCCAATTCATTCCATAGATGTTCAGTCGGGTTCATATATAACTTCTAACGGGCCAGTATGGCTTTCCATAGATATACCACCACACTCCATAGCGGATCAACCATTATAACTTTCGCACTCTTTAAACAAATCTTGGTTAAATGTCTGTTAAACCTCTCGCTGGTTCTTCTCCGCACTATTTCTGGTCCATCTACCATATTTAGACAATATGTTGACTCATCTGAGAATAACACATTCGCCTACTCTTGGATATTCCAGTGGCCATAGGGTTTCACAAACTGACATTCGGCAGCACGATGCATGTGGGGGCAAGAATTTTGGAACTTTTGAAGGCCTCCTAGCCTTTAAGTTTACCTCATTAAGTTGTCTACAGATAATTTGTTTACTGGCTACGGCATTGCGAATTTTATGAAGACCTCGTTTAATTTTTAGAGCTATACTATCACGATTTCGTAATATTTCCAGTGTAATAAAGCGATCATACGGAATGCTTTTTTTCTAAGACCGGAACCCGCGTACGATTCACCCTCCCAGTTTTTTCGTCCCTATGAAATGCTCTTCGGACTGTAGCTGCAGCTACTCCCATTCTATTAGAAGCATATCTATCATACACTTCTTCCAAAATGATTGTAAGAAAGTTGGCTTTTAAACGGAATGGCAATAATTTTTGTAAAACACCTCACTTTACACAACGGGTTAAAGCGCCCTTTGTGTTTTGAAAAACATATGTTCCATTTTGTTCACTTTCCATTTTAAAAAATCTGAAAAACTACCATCCCAACTAGCTTTGATATAGAAAGAAATAAGCTGCAAGCTAAAAATATACTTAGATCGATCCATTTGTTCAGAAATGACAAAGCTTCAAAGCTGCTGCCAAAACTAGGAGCGTCACTTTTTATGAAATTAAGTTCATATTTAAATTGCATTGAAGTTAAATAATCTGGCGAGACAAATATAAATTCTTGTTATGTGGGTTGCACATTCTCTCATTTCCATCATCCCCAAATTCCTAAATTTTTAATTAAAGCCTGTTCCTAAATAAAGTCGTTTATACCAAGTAAATTTGTTGAGGAAATTGTTAGTGTATTTAAAATATGGTTTGTGTCTACCTTAATATTATGAAGGAAATACGTTGGCAAAGACAAATAGGTTATATTGTTACACCACAATCCTTCTGACTTAAACTGACAATTTATATTACTGCACTGGTGAGATGTATTAAGGGAAATTGCATGAGGAGAAATCATTTAGTTTGAAATATTTCTTGAATTACTTTCTTATTTAATTTTCACCCAGATAGCCTGTTTTTAATATCAAGAATCCATTGAATAAATTTTTCACGTTCTTTAGTCTATTGATACATTGCCGTTTTATTTATTTAAATAATAGTACTACCTTATTAATATCTACTCGGTTGATACCAGCTTATTGGCGCGTCTCTAAAAATTTGTAGGTGTTAAAACTATAATACTACAGTGACTGACAGAGAAGTGACTTATCTACGCCCGTGCGGTAATGTACAGGGTGGCCCAAATTCGAGCCTCATCATTGGGATCTTGGGAACTAGAAGAGTTACGAGGTCGGTTAAATGGAGGCAAAGTTGCGCGATTTGATGCTGATCAAAATGCCACCTTACAAGTTTAAAAATTCCAAACACTTCCGAAGATTTTTGGAAGAAACCGAATATTCGCGATTTAATTTTAAATTTTTTATGACTTTATTTGAATAGATATAACAAAACAAATTTCACATTCTCGTTGTTACTTTTTCTGTTCTACAACATGCTGTCATCAACTTTGCTTTTTAAATACGGCCCTGGATTTTTACTACTGATTTTAAGAGCTTCTAAGGTCCCAAAATCAATGATGTATCGCACTTATTCGAAAAATTCAAAGGCATTTTTCATAAGAACTCATGCGTTAGAGAGAGACTGAAAGCAGATTTTTGGTAACTTAACATTCAAAAATCATTAAAATGATTTGTCGAAAAAGTGCGATACAACAATGAGAATGTGAAATTTATTATTGGTTCCAAGTCTAATCCCACACAACTATTTAGTTGGGTAAACTGCTAAAAACATAGCCTATAGCCTATGGTTTGAGGGTTGACACTTTAATAATTATATTATTTATTCACCATTTCTTATGTTAGTTTTTAAGCTTTCTTTATGCAAATCGCGAATATTCGGTTTTTTCCAAAAATCTTCGGAAGTATTCGGAATGTTTAAACTTGTGAGGTGGCATTTTGATCAGCATCAATCTACGCAACTTTGCCATTTAACCGACCTCATATCTCTTCTAGTTTCCGAGATCCCAATGATGAGGCTCGAATTTGGGACACCCTGTACACATTACAACACGCTTTTGCGTGCGGTAAGTACCACATTACCGCACGGTAACATTACCGCACGGTAACATTACCGCACGCATTGCTGTAATACAAAGGAATAGGTACTATTACTAGTATAAACGTCAGTCGAAGCAATATATATTCTTCACATTTATTTTAATAAAATAGAGAAATATTACTTATTAACATGTATTATATTTATATTAAATTTATCATAAATTTGAGAAATATTACTTATTAACATTTATAATAATAGAACAAGTAGACATATTTTCTATTTTAATAATAGGAATCTCGCCCAAAGTGGAATACTCTTTGAATACTGATATCACTGTTTATTTTGAGCAGCCTGCTGTCGATTCCTGGATCATATTATCCATTCCAGTAGTTTTTTTTTTGCAATCGCAATTTTATTTCCGATCGATTCCTCGACATACCCTTCTGCTACGGTGGATGACTTCCATCCACCGTGACGTTTTCCCCACCTGCATCTGCTAGAAGAGTTGCCGAGGACCTCCTGAAGCAATGACCTGTATATGATTCAGGATTTGGCAATTTTAGGAATAATGCTATTTGACTGGGCACTTTTCCGATAGTATTGATCCCAACAACTTGTGAGGTGCACTTGCCTTTTTTGTAATATAGAAATAGCCTATTGCTTGCCACCAGAGGGGGCCTCAGCTTCAGGTATTTCTTTAAATATTCCTGGTCTCGACCATGAAGCACGAATTTCCTGGAAGTGTGTGTTTTGGAATCCGGAATACTTATAAACATAATCTCGCCTTGCTGTTCGATGTCATTCAGAGTCATTTTGGTCAGTTCCTCTCTGCGACATGCTCCGGCAATTCCAACGACGAGAACAACATATATTATAATAAAACATAGCATTAATAAAAGTATTTTGAATGTAAAAACTTCAAAATTCCTACCTTTAGCAGTAAAAATTCATAATCTGATGTTTCAGCAAGGAACTTATCGATTTCTTCTTTTCTGAATACGCTCGATTTCTTGACTGCTCTCTGCGACATGCTCCGGCAATTCCAACGACCAGAACAACCTATATTATAATAAAACATAACATTGATAAAAGTATTTTGAATGTAAAAACTTCAATATTCCTACCTTTAGCAGTAAAAATTGATGTTTCAGCAAGGAACTTATCGACTTCTTCTTTTCTGAATACGCTGGATTTCTTGGTCTTGTATCCAACGGATTTCTTAAGAAACGGATAAGAAACGCTAGTAACCTCGGGAATTTGTCAATCATTATATTTCTCTTCACAGACAAAGTAGATTTCAACATAGAGTAATAACACCATAATGAAGACGATTTTTTATCCTTGAAATTACCCACAAAATATGCTATTAGAACATCCTCGTCAATGTCTTTAACTTTTTTGCGGAACACCATTTTGAAAACATTTCATACTCTTTTTCGTAGCGGGCTCCAGACTTCTGAGGTAGTAAATCATTTGTTGCTTCCTTTACCAGCTTTTTTATTTCACTGTCCGAATCGAAATCCATTTTTTGGAGAATATTCTTGCTTCTACTGACGTTTACTATTTACTGTGCGTCACATTTATTATAAAAACCCTATGACAACAGTAGGTAACAATTGACGTGAATTTGACAATTTATGGTGGCTTCATTGAATTCGATGATCAAATACTTATTTTTTTTCTAATTTTAAATCTCATAACTGATGTGATGACCCTATGCACGGCGCGTAGATAAAGTATTGTATATAATACGTGTGGTAAGTTATTACCGCCCTCGAGTGATTGCAAACCTCGCCTCACCGGCTCGGGTAGCAATTTTCACTCGCGTGCGGTAATAAGATACTTACCACACTTATTATATAATATACTATTAGGTATATCGGGGAACGATTTTCTTTATTGATTTCACTGAAAATTTCTGAATAAAGGTTGATGCTTTAAAAAAAAGACTTTTGGCAATGCTGAATTTAAGGCAAAGTAGAGAAAATCAGGTATTTCTAGAGAAAAAGTAAAGATAATGTTAAGATAAAAAAAGACACATAGTTTTTTTCAAAAATGAATCGTTACAGAAAACATTAGAGACAAAATTTAAAAAAGTCCTTTTCGACATTTTTTCAGTATTTGTACTGAATTTCCGGTGCGTTGCGTTGTTGGAAAATAAAATATTATTTAACTTCTATTTTTCCGTTAACTGAGATTTTTGTTCTTCTTAACCTTTTTTTCAAATGTCTTGTAAAATTTATCCTGAAACTAGCATTGCTTCTTTTTTCAAGTATCAACAAAGCACGAATTTTGCGTCGCTATATGAGACAGACTGCTGTCGTCCTGACAAACATTTAAGCCATAAGTATATTTTAGAGTTTGTTGATTTTTATTTAAAGCCGGCTGTTCGGTTTCATCAAATTCATGTTTAAACATCGTTAAGTATACAAACACGACCAGGTAAAATTTGTAACTCCGTTTTATATCAAACTCTATAATAAACGTCAACATTAAATTAGCTCTAAGTAGAAGTGAAGGAATACAATTCAAGCGAGAGAGCAATACAAATTAATGCTCCTTGAGTGACTGATTCGACATGGTGACTCTCGTTGAGATGAAACAAGTTACGCGAATAATTAATTATGGGAACTATAGAAAATAAGTGGGACGGAGGTGATTATTGTTCCACAATCTTATGCCTTGGAATGGCTAAATAATCGTAATATCTGTAAGGCAACCTCAACACCCAGTGATACAACGAACTACATAAGACTGTAGATTCGTGAAGGCTAGAAACATTATATTAGGTTATAGTAGGTTGAATTACTGCATGGAAGATATGAATAGGAATTTCGAAAATCTCATTAAGCAATTTGTAACTTTACTTTTATTTAACAATATTTTATGGAAACATTTGTTGCCAAACTTGAATTAATATACATACTGCATAACTTTTATTAATATTTCAAAAATAGTATCAATTCATTCGACAAAATCATTTAAGGTTCGTTATCTCAAAAACGATTAAAATGTTTGGGCAATTAAAAAAATTACAAAAAAGTAGTGCTTTCACTTTAAGTTTTTGAATTTTGGAATACTGGATAAAAGTAAAAATGTTCCCCTCGAAAGAAAAATTTCCGTATCTTGGCAAATTTTTTCAATATACCTACTTTTGAGATATTATGGGGTTATATTAAAGAAAATTTTCTAAGGTTGTATATAGATAATACCAGTATGGTAGAATCTACCTTATGCAGACATTAACGGTTTTCATGAATTCGTTCACATAATAATGATGTTTTTGAAGGAAATTGTTTCTATTAGTAGAGATTTATTCGTTCGTTTAAGAGAAATGAACTAGTGAAGGGACTATTCGAATACAAATAATCGAAGTATTCGATTCTGGCTTGCATTCGAATGCATTCGATTCTCAACGAAGAATTCGAATACCAGAAATATTCGAATGCGCTAACAACGAATTAATCGTCCCTCGAATGCTGGTTGAATCGAAAAGAAATATGAATCGGCACAATTCGCGTCAAATGCGATTATAATATAACTTGTTCGATTATGCTGGTCTGCCATCTGAGCAACAAATAATAGCGGGCTTGGTTTTGTATTATGGTGAACAATGATCGAAAACGCTATACTATAAAAAGCATAAAATAGAGTAGTTTAACTGCTGTGGTAGTTTTTTAATTGTTGAATATTTTTCTTCTGTAGTAAACATATTATTAATTTTAAATGCGGTAGTCGGCAGGTATGACGTACATATTTTTGCAATACGCAGGAGATAAGGAGTTTTGGGAATTTTACTTACATAATACCTAAACAAAACAAATTTTAACCAATATTTAATTTTTTAATCGTGAATGCTTTCGCTAATCTTTGTAAAAGATTTTGCTCTTATGCTTAATTGTATCAAGAAAGAAGACTTCAAGATCAAACAATTGTGATCAGACAATTTGTAAATTTGAATTCGAGAACGAAACTTCGAACTCACTCGAAATCTCGAGAGGTTGAATAGCTAATTGAAGCATTTGGGATATTGCGACTAATCCAAATAATTCGATTCTTTGTATTCGAAAAATCATTCGATTCTCAAAAGTATTCGAATGCAAGATGTTCGATTCTAAGAATCATCCGATTTTCCCTTCGCTAAAATGAACATCAAAAATATACTGAACAACAAACACATAATAAAATTATAGTTTTTAATAAGAAATCTACTTCAACTCTATGTAATACACATAAAAAAAAAGAAATAAAAAGTATTATTCATTAACTAACTTTGTCTGATGAATTCTAAATTTTGTACTTACCGAAATGCCTTAAAAGTTATCGCTTTTGTACGCAAACTGTTCCAAATTTCTGATAGCGCTAGTAACATCCTGATAAGGACTTTTCTCATCAAACCCTTCTTAACATCACATACAATAAAAATTGTTTTATGTACTTCGGTTTAGAAAAAAGATTGTGTGTGCATAAGACCATACAACAGAAGTGAAAACTTCAACAAAGTGATATATTAAATAAAATTAACGCTGTACCTCTGAGCTACGGTTCCATTGAAATACTTGAAGCAAAAGTGAAAGATTGGCCTACTTATTGTTTTCTGCATTTTCAATCAGATCAATGCGATTTTTTGGCATATTTTACTCGTAACCTCCCGTATTGTTGTACGGAAAATTGATTGGTCCAGATCGTTCGCTTTTTTAGTAATAAAATATTATGTGGTGACGTTTCGTGTCAAAACTCGAAATTGCGGTGTTAAAGTTCTATGAACTCACCCTGTTTAAAAGGAACCATTATTTCTAAAGTGTCTTCTTGTGCGATTTTCTACGCAGATTCTCGTCAAATATTCGAATTAAATTTAATATATTAATTGTTTTGACCTACAAATCGATGTTTTTACATTAAAATTTGCTATCAAAAGTCCATTTTCACGACATTTTCGATATAGAGAAACATTTAGAGACATTTTTTCTTTAAATTTTCTATCCAACTGTTGCTCAAAATGACCCCTTTTTCAAAACTATACACGTCCAAAAAATACTGGTCATTGTCCGATTCTCGCCAGTTTCAGTCAGGTTCGGAAGACCATCAAAGGAACGTGTCCAGAAAATGTCATTAAGATAATTAGTTTTTTTACAGTTTTCGCATATCGAAACAAAATTTTGATATTGCACATGTTACGTACTAACTTGGAAACGAAAAATCGTATCGCCAAAAACAAATACCTCGCGGCTGCCCCCAACTGTTGCCTAAAAACGTGCCGAATCCCAAATCTCCATCGTTTTCCAGAAAAAATAATGATTGGCGTAAAAATAGCTGACCATTACGCATTACATGACGGCTCACTTTCATATCCTACCAAGCACACTGAAGGCGCCTAAGAAAGTTTTCACCTCAAGAAATGAGCTTCGGAAAGTTGATGCTTAGTGTGATGTCGAAGATGATTTACGATTATTAGTATTGGTAGAAATGAAGCAGGGTGTAAAGAATTGTGAAGTAAATATGGGGGACAATAAGTTTTAAAAATTTTATTTTACTACAACCGTGCTTTATACATACTTACCGTACTATATTTAGTTCGATAATATGTATATTGTATATTACTTATAATACCGCAGCAATTCTGTCAAATAAACAATGAGATAATTAGTGATGCACATAGTAACTATACTAGAATTTTGTAATAATGCACATTTTGTATATATACATATATCTAT
>MU181988.1:455917-487775 GCA_016904865.1 Pissodes strobi
AATATTAGAAAAACTTAACTGGTTTATTAAATTTACTCGCTTCTATAGTCTTGAGTATTGTCGCATTGCATGTTTATCTCTTCAGTGAAAAATCAAAACGATCTTTTTTCTAATTTCTGGATATTATACATCCGCGGCATACTTACCGCATATATTACAAAAACACTAGATATACTAAACTACGTTCTAAACAACTGCAAGATCAATGAGAGAGGAAATAGATGAATTAACAAGACAGAGAACCACTGAATTAAAACGAGGATTTACCGGTTACTTTATCAAAGCGCGTCTGAATTGCATAATACACCTACCATATGGCTTTATACGAAGATCAAATTTCTAACCAAAAAATTGTTCAGCACCACATATATATTTGTAGCTATTCTTTGTTCTATATGTAGCTGAAAAAAAAACTTGATTATTGAGTCATCTCAATTGGTCTATATTTCCAGCTTTTCCAGTTTCCGGATGGCAATTCTCATCTCGCCACGCATTATTACCCCTGATAAATTAGCAGGTGGATACGTTACATCCTTAGGGATGCCCTGTTCATCAGCTGATGGACTCTTGGGAATCATTCGGGAACAGTTTGTTGTCGAGAATAAAGCGAGGTTGCCAGGTTTTTGTCAGATCGAAGCTAAGGGGTTTGAGCTCGATAGGAATTGGGATTACCTGAATGCTCATTTGTCATAGCTATTTACTTCTTAAACTGGTAGAGGCATAAAGTAGATATTCACACGTATTTTTAAATATTTTTTTCTACAAACGTCACTAAAAGTACAATTTTTAACGCATGCTGTCAGTGTCTAAAATGTCACTTTATAGCACTGGTGCTAAAAGTAATTTACTTTTAGCACTGGTGCGAAAATATAAAATGTTTTATATCAGATTGAACTTGCCACTAACATTTTTCAGATCGCACCATCTAATGAAACGGTTGTACGAAAACTCGTATTCTTGCTTACCAGACAATAACTCGAAAGTGACTTTATTAGCAGCTTCTTCGATATCCGCAGGAAGAAATTAATTTTCTTGATTACTTTCCATGTCACGAGATTTGAAGTTAGATACTTGTCAACAAACGGTCGAATTTTCATTACCGTAGCAACAATAAACTTGATGAATAATTTGATTTCAAAAAGATGTTTTATAAATTTAATAACGTAAGAAATGCGTTGATTTATACTTTGAATGGTGTTTGTAGAAAAAATAGTGTATGATATATTATGTGCTAAAAGTTTCGAAGGGATGGGACACTCCGCCTTCGGCGTCGTGTCCCAAACTTCCCTTCTCACAAAATAAAACGTCACTTTTAGCACTTATATCATAAATAACTATTATTTCGAGCAATGGAGGCTTCCATCTGAGTAAAGTAATAACATATGTGTCCGGTTTTATATAGTTTGCTTGTTGTACACTAGCCTCTAGACCAGCCGAATCTGATATGTATAGCTTTAAATCCTCTATGATACTTTCATGCGAGATATCATATCTCATCTACCTTCTACTATGCAGGAGAAATTTACACTTTCTTATATTCTACTTTCTTTGTTACACATCAAGCTTCTTCTCAATGTGCACTAAATCGTCAGTGCGATAAAGTAAAATTCAATTATTCTTCTGATGCAAAAAAAAAATCAATTCCAGACACTTCTGATCGAGCGAGTTGCTACGAAGGTCTAGGTAACCAAGTGGACATAAAATTGATTAAAAGACTACCTACTTTCGAATTCCGAATGTGGGTTTGGCTTTGCAGGTAGTGTTAAGTAGACACCGTATATGGTGACAAGTAGTACATCTTGAGCAATTAATAATGGTTTGGATACCCCTACGTCTAATTTAAATTTGACTTTACTACCGCTTGGAACAATATCAGGAAAATTAAATTCTACTAAACCTAAATCTAAGTTAGATGTTGCTAAATTACTTTAGATTTTGCGTTGGTACAAAATAATCATGTCATTGCAATTCATTACAATTTGAATTTTTGTGCTTCAATAAAAATGTTTAAGTCAATTTGAATGTAAGTAAAAAAATACCTAATTATATCAGATATGGGGATAATTTCATATAAAAGTTTTAAAACCAATGAATAATTAACAATGTTGATATTTTGGAATCAAATACCAAGACACAATCGGTATATGCATACTGATCATTTTTTAAATTTCTAAAAAAAATTTATACTTACGCACTAGATCATTCTAATGATAATTTTTTCCATTCCTGCCAGCTCGTGAAATTATTGGTGTCAATAAGGTTTAAGCACGACATAATATTAACAAAATATATTGCTCAATTTTTTATTAATAGATAGATTTTGTTGTTGCTGGTTTCTTATTTTTTTGATGTGATAATACTACTCGTAATAGTAATGATTATTTAAGAGTAAATAGGGGTAGTAGAGGCTACGAAGATAAAAAACAACATTTATCTTAAGTAGTAAATAAGAACACACAAATAATTGTTCTACATTTAGGTACAATTTGTATCTGTGGGAACTCTAATTCCCTTCAAACACTTCATTTCCTATTATAAAGTTCTTCTCTTAAATTTTAACTTCTAATTTTGCGATTTGTTCGGAACTAAGTGTTTTGATCCCCCTCTTGATTTACGTTCACTGTTATATTGATACCAAAATCGGTACCAACTCGTAGACTTTCTTCTATGGCATTTTGTCTTATATTTTCACTCATTGACAGAGTTGTAACCGCTATAGGAATTAGGAACCCATCATCAACTCTCGCAGATTTAATATTATTATATACATATTTGCTTCATTCTTTTAATCAGGATTTTTTTCTTTTCCAACTGATGATCCAGTTTGTCTGACATTGTTCGTGTTAACCTAAATGGCCAAGCAAATTTGTTCTATGCAAAATTCTAAGTTGTCTCTATGTCAATTCCAAATATTTTGCAGCACTTCCTCACAGACATCAAAATCATAAATTGCAAGGTGACAACAATATTCAACTTCTTAGATAAGTTGCTCATCTTGGCCGCACTAAACTGTTAATTTCTCCTGGTTTTTTCTTCATAGAGATTATTTTGTCCCAAGTACGCATATTCTGACTCCCCTTTCAAGTTATGATCGCAATCAGTCTCCCATTGATTAGGTGTACTCTAAATTTTGGATAAGTTCACGTTTTATGTTTGCCTCGATTTTGTTGCCCAAATAATTGTATTTTTCTGTTAATAGATATAATATAGTTTTATAGTTTTTTTCTAAAAAGAAAATAGCGCTATTGTTTGTACATAGATAAGCTGAAGTGTTCATATTAACTTTTTAAACCTGAAGCTTTTTTTTTAATTGTGTTCCTCTCCCAATTTTCCCCGAGGGCTCAAAAAGTGGGATTAAACAGGCAAGTTACCAGCGCATTTGACCTTATTTAATTCAGGTTATACTTAGCACTGATTGTTAAAATAGCTGCTTGAGAGATCGGCATAAAAATAGGACTAGAAATTACGTCAGACTATACCTAATTCTTCTAATGTATCTTCGGCGGTTAAATACCAATCTAACCATTTACCCTAAAAATTCCTGTAAAATTTCTTTTAAATCATAATCACCTCATAAATTCTAAAATGGCAAAGGAATAAAACAACGAATGGCAGCAGTTGTAAACAGCATTAAATGTTTTTGTTTTAAGGACATTAATCATAAAAGAACTTGGCGCGAGCTCTTAAGGTTTTATTTATATCCTTTTTTAAGACCCCTTGATGGAACAAGTTTTGATAGTGCCCGAGCATAATGATTATGGGTATAAAAGAGGTGTTATTTGGAAATTTACAGGGTGTCTAGGTATATTTTGACACCGGCTTACAACATATTTTTTTATTATTTTTAAGGATGAAAATATATTAGTACGAAGAAATGAGGTATTTAGGCGAGTTGTCATAATGCTGGGTTAGCAAATAAGAACAGAAAATAATAAAGGAAGGTCAACACTAGTCTAATTTAAATGGATCACCCATATATTATTGATTTTTTGGATAATCCCTTGCACGTTTAATATGTTATCCCCGATAACTTGATTTAACTGATTTCGGAATTTTGATGTTTATAGATAAACGGTATGGAAGTCTGATCGGTGTGAAAATTTGATCACAAAGATAAACAAATATATTTTATTGATGTAGGTTATTTCGGTTAGTTATTAGACATTTTAGGGGAAATTGTTATAGAACCTTTTTTGTAGTGAATTTTATGAGGAATAACTTTGTATATAAATACTTTTACCTACCATGCACTGTTTCGTAGATATTAAAAAAAAAAGTGGATTGGAAACAATGTTGTAAGGGATGAAGAACACACTTTAAGGGTGGTAACTTGTTAGTTTACTAATATTTATGCTATTCTTAATATTTCTACCAATTTTTAAAACTTAAATTTTGTCGGATATATTACAGTTTTAACTGTAATATTATTGAATTAAAAGAGATAATGTAGAGTTCGATAAATATGTCCATTTGCTAAAAATCGAAGCGTCAGAGCCAAGCGATTTCTATTAGAATTGCTTTTCGGCACTGTCAAAAATACATGAAGATCTTATGTTTTTCTACTACTGTGATGAAGAGAAACTATCCACCATGTTCTTTTGTCTGCTTCTTTTCCTTTTGTTTTAATTATTATGAAACATAAAAAGGGACCCACCTGCAGCTATTGTATAATCATTCATCATGAGGAAGAAGTAGAGTAAGCGAAAGTATAGGACAAATAATATCCGTTTTTTTTTTATTCAAATGCAAATATTCGGTTATTAATTATAATATATCCGGGTGGTGGATAAAGACAATTATTTGTTTCCAAATATTCACAAAATTTTCGAATTTTTTTATACGCAAGTGTGGAGCCGTCGTCCATTAACCCTAACAGGGGTGTACTGCTTACCGTTTGTTTCGTGGTGATTTTTACGCAAAACCATATAAGTAAGGTGTTTTAGGTCATATAATATGTTTATATTTAACAAAATGTTGTATTACATCATTTAAAATAGGACAAATTTACAATTAAGAATAAAATTAATTTGTAGCATGATGACTCCTTATTCTATTGGCACAAACGCCATGGTACTACGGTATTTAGATGTGGACTTTGATATCAGATTTCAACCTGTTAATTTTAAAACAATGTGAAATATAATTTAATTCTATAACCATTTAATTTATTAACTAATCCGTTAAAGCAAGGATGTATTAAGTGATCTTATAGAAAATGGCCGTTTAGTTATTACGGTGCTGATGTCTTTCCGAAACTTCTTTTTTCCGTTTGAAGTTTAATTAAGTAAAACGGTATGTTGCTATCAAACATGTAAGGACCGTAATCATATTTAATAGCAATTGGCAGATAGGCATTGGAGTCTCCTAAAGACATATAAAAACAATAGGCAGGTCAGTCATAAACTACCAAATGTCTACAGGCCAACATTAGGAATATTAACGTGAAGAAGGGATAAAGTAATGAATGAAAATGATGAAGATGGCAGCCGAAGCGCGTCAAACATTTCATTCATGTACGGTCACAATGACGCGCCCGCGTTATGTTTCTCCCGGCAGCGTACCATAGACGTAGCATTTTAGGGGACACCTGCTTAAATTCAGGTAACATTGAAATAAGCCTCCTGTTAACAAGAAAATAATAAGCCATTAGAAAAATGAAAATGGCTAGACATAAAAAATAAGTTATTAATATTGAAATATAACTAAAAAAAAATTTTTAAGTTACAGTTCGGGAAAAAACAATTATACGTGCCGTTAGCCTCCGTGCCGGTCTACTTGGGAATAATACTAATTATATAAAGACACAAAAAAAAATCAAATTTCAGTCATTACGAAATAAAATTAATTTGGTGTTCATACTTCGTATTCTGTTTTGACCCAATGCCTGGGTTCTTTGGGTTACCTAAGAAGAATGAACGAATTCTTACCTTCAAGTATTGACTCAAGACGAGTTTTGTTAATTCATGGCAGTGGCCATCGATGCACGATTCTTCGACAAAATGGTCGCCAAAATAGTCATATGTGCCACTTGGCAACTTCTGTATAGTATTTATTATTAGTATAGTGCACACATATTTTATATTTTTGTTAAAAATATATGTTTTATGAAAAAATATAAAGTATTTTTCGGATCCATTTGATAATAGCTCTACCAAAAAGAAGCAAATTTTCTAAAAAAAAAACAAGAAGTTGGGTATTCTATATTAGTTTTCTAATAGAAAAAAATGCGGAAATTTTTTTTTTTGTGTTTTTTTTTCAAACCTGAAACATTTGTATCGAGCGTACAGGATTCCTCGTTATGTTTTGTCTTCAAATATTTGACCATTTCGTGCCAGGCCCTCTGTTCACTTCGGCTGTGCAACCAACAAAAGCTAACTCAAACTAATCCAAAGTGTGGGCGAAAACATTCTTCTGAATTAATTTCCATAATAAATGCAATTGGAAAAACACAAACAAACTGTATACCCACGTTTGCAATTAATTGATTTTGACAAAGAAATATCGGATTTTATTAACTCACGACACTATAAACATGTAACAACAAACAAGAAATAGTTAAAACAGGTACTTACCTTACTTTTCTAAAATAATGTTCGCAGAGTGCAATACTATCAGTTTATTTAGTTACTCGTGGAATGTAATATTTGGTTCCAAATAGACTATTTTTCGACACATTAAGCACTGCCTCATTCTTCAATGTAGAATTCAAAGAGAATAGTCCAACGTCCAAATAAGTCTTGATTAAATCCACAAACAGTGATACGGCAAAAACACAACACGATAGTCAATCAGCTGAAACGAATGAATGGATACACTATTTTGAAGAACATGGTGGCCAGTTCCTTCTAGACGAGTGCCGGCTGCATATTCATAAGTTACCGACGAAACAAGCGCCACAAACACAAACTACAAGTTTTTACAACCTTATACAAAGTCGCCCTTATTTTTAATGCTATATAAGATAAAATTATCAAAATAAGGAACTTCCATTTGAAAAAAATTACTTTTAACGATTTTTTCATTAAAATTTTTAATGTCAGTTTTTGTTCACCCTGTATTTATTTATTATAAAAACGCAAACATAGACTACTAAAGTAAATCCTCTTCTACCAGGAACCCAACACCAATTAAATAATAAAGGCTTTCAATAGGAGAAATTGATATTTATATTTAGACCTGCAAACGTCTTTTTTTGACATAAAATTCAAAATATGTCAAAAACGGTTTGACTTAGGTATAGGATATTATATATAAAACATATCTAGAGTTTTCTGGGGAATTCCAAAATGCCTTAATCTATAGGGTATTCTATTTAAAATAAGGAAGTTGATACTTGTCGACGAATATACGAACAACCCTGTATATATAAATATATAATATTATAAAAATTTAAGTAAGTGCAAACAACTTTTGTATTAAACTTTTTTTGAGATAAGGTGTCATCCCATAATAAACGGGCCATGCACCCTTGCATGAAGTTTCTAGCGGAAAATAGCTTTCCTATTTTTTGTTTCAATTTTGATTAAAGTTTTGTATTATAAATGTTTATGTGTTAGTATTATAATCTGCACGGTAGATTATTAAAATTTATATTTTGCCGTGCTCCATTTTCTAATAATTGTAATTTTTCTTTCACGTTCTTAAAAAGAAGCTGCCGATTTCCCATGATACAAAGGTGTTACGGCTTGCCTATTATTTTATAAGAGGTGGAAGAAAAATGGGAACGATGTTGGCGTCTTCATATTTAGTCAACAAATCTGTCTATTTTTTTATATGTCTTTGGCATCCCTATCCTTAATATAAAGCATAAAACCAATATTTTATGATAATTATTATTTGAGAAGCTTCTAAGAAGCACACGTACGTCTCTTTAGGTCGGAGGGTCTCAAGAAACATTTCTTTTGACCCGCAACAATAAACTAATAAATTTCATAAAAGACAAATATTTCTAACCAGACTAAAATAATTTTCAACGCATAATTCACCTGTACGTTGCAGATAGTGCAATGTAGGTAAACGCCACAAAGCCGAGCGTCTTTTGTTCCAACGTTCATGCATAAACATGTGAGCTAATTAGGCAAAGCCTATTACCTTAACAAACCTCTAAATCTTTAATGCCGAATTACCTTCAAACGTCAAATTAGCAGCGCTTGAGAGGCATGAAGATAAAGGGGGTGTTTCTTTGGGAAATTCTGTATATGTGGAGACGAATTATTAAGGGAAAACAGGTGAATAGGGTAGGAAATGGGATATTCTGGCCCCCGTATCCTAAGTTGGCACTTATCACATCTGGATTTATTTGCTTTTTCGGTGGTAAACTCCTGATCCGCATCAAGGAACAAATAATATCTCCAGTAATCTCTTTAGTGCTTAACTTTTTACCGACAATTCTTCTATTTTTTATCCGGACGAAACCAGGAGAAATAATTTCCTGTTTTTAGCTCGGTTTTTAGTTAAAAAAAAAGGGAGACTCGGTAAGAAAATTGCACAACTAAATAAGATTTAAAAACGGAAAACTATGTTAAAACAGTTTACTTTAATAGAGGTAACATAGAAACTAAAATTGCGAAGAAAGTTGTAGTAGGCAACGATATTTTATCAGTTGAGGTTCGGTAATTAGTTGTGATTAGTTTTAGTCATTGTGTGGTGAATATTACCATGTTTCGTTTCGAGTAAGAAAATACATAAACCACGAAAATATTATATTATATAACAAGTGTTGATAGCACTATTTTTCCAATGAGGAGGTTTTTAGTACGGGCGATAACCGAGAGCAGCAAAACATTCTTTCATACTATTTTTCCTACGACCAAGTAAACTGGTCAACATTAAGTTCGGCCCATTGAATATTTTGCCTTATTTTCAAACTGCTATAACATTTTTCAAATTCGAAAAACCTATTCCATGTAGATTTTCTATGGTCTAAGACATTTACGAGGGTTACAGTTTTACATATACGGGCCAACAAAAGGACAGTATGCATTTATTTTGTCTCAAAATTGTTTAAGTTGAAGTTCTTATTATTATCTCAAAACAAATCTATCGTTTAGATCTCTTTAAGTACCTGTAAACTATTCAGCAAAGTTAAGTAAATGCTTTGGTACGAAATAAGCATCATTTGTTCTTTTTTAAGTTTAGGTCATTACTTACTTCAAACCTTAACTACGTCTTTTTTAAACAATAAATACAGATATATATATTTTTTAATTTCCAATCTATTTTTGAAATATTAAATAAACAACTTATAACTAATTAACATAATTAACATGACTGATAACAAATAAACTTCCTAATAATGTGTAGGTCCACCGTGTACCCGGCTTACCTCTACTGCCTTCCTTTGCATGCTTCTTAGCATTGCGTGTGTTGAGTATTACGATTCGATACATTTTTAAATAAGAGGTACAAAAATAACCTATTGTTTTCTGAGCATATCATGTTTTCAACACTTTTCGCTATTGGTCGTAGTTTTTCCACAAAGTAATGTTATTAAATTTGCCATATTTGAATACAAAGTCAAAAGCTTAATTCAATTTTCGACGCTGTCTCAACAGGGGTCGATCAAGTTAGGCCCCCCCCCCCCAATTAGAATTAAAACTTTTTGACAGTATGCCATACTTTTTCTCTGTTTAATAGCAGAGAGAAAGGTTATGTTGAAATAATGAATAAAGACAAACAAGTCAAAGCTCAATTTAAAAAAAAAAAACAAAAAAAAATGATCACTCGTATGAGAAGAGGCAGTGTAACGTGGGTGTGCAAATTATCTGCTGCTCAGAGAGAGATTGGGTTCGGTTAAGGGCGCCAGCAGCTCTCTTATAGTTGAACTGCTAACTGCCTTTGATGTCCTAGGTACCGCTCCCCAACAACTGATTTAATTTAAAACAAGTCGCAAGTAGGCTATGAGGTATTGGGAAACAAAAACACTAGAATTTAACAAAACAATGAACACGTTTATTAAGAGGTTGTCCTTTAAATGTGTGAAACAGATGCCCTGCTATTAAAGGTCTTAGTTAGTTAGGTGCTATAACAGTAATAATTATATGCAATAAATATATAAAATTCAAAAACCACTCACTGACAACTAGGAGTTAAGATCAGTTTTTCCAAGTAGAAGTAAATGGTACTAATTAAGAATGCAATGAAGCTAATGATTATGAAATCAGTACAATGAAAATCAACTAACAAATTAATCAACGAAGTAAATCGCGAACCATTAATCAAATAATATAAAATTATTTAAATGTATTTAATTAACATATTAGTTTGGGAAATGGGTCACCTACTATTAATCAAACAATGTGAGCTTGTCTTAATGACAATTCAAACTAATTACGTAAGCCGAACTAAAATTCAATAAAGTACGGCAGTAGGTAAAATAATTAAGGTAGAATTAAATTAAAATAAGAAATATCACAAAATGATGTAAAGCACGAATAATCAGTCTTTGTTTTAACAGTGGCGAACCACTATTTTCAATTGAGTACGTATTATTCAATAATGATGGCCAGAATCCAATCGTTTATAAGCGAGGCCAATATCAAGGCCTGAATTAAATTAGACACTGATATGCAAAATTATCAGACGGTTTTAAAATAAGGAAATATATTAATATAATATATCGATACAGAATCCACAATGATATAAAAACTTAAAGCTAAGTAAACCCAGCAAGTCGTTATCACCAATCGTTAACTCGTAATATCAGATATTTACCTGAGTCAGTATAACATATACCAACTACACAGGGTTTACGTGTAATGAAAAACTAATTGCTATATAGAAATCACAACTTATGGAAACTAGCTTAAAAGCAAAGTTCTGCAAATATAAAAGCTCTTGGAAGCAAATGTATCTTTCAAATAGTTAATAGATAAATCTATAAACCGTAGTTACAATAATTACGAATCAGATTATTTAAAAAGAATGCAGTTGTTAATTTATCAAAAATTAAAATTCATTATTACATTAGAATATTCACGTACGATGGAATGAAACTAAAAATAAGTTAGGCTTATCTGTGTCCTTTGGCTCTCAACCAACACGGATGCTATCACATACCCAGGTCTCAGTAACTATCCAATGTGGACCATGGTGGAGTATAATTGGAGCTACACCAACAGTATCCACTGAATACTCCTCACAAGTGGTTAGTTTTGTAAGGAGCGAGAATGATGAGCACCACAAGCACGTAAGCTAGCAAGCAGCTAGTAAGGGTGGAAGTAGAAAGGTATGAAAAGGTAAAAAAACCCTCACTTCAAGGTGTTAGGTTTCAAACGAGGGTTTTATAGGTGTGTTGGACCTCTAATCCATGTGACTATCCCTAGTCCAGTAAGTAGAAATGGTTCAGTGAAGAAAATTAAGTTCCTTGTGACTAATTCATCAAAAATACACACAGGTAACTAAAGATATACAAGAACCTATTTTTGTTATTTTTGCTCAAAATCCCATAAAGATGGTCTGTAAAATTACAGATACGGAGCTATCAACCACTTCTATCAAATGACCCTAGAAAAGTGGCATGGCCGTGGCCCATCCACCTCGACCTAGTGTTCCTTTAAAAAAACTTCAAAAGCATACTAAACTCACTAGTACTGAACCCGCACTATGTGGCGTAAAATTTTGCACATTTAAATACGTATTTTGAAATTTGGTTAGTGAAATAGTACCAACGTTATTAAGGACAACGGCCGCGTCACTGCATCCTACGGATGCTGCAAGAATATACGAAATTTAAAATGTTACAAGTACCAGAATTATCCACACACTTAGCACAATATTTTTGCAAGTGTAAAATAATATTCTGTAATAATGAGTTGGGGTGACAGCTAACACAAGACCAGCCCCGCCTTAACTCAACGCAGGATAAGTTTAATCATATCAATGTATTGTTAGAATTTTTCACACATGCTGTCAAATCTTTCGCACTTCTTTCTAACTTTTTCTTCCTTACTCAAGCTACAGTCCTTCGAAAACTGACTCATAGACTCGTCGATGCAAAATGGATTTCAAGCCTAACCGGCGTTGAGTTGGGTGGAGGGTGGGAGTCCGGTGTTTGTCTGGAAGTAAATGCTCGAAGGAATGTAGCTCAAAGTGCGCAAAATTCTAAAATATGTGTACAAAATTCCAGCTATTTATTGATATGCTGGTAGGAGTACTTTTTCAGAGGACCGTAACGCCATCATTAAATTAGCTCTTAGTAGAACTGAAGGAATATGACCATTGATTAAAGCGAAATGGTAATTCAAAGTAATGCTTCTGTACTGGCCGATTCGACATGGTCACTCTCGTTACTCGTCGTGAAGATGAAACAAGTTACGGGAACTATTAATTATTATGGAAACTAAAATAAGCTGGATGGAGGCGATTATTGTGCCACAATCTAACGCCTTGAGATGGCGAAATAATAAGGTTCTAGACAGATGGATCGCTGGAAGATGTTCGATTTGGATCTTGCTTAAATCATTTTTAGGGTGTCATCCGTAATTTCTATAAGGCTACCTCAACACCTGATGCCAAGAACCACATAAGACTGTAGTAGAGTCGTGAAGGCCAAACACATTATATTAGGTTATAACAGGTTGAATTACTCTCAAAAATCTCATTATGGTATTTGTTACGTTACATTTTGTTAACAATATTTTATGGAAATATTCGCATTTTAAAAACAGCATCAATTCTTCCGGCAAAACTACTTGAGGTTCATTATCTCAAAAATGATTAAATAGGAGAATAGGGTACTCTACGTCAAATTTTCTGAAGTTGTTTGGGCAATTTAAAAAATTTCAAGAAAATAGTGCTTTCAACTTAAGTTCTTGAATTTGGGAACACTGAATAATCGTAAAAATGTTCGTGTGAGATATTATAGGATTTTATTAAAGAAAATTATTTTCTTTGGCTGTATATAGGTAGTACCGGTATAGTAGAATCTATCTTATGCAAACATTCGCCATTCCCATGAATTCGTTCGCATAATAGAGTTTTTTTTAAGGGAAATGTCTCCATTAGTTGAGATTTATTCGTTCGTTTAAGAGAAATGAACAACAGAAACATATTGAACAACAATTACATCACATAAAATGATAGTCTTTATTGAGAAATCGACATCAATTCTATGTAACACACATAAAATCGGAATAGAAAGTGTTATTCTATAATTTTAAAAAATTTGTATTTACTTACATATTTACTTACCAAAATGGCTTAGTCATTGTTTTTTGCGCAAACTGCTCTGATAGTGCTAATAACATCTTGATAAGGACTTTCTTTTTATCAAACTCATCCTCTTTCTTTATACACACCTAACACTAGATTACAATAGAAACCTGAATTACGATCCCTGGTTAAGACCAAACGACAGAAGTGAAAAATGCAACAAAGTTAAATTAGAAACTAAATAAAATTTTAAAAAATCATTTGGCATTATATGCGAAGGCTCTACTTTTGAGCTACGGCCCCATTGAAATACTTGTATCAAAAGTGAATATAAGTATTCAGTTCGGCATAGTGTTCACTCTAAAAAACATCAATTCTGCATTTTCAATTAGATCGTTGCGATTTTCTAGTATATTGTACTTATAACTCCTGTTTTAGACGTAGATACGGAATTTTGGTTGGTCTAGACCGTTCGGTTTTTCAGTAATAAGAAAGCATCATTATTTCTAAAGTGTCTTCTTGTACGATTTTCAACGTAGAATCTCGTCAAATATTCGATTTTTATATAACAAAAAATTAAAATAATAATTTTTTTGACCTACAAATCGACGTTTTTGCATATCCTTTCAAAAGTTAATTTTCTCGACATTTTCGAAACAGAGAAGCATATAGAGAGTTTTTATCGTCTAAATTTGCTATCGAACTGTTGCTCGTTTTTTTTTCGATCCTCGCGACTGCGATAAAAGTTAATTAATTTTTTCGATAGTTATCACTTCCAAAAAAGAGCTTCAAAAAGTTGATGGTTCTGTTTGATGTTGAAGATGATTTGCGGTTATTAGTATTGACCCTAATTAACACAGAATAATTTGTGGTATTAATAGAAATGAACCCGGGTTTACGTGTGCAAAATTCGAGTAATGTGTCGATATGTTCAAGCTCATCATGTGTTGAGTACGAATAATAGATCTAGAAATACCTTTTCAAGGGAATGTAACTCAGAAGTATTCAATATTCGAAAACACGTGTGCAATATTGTCCAAGAATATGGCGATCTACTACTGATATGATCAAAGCGATTCAGTGAAGAGGGACGAGGAGTGAACTAACTAGGAGTAAATTTTCGGAGTTGGGTAAATTTAAGATGGGCGGTCGTGAACGTGTTTGCGAAAAATTTAAGGACGATCTGGATATTGTTTTGTCATATTATTATTATGTTATAGCTGTATTTTTATTATTGATTTAAAATCATCACTTAGTAGCTTTATTATACTTTTGTAAAATTAAGTATTTTTAATTAAGAGTAGTTTGAAAATATGGCGTCTAGAATAAAACTTAACACTACCATCGATCCATTATTTTACTTTAATTCCATGCCGGGCCAATCCACCGTCGGCGTCGGAAGGTGATAAAGAACAGGAGGAATATTATATCGCATAGAGGGGCAGCATACCGCTTTCTCTAAGAGAGCCTATTATTTCACAAATATTGTCTAAGCTTAAAAAATTATTTAGAAGCATATCAATACTTTAATCATTGAATAATATTTGAATTCTGCTCTATATTTTATAATACACCAAACTAATAATCAGTCAACTGTTTGTTAATATAAAGATTATAATATTTACCATCCTCCGTGACAAAGAAAAGTAAACTGTAGTGTTGTGGAAAACTGTCCAAAATATTCGATAGGCTTGTCTGGTAATAATTCTGTTATAGTATAACAAAAGACCTCATTAAAATATCACATTATAATCTGTATCATCCGGAGATTGATCTCGATTTATCGTACAATGATGATGACAGATATATGTAAGTCTAATTGAGCCACTAAGATTTTTTAAATGTATATTTCATGCCTATTGTGTGAAACGAATTCAATATTATTCGGAGTCATTGTGGGGTAATTTTGAATGCATGTAAGTCGAGTGTAAAAGAAACCGCATCTACATAATGAAGCGTATATATAACATTACTTCAATGGATATTACGAACGTTATTTCCTATCATTTGCCTATTACGAAAATTGAACTTTTCGTTGGTAGTTATTATGGGCTAATATTATAGCAAATGTGCGAATTAATATTGAAGTTATTCTTGCCTAATAAGGCAGTGATTTTTCTTTAAATATCTAATATATTTTAAGAGGAAAATAATATTTTTCATTAGAACGGGGAAACGGCTTAATTATTGTAGGTACTTTAAATAAATGTGGTAATAAATGCATTGAAAAACTTGTGAGATGTTTTGGAAAGAGCTTATTAGACGTTTGTACTTCAGATAATGTGAAAGAGTTTTTAATGTTCCTTCGTATAGAAATAATCTAGAACGTTTTGTGGTGAATGAAATTGTTAGTTTGATAGCACGAGTTCAGATAATTTTTGGCCAGCACTCTAATGATTATGCATACAATATGCGAAACATCATTAGGAAGAACTACCAATAGGTAAAGCCCACAATTTAAACGCCAATGGAAAATTGGAAGCGAGTTGCACGCAGTTCAGACGGAAAGAAAATTCAAAGCTGTTTGTTGTTATAACGAATTAAGGAAAACAAAATTATAGAGGCGCCCCGAACTGCCTGATAATGGTCTATTATGCAACGAGTGTTGAAAATGGCTCGTTTTCCCTGAGTGTAAAATGTGATTTTCACACGCGATACACACTATACGATTGGATGCAATTGTATATTCTATTGGTTTTGATTTAATGCATGTATATTTTTACTTTAAGCTTGTACATTTTCGAGGTTTCTTTATATTAGAATTTTAATTTAATGCTTTTCAGGTATTGTCAAAAAATAGAGTAATTTTAAATTAGTTCTTAATCCTAATCCTAAACAGTGCCTACACCTAGATTTCCTCGTGAAGTGTACTTTGCCACGTAAGAGTATAGTTTTCACACGGCCTCCTGTCAAAAATATAGCACTTCTTTTCACATAGTGCGTGGTGAAAAATATATTTTTTCCACTACCGTGCGTACCACTACCGTACTCACTTTACACACTCTATGATTCGTAAAATAGGTCTTTTTAATGTGCAGTGCTTAAAATAAGTTATCGTACGCATCCATGCGTAAAGTAAATCTGACTTATTTTTTGACATTTAGGGCAGTGCGTAAAGTAATCTAATAATATTTTTATTTTTTCATATATTTTTCGGTAGTAGAAAAAAATTTGTATGCTACTCATGTGTAAAGTACCCTTTTTTTATTCATGGGATTGTCGCATTCATAAAAAAGGGTCACTTTACACACTTGTTGTATAAATAACTATTTTAAGAGTAGGTTTTTTTTTAACCATTTTAAAGCTATTCGTAGAAACATTGTTCGTATTTCTTCTTTTTTTTAGTTACTTATTGAAGAAGGAGCGAAGGTCAAAAATAAGAAACAATAAAAATAATAATAGTAAATAATGCCTTTATTCAACAAACTGATGTTACAATATTATAAAATACACGCGATGCGCGAGGTTCACTTCATCGTGCATACAATAAATCCAGGCAGGACGTCAGAGCACGTAACCCAGAAAAGTTAATACCTGACTAAATAAAAAAAATAATAATAATACAATTATTGACAATGCAAATGATCTCACTGCTTAAGTTTTAAACAATTAATTATGTCAATAGTTACTAGCTATACTTTAAAACCTATGCTTTGAATTTATGTTTTGACATACTACAAATTTCACTATGAACACATTCGTTAATTGCACGAGGAAATAAAAAACGATTTCTTAAAAAAATTCTGTCCTTTTTTTCTGTTCGGTACACACACAAAAGAAAAATCGCGTACCACTCAACGGGCGGCACGTGTGAGGAGAAGACGGTGAACGTTGGACTTGAAGCGCCGTAGGTTGTAGTTTTCGGGATCGCAGTTCTCCAGACAAAGTAGTTCCCCAACAACGACGTCCTAGGTGTTCGCAACTGAATCGGTTGTTGATGAGCAGCTTGTGTCTGACGGGTGTTTCTATTTGGCACAACTCTGGGCAGAATCATAAGTGCCAGCTCGTTCGCACACATTCCGTAATATCATTGATAGTACAGTTTTCTTCGATGTCAAGGGCTATGTAGGTCTTTGTCAATTCTGGGTCATCCACAAAACGGACTGGTCTCCTCTGTATGGAATCTAATATCTTGAGCAAATGTTTGGATGCCGATCTCTGCACATAAAGACAGTATTCCAGAGATGGTCTTATCTATGGCTTATAGAGCAGTAAGAGCTGATGAGGTGTAGACAACTTTTTTGCTCTATAGAGTGCCTTTGTCCTGCTGCCTTGGCGATTTTAATGGCGTGATTACGCGAAGACATGCTATTTCCTACGTTGATGCCCAGCAAGCTTATGGATGAGACCAGCGTCAGTGTTTATCCTGTCATTGATAAATCAGGTCCTGCGGTGTTTGGCTTTTTTTGAAAGACAGCTATTTGAGTCTTTCGTCCGTTAAACTGGACATTTCCTCACCCCATTCCACGATGGCGTTCATATTCTCATGGAGGGCAGCTATGTGATTTTCTGGCTCGCGTTGGGAACGAGCAGCGGTCATTGGAGTCCGCGACGTGAAGGGGGGTTATAAGAGTGTTGTGTCGTCTGCAAAGCTGTAAATAGAATTGTCTGTCCCGTCTAAGAGATCGTTGATATAGAGCAGAAACAGTGTGACAGGTAATATACTTACACCCTTGAGGAACTCCGACATAGATTTTAAATTCCTCCAAGAGATGTCCATCAATACCAAATCGGATGCTTCGATCCCTTAAAAAATTGGAAAGCCATAGAAGCAGTGTTGGTGGTAGTCCGTATGCTGTCAATTTGCTTAACAATCCGTCATGCCACACCCTATCAAATGATCTGGATATGTCGAGATCTACTGCACGAGATTCGCCGTAGCTTTTGGTCTACAGCTAGGTCCCGTAAGTAAGATGATCTCCCGTTGATCTATGCTTGCTATAATTTCTTATCTAAAAATATGATAAAAATAGTCAGTGATATATATAAGAGTATAATAAGAGTATCTCTATAAAAAATTTGGAGTATTATGCCGTTTGGGGAATATTTGTACAGTATCAGGTCTAAAGTCATCCGACTTAGCTTTGCTTTTTTAAATAGTGCGCCATATATATTTTGGTCTATAAAGATAGCATTATAAATTCTCCTTTTTAATACACACAATTCACATTATGGATTTTTGGTTAGAACCGAAAATTATGATCCAGTTTTTTGCGTGAATTTAATTTTTAATTTTATAGACCGCAAGCCCATAGAAATATTATAATTTAAGTAATCCTAAGGGAAATAAAAACTTTGAGCCCTATGCCGTACATTTCAAATGATGCATGTGGAAACAGTGAAAAAGTGAAAATCCATAACCAAAGTGGGGGTAAATTTGTCAAATATTTTTGTACGGCTTTTTGAAATTTAATTGGTACTTACAGATGTGATCAATATACTCTGAACCCCGTACAAAAATAATGCAACGGAAAAAAAGAAAATATTTCATTTTCGGAAAATTGACCTCTGGTACAAAAGTTTTCTATATTGATAATTGACCTCGGGTACAAAAGTTCTATATTGATATGGATATATTATTTTTCTATTCTATTCCGTATAAATTAGTGTAGCTCTGGAGTAGTAAACGAGAAATCAGTTTTAAAACATTAATTGACATCTAAATTACTAATATAAATAATTAAAGTACCCCCAGGTAATGCAATAAAGTTAATTATTCAAAAAATGTATTCAGTAAGATTTATATGTCTTAAAATAAGCACACTATTAGAAAGTAGTATATTATTTTATATGGAGGAAAAGTGATACTTTTCATGGCGCGCTCGTGTTTAACAGCCGAACGGAGTGAGGCTGGTAATAGAGAGCAAGCCATGAAAAGTAACTTTTCCTCCAAATAAAATATGCTATTTTTTCTTCACATGTCGACAAATTAATGCAAGAACATCTCTTTTTAATAGTAATAATATCTAATTATTATTAAAGATAAATGGGTTCGCAAGGCGGCTTAGACCACGGTCGTAGGTGGCCTTGCTTAGACCGGTGTCGGCGAATATAATGTAACATAAAGCTGTCAGTGGACACTGTCAACAATAATTATTTTTTAAGATTGCGTCTCCGATTGCGTTTTAATTCCTTATTGATAAGCAGTTATTGAGTAAGTTCGATTAAATAATAACCAATTTGTTCCTAAATTAGTGATTTTTAGAAATGCAGTCACAAATTGAGTGATAAATACAAATTGTAGTTTAGTAAAAATCTTGAGTTGTTGACGCTTATTTTGTTGTCTGTTTGTATTGTATCTATGTTGCTATGGTAACACTTTTACCTCCGCCGGCGGAAAAGTGAAAAGTAAAGCTCCGGCGGAGGAAAAACGAAACTTCACGGCCGCCTACACAGTCGAGTAATGACGGATTTACTGACGTTTGAAGAAAAAAATTTTTTTTTTCTCAGACCACATTCCAAAGTGGCATTTTCGCTCACGGCTTCTCACCAAGAATAAAATATTCTGCCTAGGGTATAAGAAAAAATAAAAAATAGTGTAGGCCACTCATGAGTAAATAAAGATCGCCATTTTTCATTATATTTTTTATTTTTAAATTCTTTAAATTCGTATATCTTGAAAAGTATTTCATCGATTTTGAATCATATGGTCTTATTTATTTTCTTTTTTAAAAGAGATAAAGATCATAGTAGGTACAACATTAAATATAATATTTTTTATCACTTAAATGTATGTAAAAGTTAGAGTAAAAGAGTTTTTAGTATTAATTAAGTTAATTAAAAAAAAATTCTGTTATTCACGATAAACGAAAAAAATCAATGAAATATTGATTATATTATAACATATCGAATTATTAACATATTGCAAATTTCCACTGTCTAAATCTTCACTGTCTAAATCTTCACTGTCACTTTCGGTATCAGTTCTTTCTGCCTCTGAATTTGAAATTTCTTTGGACTCTGAAATAAAAATATTCTTTATGAAATAATACGTACAATATTTTTAAAAACCAAAAAGTAAAATTCAATAATAATTATATATATACTGGCAAATACGAAGTTTGTACTTCATATGAAAAAGCTCTAATTGATAATTTAATTAATCATGTATGAACGACAAATAATAAATAAAACGCAGCAATTGAAATATCGATTAATAAAATTTTCTATACTTATCGTAGAATTTCAATTAAAACTAACTTAAAATGTATTATATAGCGCTTAGTATTTTCTTTTTTCTTACTTTTTGTTTCTAGTGTTATCCAAAAATTTAAAAATAAATTAAAGTACATTCTGAAAGATTATTTTTCGTTTACTTTATTTACCAGTAGCTTCATCTATTGCCATCATTTTGTTTATATGGCAATCGGTATCAAATATTTTCAATTATAAGTACCTACCACCTAAGTGTACTAAAGCCGTACAAACATTTTTGGCCAAAAAGTCCGGCCTACGACGGAAAATTCACATTTCCAATGCAGACACCTGCACCACTTACCTAAAATATATGGCATGTTAACAAAAGTCATTATTATGTAAAATGCTTAGCGAAATAATATACCTTTATCAATTTCAGTTATGAAAACCTGACACCAAACTCTTAAAATGCTGCTTTTTGTTTTGTGTGTTTTTATATAAACTTACGTTTGTTCCATGTCCTACTGCGATTAAAAAAAAAACCAATAGAATGCTAAGGGACCAATAATATTCATGATATTTTATGAATTTGAAAAGAGAGTTTATAATGGTAAGTTCTAAATTTATAATGGTTAAGGACTAAAATCTACTGGGTATCTCATTAAAAAAAATAAAGTATAGTCCGGCAACGTTTTTACCTGATTCCGTAAACTTATTTTCAAAACGGCATAATGTTCACTTATATAAAAAATTTTTTTATGTGATCCTGCAAAAAGTATGACTTTTTAACGATTTGTAATGAAAAAGGGACCACTAGTGCAGCATGACTGTTTGTCTGAAATTGCTAGACTTACTGTTGTGAGAGGTCAACAAATAAAGATAATGTACTCGGAATCATTTATTTAAAGTTATCTCTAAATAATTATGATATTATCAAATGAAAATCGAAATTTTATTTTTAGAATATAACAGTCAACGCATATATATATACCAACATTAATATCACAATTTGAACAATTATTTAAGTGAAACATTTGAGGATCGGAATTGTTTGGTAGTAATACTTTCTTGCTTGTTGATTGTTCTGGAAAATTTTCTATTGCGTCCCCATTAAGGACTGTTTCAACCATGTTTTCGTAATTGGCAGGAGATGCAGTAGACTATTCCTCTTGGTGTAATTTTGCTATCTTCATTTTGCTGCTTAAAGATTCTTCAACATAGCCCTCATCAACGCTGACTTTTTATTTTTAAAATGTCTCTTCCCTGGCTTGTTAACAACGCACGACAATAACATTTAAAAGCATGTCCAGTATTCAGCTCGGGTTGCGGCCACTTCAAAAATGTGGAGCTATTTAAAGGAATTTTTCCAAATGGATTTACTTCCAACAGGCTATATAGAACACTTTTCATTTCAATATGCTACAAAAATCTTTAATATGGGGATCTTGTATCGCTAAGTGCACCGTACTTTCGGTAGATTTCGATAACATCCAGCCCCTCTATATTCTTTTGTACCACAAAAGTTCTTCGCTTATTTGTCTTCGTGTAAAGGATTTTTATTAACAAAATATCACCATTGTCATCTATATCATCTGTTTGATATTTTTGCAGTTCGTCCCTACGACGAGCTATTACCTCCTATAACTAAGCCTGACGGATTACGCGTGACGTCATCCAAAGTGGTCTTAACTTATTTACAGGCGTATATTGAAATGTGCAATTTCTTTTAAATTTCACAGTTAGGTAGACATTTTAGATGCAAAAATCTCGAAAAAATATAACAAAAACTTGTGTTTTGTAAATTTAACTTTTTTTATATGTAGTTTGAAACGTAATTGGCCTAATACAATACCTCGTACAAGCTGATATTACTTTAAGCACGACTATTATGCATGATAATGTGTATTACTCATTTTTTTTTAAATCAAAAATTAAATTGCAGTTTACTTACCTTTTTCTGCATACATAGATAATAATAATAAGGGCTTCCGGTTAAAACAAGGCTGCGAGTCATGAACTCAGCCTTTAGACGTGCCTCATTCGATTTTTGTTAAAGGAAAACGAAATTTCAAAGCAAAAACCTTTGAATATCCAGTTTATGAAAATAAAATCTATTTTGATAAACTGAATCTAGATACCACCAATGTGGTAAAATGTCACTATAGGTATAAATGTGTTATAATAGGTAATAGTAATATCAAATTTGGTAGTGTGTTTTCTCCTCGGTTTTCTCCGACGTTTTCTCCATCCAAAGAACCTTGCAATCTTCAAATATTTATGATAAAACATGAAAGCTTTATACAGGTTTCAGATTATTACTTTTTTATGTTAGATTTGGTATATTACTCGGTATATTATTGTGGTCTAATATTTATTTATTAAAAGTCTCCAGTTTTCTTTTTTTCTTTTTACCCAAAAGATTATGATTATGTTTAGAACAATAATTATTAAGAAAGAGGTGTATTTGAAATGCTGCAAAGAAAAATTTTTGAAACATCAATTTTTTGGTGGTTTTTACAGATTTCAAAAGGAGTCAAAAGGCTGTTTTGATTTAGATAGTTTAACAACAGCTCACAAAGAAAAGACTTTTTATTGTAAATATCTAAAAATGTGTCTTCGAACTCATTAATCAATTTTTAAATATAATATAGGCTGTTGAAACTACGTCCACTACTTGTTCACGAGGATATAAAAGAGCCCCACGACTTAAGAAATTAGTTAAATTGTAAGAATCTTCTACAACACAAGGTTCATTTAAAGTTACATTTTCTTTATAAAATTCACAACTTATTAAGAAAACCTTTCAGAGCCTCTATAATAAAAGGATTAAATATTTTGAGAGCTAATTTAACATTTTGCCTTTCTATAGTCGATGATGGGAAAAGAGCCTTTAAACTAAGGGAATACCCATGTTTTAATATTTTGTCTCGTTTTAGTTCATGAAGTTTTTTGACCACTGAGGGCATATAGCAAACATTGCATTACATCCTTTATGAGGCATAATTACACTAAATATCACTTACCCCAAAATTAGCTAACAGGAACAAATTTTATAAACTTGCTGTACACAACGAACCGGCCGTTCGGCGAGCACAAAACAAACTCTTATTACACGAAAGCAGGTCTTAAGTCCAAACATTTTGGAAAGCTAAAAACATGAACTTTAGGTCTTTTCGGCTAGTTTCCACCACAGCCTGGTGCACAACATCTGGTCGGCATTGTTCACATAAATTTTAATACACTAAAGTACTGATGTTATAAAGAAATCAACAGAAAATCAATGGAAAATAGAAAAACAATTAGAAACCGGTCGAACGTTGAAAGCACGCTGGCAAACTGGCAAGTGACAGGAGGCAGCGTTGCCAGATTTTTAAGAACCGTCTGGTCATCCTCGAACTGCAGCCGAAATATTAAATCGTTTGCATTAGTAGTTGCGCAATAAATATTGTTACGAATTTGCAGAATTGCCGCGTTCTGGCCATCAGGATTTGGCTCGTCTGGGTCGGTAGGGTTAGTTTCATACATTATCTGGGATGTAAACCATTTAACGTATATTTAGTTGGACAACGCTAATTTTTACAGAATCTGTTGAATGACATTTGAAATTATGTTTTTAAATGGAACTAACTAAATATTTATACAAAATAATTGGGTTATTGCTAAGCATCGTTTATTTCCTTAAAGTTTTTGATTCCGTTCTGCTTCACTTTCCGGTTTTTATATATTTACTTTTCGGATTTTAAATATTTATTTATATTTAATATAACTATACTATAATATACGAAAGCAAACTTTTACATTAAGTATCTAATATATTGTTAATTGTAATCCAAGACAAATATTTTACGTTTCTTTGAAAAATAATTTGTGGCAAACTACAGTGAGAAGTAGCCCAAATTGTGATAAAGCGGCCAATTTGGCACCACTGGATCCAGAGTATATCGAAGATGGCAGATGGAAATTGACATTCCAGTGGCCCAGCGTGGCAATCAACGTTAAATATGCAAGTAGGCGCGATAAAATAATCAATACTTTTACTGGGCTCCTCTTGACTCCTCTGTATGCTTTTCTTAAGGCAAAAAAGCATTGACCGCTTAGGATGACGTCACTGTTAATTTTAATATTAGCTACTTGGCCTAGTTATAGGAGGTAATGGACGAGCACCTGCCATTCCGAAATACAGTAACCACTTGCATCAGTAAATATTAACTATTTTGAGCTTCAACTAAAAATGTTGTACTTTCATCCCTGGAAAATACTTAGGACTTCTTTGGGCGATATCCTACAGAATTTCTTTTTTAAGAATGCCATTAGCTTCGGGTATTGCTTGATATTGAGGTTCTGTCGCAAAGCAAGCATCGATCTTAGCATGGAAAATTCAGACCACAGGGTTGACGGTTTAACTCTCTTGAATTTGAAAGCGAATATGCCAAAACGACAGTCTCTTTAACATTTTCAACATTATTTTCTGTACACCATTGTCTAAACCTATGATAATATGCTTTATATATAGATGTAGACTTATCTGGAATGAGTTCTGATATTGGTCATTCTGCTGGCACTCTTACATCTTCCGAAATATTTTGAGAATCATTGGAATCGTCCACTGTTTGCTATAAAGGCGCACTCATGCCTTTTAAACGAATTTAAAAAACTGTGTTTTCATGACTTAGACACATATGTTTAATTGTGTTTAATTGTTTAAAAACCTAGAAACGGACATAACAACCAAATCAACTTACAAAAAGTTTACCTGTTATTAATGAAAGAACAATGCAAGAAACGTTAAAATTTAAAAGGTCATCTGCACCAATAATTTAATATATATATAAAAATATAAAAAAATATTGTATGCAACACAAGAGAAAATAAATTTTTGGACTTACGTGTTTTACAATTTTTATGTCACGTGCAAAAAAGTTGGATTTTTAGGCTTATTGCATAAATAACTATTTGTATCTCTTTTAATTAATTAGTTTCCTTATGTTGAAATTATAGCTAATTAACTATCTTTAAGCGAGAAATATTTTTAGAATTGCCTAGTGTTGTATAACAAGGTTCGTCATAAAACTTAATATACACTCTGCTCTAAAAAATAATGTTGCTTTCGAATTTTAAAACTATTGATGTTTTCAGGAAAGTAGCGAACATAACATGAAAATAACTTCGGTTTATAAACACTGCCGAGGGTGTAAACCCGTTCATATATGTACCTTCCCTGTTTATAAAGAAAACAATGAATTTTGGAACAAAACGGTGGCGTATGGTGCTTATTCAGGGGAAATACTTAAAATGGATAATAAAACTGGTGTATCCTGTCTATAATAAAACTGTTTTATGAGGGCAAACTGTACGGCAGTCATAATGATATTTCCGTTTTTTCGGATATTAAACTTTTTACTGTGCTTCGAAGTAGTCAAGGAAAGATAAAATATGGCCTTCCATTATAATTGAATTTAAAAAATCTCAGAGAGTGAGAGCATACAGTTGGGCAATACCGAGGGCAATACCTTGACATGGATGGACAGATAGATCTCGGGATAGTGAAAAAATGAAACTTAGCGACGCTCATGATGCAGCTTTGTTTGTACGATTCTACTGCCTCATAAAAAAAAAACAATTTTTCACACGTCATATTTTTTCCTGCAATTACATAGTTTCGGCCATCTAGAAAACTTTTTAATGTTGTAGTATTGATAAATTAAATTTTCGTATCGCTAAACCCATTGTATATAATAATACTATAGCAAATAGAAAGAGTTCAGGTTAAAAGTTTGGTACGTGAACGCGAAAATATTATATCTTAAAGCAAAACTTGTGAGTAGCGGCGAAATTCAAGAACATTCATCTTGGGCCCGTCAAAAGTTGCAACTGTCGGCAAAACTAATCTTCCCAGAGAGCTCACACGCATCAGCCCAGGCTTGATTTAAAACTCAATTTTATCCATAAAAGTAAGGAAATTTGAGCAAAACGCGCCGTAAAAAAGATAAAAACCGATAAAAACTTAAAACAGGCCGAGAGTTTCGAAACCCATCGAAAGTTTGCCGAAGCGCAACAAGACTTTTATCTGACGCTCGCTACATTATGCTGATTTTTCCGTTTCACAAGCTCGGCTCATGTGAAAGGCGGGAAAATCCGACGTCGTCGCATTTAATCCCGATTCTGGATTCTGGGTTGATAACGTATAATATTGTGTGGCCAGTAGTTCGTTATTTACCATCCGCTACTTACCAAATAAATTTGAGCATTCATATTTTTATTCCTTGTTTCTGTTATTATATTTTCTAACACATTTACAACAATGCAAGTTCGTCTGCCACTTCGTCCCCCTCCCAATGGACTAGTATAAATTTAGTAGGTACTGATTGCACAGATCGCTCTAGGTGCAGCTCGGCTTCGGATCAAGTTACTAAGGAGAATTTTTTTCTTAAATATTGCAAGTATTCCGTCTGGATCCCCATCATTATGGTATGTCCAAACCATTCACAATTTCGATCGCTTCCTTCTCTGTGACGAGAATAGTACTCTCCTCACCATCGACAGGAGTCGGTTCACCTGAAATCGTGTTTTCTGGCACGTAAACACTTTTCCGCAAAAATATTGTTCACACCCGGACTCATTGGAGGCAAGAGGCTCTTCGTAATACAGACTCTGAGGAGGTTTCGCAATGTACAATTTTATTGTGTTAGTGATTTAAGGAAAAGCAAAAAAAGATAAGACGAAAATGTTGCTTCTAACATATTACTTTTGCAGGGTTGAAGTATTTTTAGCTGAAATGAGATACATCTACAATTCTTGTAAAATTATGTTTTTTTTATATATTTATATATATTTTTAATTATAAATATATTTTATTTTTTATTTCGTAGTTCTAAAAATTCTTCATCACAAAGAGTGCATTTCAACCCAAACTAACCTCACTTAACCCAACATTTTCAACTAACCGATAAAGTGAAAATAATAAAAAATACCTTCTTGGTGCCAAAATGAGTGCGCTGATATTTGCTGCCGTTGTGATGGAATCATCTGTGAATTCTGTATACTTAATGTTTTATTCAGTTGCTGTTAGTTTGTTCTGCATTATTATGGCAACGATAATTTTTTCTAATAGAACTTAAAAAGGCACTTTTATTATTTTTTTATGGGGAGCTCACATAGGCATGCACATATGTCTCAATTATTGATAATTCGACTATTTATGTTACAGAAAATTAATTGGTAACAAATTCACCTTATATTATAATCTACTTGAAATTAAACACATATTTTCATTAAAAGAAATTTAATAACTACGAAAGTAAAAAAACATGAAAAACATTTTCTTAAGCAGTCCATATTGTGTATTTTCTGGGATCACACCGATAAAAAAAATGTCGTATGGCTTTTAGGAAATTTAATAATATTTGCAAATAGTTAAAAAGTTTCGGCAAAATTGAGGAAAAACTGATAATTTTTCAAATGGTTTACAATTACCTAATTTAAAAAAAAATCCGTTTTTCTGAATCTTCAAGGAAACGCTTGATCCTACATAACAAATGGATCAGACATAAATTATAGATCTGTAAATTCTACAAATTTAATTTTCAAAAACTGTTGTCTAAGCCGTTTCTGAGAAAAAGAGATCGAACCAGTTTTTTTTTTATTTAAAAATAGATTTTTCTAAATTTTCTCGATAACCTATGATCTAGAACGAAAAGTGTAGCAAAACATAGATAATCTAAAAACGCAACTTTTTCTTCAATATCTTTCAATTTGGAGACATATTTCACGTGCTTATTTTTTGTACCGGTTAGATAAGGTTCATACTGTTCGTAGAAGAAATATCGGACAGTATTTTCTGGTATGGCAAGAATCTCCTCTAAAATGTTGTGTATGATAATTAGAAAACTATTTTAATTAATATTTCCATAAATTTTGCAAAAAATTAGTCCATCCGGATATCCAAGAAAACTGTTGACTCGTCATGAAAAGTGCACCGGACAAAACCTGTAGATTTGATAATAAATGTATGGGCTAGTCTAACGGTTCTTAAATAAAAATTGATTTTTCTGAATTTGTCTAGACCGGCGTATATGATATGAATAGTGTCCTAATGAAAACGCTGATATTCTAAAACGCTACTTTTTCATTAATAAGTTTTGATGAGGTGCTGTGCTCATAGCTTCAGAAATATTCTATTTGTTTAATTTTTTAATTTTGTGTATCTCACAGTAAACTCGTGGAATATGGAAAAATAACAACTTGCTTGATACTAGCTGATAGATTTTCGAAATCAACGTAAAATTTTGTATCAATCTTGTGCATGGCAAGACCTTTAGAAGAGGGGTTGCAAGACCCCTGTTTACATTTGAAAACTATAACTATGTAGCACCCAGATATTACTTTAATATTTAGGGCAATTTTCTTATTAGGAAATAGTAAGTCCGGTCAATGCCAGAATTAAAATTTATAATACCTACTTTTCTTTTCTATATTGGGATTGTCGTAGTTAATAAAATGTCCCTTTTGAATGCAAAATCCAGACTGGTACCAAAGAACACAATTGATTTCCATAAATAATATATATTTTTTTTGTTGCAGGTAATTTAACACACAGTTAATGTAAGTGGAGAAGAGAGAAGGCAGGTAAATGAAGGTATTATAGTATATTTTTATAAATACGTGAAGATTTATGAGGAAATTTCAATAAACGAATCAAATTAATTTAATTAGATTATGTACCTTTTCATTAATATTTAAATTGACGCTTTTGAGAGGCATTTTTTTCAATTTAATTCAGTACTAAGAACAGGCTTTAATCTTCCAGCCAGGATAACAATGGCCAATAACAAAAGGACAACTAATGATTAACAAGATTTCTTAGTAAACGCATTGGCTCATTTCATACAAAAGCCCTCTCTCAACCTGTAATCATTTCGAGAGAGAACTTATTACAATTTTGCTTTAATTTCGAGTGTACAAGGAAGGTTTTGTAATGCACAAAATTTATAAATTAATCAGCCAAAATTACCTAAAAAGCTTTATTTGGTAACGATCAATAGTTGCTACAAACTATTGGGAACCTATATTTCATGGGAATTGAATAAGTGTCAGCTTGTTAATGAAAGATCTAAGTCAGTACTTCCATTTTTTTTTGGTGTTTGTATGATTTTCTTCAAAATTCTTATTTTTGATCTCTGCAGTGTCGCCTGATGGCATTGAGAATTTCTGTATATTTCAGTATGGCTATACAGGGTGTCCCAAAATTAATGGAAAATATTTTCACAGCGCATTCTACATATAAAATAGCCTCTAGTTTTTTAATAAACATATGTCGAAAAATGCACCTTAACAGAGTTAGGTTCCCTCCTGAAGATGGTTTTTAATCCATATTTCCGAAACGGTTACAGCTATGCCTTTGAAATTTTGGTATTAGGGTAACTTTAGCATGCGGATTATGTTTCTCAAATTAGAAAATTCAAATTTTAGTCAGAGCCGTGACATTTGGGGTGGTAAATGCAACTAAACTGTCATAACATTTTTGTGAGTCCACTTTTAAAGTTTTTTCTTTTAAAATCTAAAAATCTGGGTTTTTCTAGGTAGCAAAGGTACTCTTGATTTGTATCGCTTAGATGCACCGTTTATGAGAAAATTGGCTTTGAAAATATTTTGTCGCGTTATTATTCAAAGGCATAGCTGTAACCGTTTCTGAAATATGAACTAAAAACCATCTTCAGGAGGAAATTTGTTAAGGGCTGTAACTCTGTTGGGATGCCTTTTTCGACATATGTTTATTAAAGAAACTAGAGTCTATTTTATATGTAGAATGCGTTGTTAAAAAATTTAACACTAATTTCGGGACACTCTGTATATGCACCGAAGTTCGATACGGCTTTTTTATACCATAATTACTACGAGCTATAGAATTCTTTTACTAAAGATGAAATAACCACGTAAATAAAAGCTCAAATATCCCAATGAGAAAGTTAAAGAAGATTTTCGTTTCAACTGGAAAATTTTCCACAGTTTTAAAAATTATGAAATCATTTTGATTATTTTAAAAAAAAAATCAAAAACATTTACTTTTTTCATTTTTATTTGACGTTTCATATTCGGGGTTTTTTCAACATTTTTTTTGTAATAAAATTCATAATTATTGTTGTGAAGTTTTTAGTCATGTTTTTCTATATTTATTATATTTTCTTCTTTTATTGTATAGTCTACAGTCAATAAAAGCCTAATTTTAACCTGGTTCTGCAATAAATAGGTATTTTAACAACAATTATTATAGTCAAGCGCGTACCAATCTGCTTATATTTTATGTCATAGAAATTGTTAACATAAGGAGTTTATTTTTTTCTAATGTTACTGAAGCATTAAGAAAACATATCTTGACAATGTAAATTGTGAGAAATTATTTTGTTCTCTTGGCACCGGTTTCTTTTTTGGCCAGTCCCCGTGGAATATACTCTCTTTAATTTGAAATTTATTAATCTGGCTCCGCTCGTTCCCTTCTGTCTGAAACATTTAATTAAATAATTCGTGTGCTTACCTCGGACCCTCCAGGTACTAAGATTAAGGCCAAATAAAATGCTGAGTTTAGTGTTCTATTTATATTTGAGTCTGTCAAATATGTTTCAGGGGACCCTTTTAATTAAACAAATCGCAAAGATCCAAAATTAACAAAGCGGTAATAATGAAACTGCTTATTAGATTTTGAGTAACATCATTAAACGTTTTTAAATTTAATTTAGGCCGATTCCTTAGTTTTTTTTGTAATATAAATATTTAAGTGTACCTAACTGTTTGATGGAGAATTAATACAAAACTAGCCAAGCATAATATGGATAGGCTAATAAGGATTTGTATTGCATGATATTATTCCTTTCATTCAACCTTGATATAATTTTACTGCTTTGCTTTAAAATATTTGTCATGTGCATTTTTAAAAGCATGTTTTTTTTAAATCTAATTAAAAGGTTTGAAAAATTAAAAAACAATATTGTTATAAAATATGAAAAACTAAATAAACTTAGTTCTATGTCAGGTATCAAAACAATCTACCTGTTTTGTTATGATATCTATATTTATTAGACAAATTGAAGAATACCATAATTAAAATACGCACAACTCTTCAAGATTTTTTTAATGCTATATTTTTAATATTTGCATCGCTGTTTGATAACACTGGTATTTTTTGAAAATTATGACTTTAGGTTGTTTCAAAAAACATGCGCCAACGCTCGGCCGGAGATTCGTTATCCAAAAATAAGAAAAAAGTTGATATAAACGTAGGTCCGGAAATGCTTAGTTTTCAAGATACAGGGTGTTGAACATTTAAAAAAAAATCGGCTTTTTTAAAATATCTTAAATATCATTTGTCCGATTTTGTTGAAATTTGGCAGCGTTATTTACAGTGATAAGGGGCTAATTTTTCTTTAACTAGATTAAAATTATCAAGTCCAGTGGCGTCCCCGAAGGCACCTTGTCGAATATTTTTGTCGAAAAAAATGTACGCCACTGACTTTTTTGCAATTTTTATATTTTTTTATGATTAAGCCACTAAAAATAATTTTTTTTTGTCTCTTGA
>MU181988.1:488175-512746 GCA_016904865.1 Pissodes strobi
TATATATAAATTATTACCATAAGCAAACTATTAATGGCTCAGAGATATCAAGTCAACATGGCAAAAAATGTCCCTTTTGAAAAGCATCCAAGCAAATACGCAATCCGGAAGTATCTTCCCCGCATCCCCGTTGATGATAAATTCTCCACCGTATCCTCCGGGCGACAGATTACCCCATTTATCTACACGGAGGCAGGTGTCATAAAATTAGCGCGACGCCATTACTAACCGGGTGTCACGTGACAAATATAACCATCGGGAAATTAGCGGCGAACTGTCACAAGGATCCGTTTCATATGTTTCCCGCTCCTCTCCTTTCCTTTTCCGCGATATTTGTTGAAGGCGGAAAAGTCAGAGACGTGGATGCAAAACACTAAATTGCCTGAATATATCCCGGTTAAGTATGAAATGTCATACCCCGAAGTCCCCACTATTTTCACAACATCTGTTATTTTGATGTAAAAATTAGCTATTTGTCTCCAGTGGCGCAGATAGAGGTTTCATAATATCGGGGGTCATTGAAGGCCACTAATAAAGTTTCGCCTTTTGCAAATGGATCAGCTGCAATATGCTGCTGCTTGGATGCCGCAAGCATGCTACATAATACACACTGAATTATTGGTGACGCCACAGAATCCTTGAAAAGCCGTGTATCATGGCGAATGAGTTTGGAACAATAAATAACCCATAAAATGATACCAAAATCACATGATTCAAATTTCAAAACTCCATAAATCACATATTTGTAATGATTCATTTTGATAATAATCACAGAATACAATCGAAGTCTTCAGGCATTCCAGTAAAAAAAAACCATTATCAAAACCGTGAATTTAAAGAAAGTGCATTAGTAATTTTAAATAAGGATGTATTGTATTGCTTCAACTACTATTAAATCTAATGACACTTGGTTAACTTATATAAAAACTGAAGTTGATAACAAGATGCTTAAAAATTAACTAATTCCTTAAACGAAAATCATTAAATAGTTTAAGAAACATACTGCTTATTACCTATAAATATTTGGCACCTTTCAAACGTTACAATTCGGCACCTAGCAATCCTAAAAAGTGTACAATATAATGTCATTAATAAATTTGTTAAAGTTGTATTCAAAGCTTGACATAGAGAACGAAATTTTACTGTTTTCTACTATTCAAAAAGTCCTAATTGTAATAATAATATTATCATTTCTAGATTTCTCGTTTCTCACCACGAGGACAAATTTGGTCCTCGAAAGGATAGTTTTTTTTTGTTTTTCTCGGCACTTGTGTCAAGTTACACCCTGGGACCAGGACCGAAGAGATCCTATTCTGTCTTTTTCAGTTATTTCCTATTTTGTAGTTTAAAATACTAGTGGAATAAAATGTAACAATTTGCAACAAAAAGATAATTCCTCCACAACAATATAGAACATATACAAAAAATAATAAAAAAAATAAATTATTGAGAATAAACAGCTATAAAAACAGTGTGAGGCTCGGAGTTGTAGTATATGGGAAATTCGAAGGGTGGAATTTATTGATATCTACTGGAGCAACCTGGTCGTAAATCATAGTAGGTGTGTGGGTTTTAAGTGCAAATAATTATGTGTTCGAGCTGAAATTAAAATTCTTAAAACTGGAAATCTAGGATTGATTTATCTTTAAATGTTAAAAAGCACTAATAGCATCAGGGACCAAATTCTATAGCTAAGACTATAAATAAAAAGAACCAGCAACTCATGTGAAATTTAGCGTACTTACTAGCTTTTTCAATTTTTAAATTCTTATTAGCCAGGTTTAGTGCTCTATATTCTTTGGGTTAGTTGGGAATAATTATCAAAGTCCCTCCGGCTATAATTTTATTAACAAATGCGTCTGCATGTGAGAGAAATTGATAGAGAGCCATTCTGGCACCCTACTGATTGATTTAACTGTGCATAGATGAATGGAGAACTTGAGGAAAACGCCATGGCTCCCCACATATTATAATCTGCTTTGGTGTCACTTTTGAGAGCTGTCAATAATATTCTACATAATTTGACACAGGCCAGTATGATATTTGATATATAATATCATCTTTGAAAGAAAAGTGACAGCAGTCAAATATTATCCTACTTTTCGTCCATTATCAATTAGTGAGAACTGCAGCTTTCATTAACCGTTCTCGAAATAGATTGTTTATGGGCTACAAAAATGCCCAAATTATTTTTTTAAAGACCATTGGTGAGACCTGAATCGAACAAAAAAGATTTAGTTTAAAATAATTCTCAAAAATAAAAAGTCGCTTGCCAATTTTATTATTTTAGTTTTCGACTCCGTTATCTCTATTTTATGCAGATATCGTTTTTTCAATAAGTCAACGTGTTCCGTTAAGAGGTCGCCATTGCCATTATAATGGGATTTTTTAAATTTTCTTAGTACCATTTTAAATGGTTGTCCGACGACTATCTGGCTACCGACAGATGCATTTTGCGGTCCAGTATTAATCGAGATACCTAGTTTGTTATTTTCAGTTACCGTGGCAACGTTGTTATCTAAACTGCAGAAACACTTTCTCGATTAGGTCTATATTTCCGTTATTTATTTATTTATTGATCGGTATTTTATGTGAAAATAACGTCCTTTAGTTGTCATGATAACCAACTTTTTTTTCACACACGTTTATTGATTATGAGATTCATCCCACATTCACTTTATCTCTACATGTTCAAATATATCCGAAATAACGATATAATATAGTTACGGTTGCCACAAGCATGCTACATAATACACATTGAATTATTGGTGTTGTCGCCAAAATCCTTGAAAAACCGTGTATCATGGCAAATGAGTTTGGCACAATAAATAACCCATAAAATGATACCAAATTTACATGATTCAAAACTCCACAAACCACATATTGACGAACCCAAAGCGCTTGCCGCAATACAATGGCTATGTTCATCGGCACTTAGCATATTACGCTATCGCTTCTAAGCGCTAACAGTCCCGTTGATCGACACGACACTCTCCTTTGCGGAAAAGTCTACTGTCAACAAATCAAAAGACGTTCTTCATAACATAACCTATTTGTTTATTTTTTCGGTTTTTAAAAAATAGTTTCTATAACTATACGTTTGTCAGCTCGGCAACAAGACATTTTTCTAATCTAGTTAAATTTTACCGCTTTTCGAATTCCTAATAGTAATTTCTGCAAAAATCGCTTACTTTTATGTTTATGTTCGAGAATTATGTTGTTGCCATTACAAACAACGTCCCCACTCACGGTCACTTAATTGACCGTGGTCCCCACTTGCATAGGTGATCACAGTCCAGTTAGATGCTATAAGTGTGTCATTATTATCCATTTTTTACATTCCTTTAACATAAATCTGCATAAACAAACAATTTAATAATTAAAATTTAAAATGAAAGGTTAGTTTATTATTTGAAATTATTCGCCATTTTGGTGCTAGCGTAGCCCGCTGACTAAAAAAGCGCTTTAATTTAGCGCTAACTACGCTAACGTTCGCTTTTCTGCTGAGGGGTAGTTCAATACCGATTTAGCGGTTAGCGCTTGCAAGCGCTTACAATCGCTAAGACCCGTTGAATATAGCCAATGCAACAAGGAACAATTTTGACAGCTGTCATTTTTCCCTCAGATGACAAATATTAAACTGATATGTCAAATTGGTGAAAATCACTCAAGACTAATTTGACATCTGAACAGTTAAATGTGACAAATTTAACATCTATTATAACATTCAGGAATATATTATTATCCGAAAAACCTTGTTAGTATTTTTAATGTTTTTCCTAATTTCCATTACCAGATGTTATCTTATCCTTATCAGTGAGATCAAAAGCATTCACGAGGTAATGGATAATACAATAATTAGATATGTAATATCTTGAACGCTACTGAACTTTAAACATCGTCATCGGTAAATAGAGTAAAACAGACTGTAAGAGAAATTATAAAGCTGGAAGCTCAATTAGTAATTTGTCAGTAACTAATAATGATTGCGTTGATAAGGCCTATTGGAAGTTTATCAAGGCGAATTGTCCGCCACAATGTTCCCTAGGCAAATCAATAAAATATCAAGATTAATGTTACGCATGCTGGTTAATGAGTTTGGGTGGTGATAATCTATGACTTCTCATGATGTTTTTAACAAACTAAATTTTCACCTAAAAAGGAATTTGAAATGATCCTAAGATATTCCACGCGAAATTGTCGCTAGTTATGGTGCGCTTAATAACATTTATTTCGTGGTTATACCTTTGTGTTGATATTGGCACCGAATATTAAATCGTTATTTAATATTCGGTGATATTGGCATGTATATTGATTAGTCTATCTATGCCATTATTTTATTGGGGAATTGAGTAGTTATGCTGCTTTCTGTATGAGGGTTTATGAATTTGAAAATGATGTTTTTATTGTTTATCTAGTGCTATTTCTATTGTAAATTTAGGGTGTTATGTAAATTATTGATATAAGTAGATTAAAAGCAATTGTGATTGTCAATAGTCATAAGACATGCCAAAATACTATCTGTATATCTAAACCGATATATAAAATGCATACTTAAAGAGCTGCTGTGTATTATAGATTCAAAATTATCCATAAATGTTTCAGCTAAAATTGGATTTAAAGGGTTTTCCTTATTACTAATACAATTATCATTATCATACTAAAAATAGTCGTGATTCAACACGATGACTAAGTATCCAAAATATCTTGTTTCTGCGCCAATTGACTATTTTTTATAAGTTATTCTTCGACTAAACTAATAACCTCAACCCAAGAAATGTTAGGAAATAAATCGTGTGTATTAAAAGGAATTAATTGGGCATTATTTGATAAATTTATATTTTTTATTTAGTCTGTCAACTAATAACTGTTTTTTTTATGCTAAAGTGGGGTGAATATTTTAGGTACTAAGTTAAAATATTAATTAAGTATTAGCTGGCCGAGAGTAGTTTGCCGGCAAAAATCGATTTCCCGAAGTTAAAATATTAAAACAACAAGATTAATCAAGAATTCCAGCTGGTAAAGCGGCTTATTGATAAGATGAGTGACAAAAATATAATTTTTAGAGAGGATAAACGTCTTTTGGTGGAAAGGATTTCTAACCTAGTCAAAAGATAAACATGCTATGCAACCAGCGTACTCAAAAATCACGGGAATAGTTCGTATGCACCTGTTCCTGAAGTAGTTCAAATGACTCAGATTCAAGGTTACGGTAATGTGCATATCCCATCGATTAAGAACAAAGAGAATGACAACAAAATTGCAACTTTTAAACAAACTTAAGCACACATTCAAATGTGGTTGCTAATTAGATCAGCAGTGAGCTATGCCTTATTTGGAGTTGTACCGCAGACTATGTTCAACAAGATAGACCTGTTACAAAAAGCGGAATCAGTCGCTTCAAATGTGGAAGAGGAATTCGTGGCAGGCGATGGAAATAATATGTGGCTATATGCTGGTAGGGTCTCGAAACCTGTGCATATTTCAAAGATGCAGAATTATATTATACAAAAGGGAGCGATTATTACTGAGGACCTCTTTGTGGTTGAGCAGGTGAGAAGTATGCTAGCACCAGTTCTTTTAAAGTAGTAGTTGCCTTAAAGTATTATGAGATGATGAATGTATGTGATTTTTGGCTAAAAGGAATAATTTTCTACTCACTCAGTTTCATGGAGCCTACTGAAGGAGGAATGTTATCAACTCCGGATATTGGTAAGAAGCAAATTTTTTTTGAAGCAATGTATATTTTATATTCTATCAAAATGCGATGGGACCTATACGTACGAGTAAGGAATTTTATTTATGTTTCTGAAGTGTAGTTCTATAATATATGTTTAACCGAGACTTGGCTCTCGGATCGAGTTCAAGACTCTAAATTGTTTAAGCGTGAATATTTTGTGTGCCGTTCTGATCAGCGAAAAATAACCTTTAAGTTAATACAATAAATTTGGAACAATTTTTAGACATGGTACTTGTGGGTGATCTGGTTTGCTGTAAAGTATTTATAAATAATGCTTCTTTGGTTTTAGTTTCTATTTACATTCCACCATCATGTTCGTCTGAGGATTACCAGAATGTATTTGAGTGTTTTGAGAACTGTGAATGCCTTTATAATAAAAGTCTTTTAATACTGGTTGATTTAATATATGTGGTTTGAACGAACACAAATGTATTTTACCTTTAAATTTTATGGATACATTCTCATTGACATAGTTTAGTAATGTCGGCAATGCTAATTTTAGCTGTGAAGTTGAAAGACCTGAAGGATTGTTGGTTGGTTGACCGTAGTATGTTTATCACCCCCGTTCCCGTTGATTCTTGACTTATGGCTTACCACAGTCAGGGACAGTGGTAAGTAAGTATGTGGTAAATGAGGCAATGAAAGGCTTAAATTTTAAAAGGGCAAATTTTCTGGTTCTTTATCAAGTGCCGGACTTGTATGTGGATCTGGATCATTTAAAAGTATTTTCTCGAACATATTTAATAAAATAGTGCCTCACTACAAGTATAGAAGTCGCAACTTTCATGAATGATACGACAGAAGTATAATTAAAAATCTTCGTCTTAAAGATAATTCTGGCAAAAGAAGGAAAATTTAGAGAAATGTTTTTTTTTTATTAAAACAGATTTAAAACTTAGCATTCAGACTGACCAAATGATTGTAACCCAAACAACCGAGACAACAACAATTCAATAACTTTACCAATGTTCACGGATGCGGAGATTATTAATTTCATAAAGAGATTAAAGCCGAAAATATTAAGTGGTTCCGATGATGTTCCTAGTTTTTTCGTTAAGGATACGATTGAGGTTGTGGATCTATCCAGAATGTTGGATGGAGGCAAAAGTATACCTAATTTTAAAGAACGGTAGTAGGTCTATAGTTGAAAATTGTCGATCAGTCATTCATCCATACGGCTTTTTGGATGGCCTCTCCACTAAATAATCTGGCATGGGCATTTCATTTCTTAATGAACAAAGTTGACAGCAGGAGTCAGGTTGGCATAGCAGCTGACTTTTCTAAAGCCTCCGATATAATGGACCGTTAACTAATCATGGAGAAGCTTAGAGCCTTTGGCTTAATAGAGAATGTTGTCTCGTTCTTCAAGTTATATCTAACAGGTCCGACCCAGTATGTTCAGTATAATGACTTTAGGCCATCATTTTTGGCAATATCAGGAGTACTTCATGGTTCTAATTTGGGGCATTTACTTTTTTTGATATTCGTTAATGACATCTCTGAATGTACAATATCAAATATTTGTTGGAGATTTAATAAAGTACGGCCCCGACGATTGCAAGAGTTATGGACTGCCGTCAGCATTATTGGTGTATATGTATATGTATAACAAATTCCTTTTTTATATTGAAAACAATCTATACAAAATTAAAAACATTATTTAGCTGTTTATTTTAGTGAAGAAAAATTTGATGTTTCGTGTTTTTTGAAGACCTTTTGTGAAGAATGATGATTTTATTAGCTTGAAAGGAGGTACGCTGTTGCAAGTTGTGATGTGATAAATCTGGACGTATGTGTGATTTTATTTTTCTATGAGAGTGCGGTACGGCATTTACCTATTTTGTGTAGAAACTAGAGATTCTAAATCACGAAATGATTTAGATGAGAATAAATTTTTTGTCGGCTAGAATAAGATGTGGCGACTATAATATTGATATTTCAAATTCTACGCCAGAGCAATATGTCTTTCGGTCATTACTAAATAGCTGCTATCTAAATTATTTTACTGTATCTGAGCCAACTACAAAAGCTAATAACTCAGCTGCCATTTTAAATAAATAATTACTTATATTATGGTAGTATTATTATATTTACAATAAAAATTAAGAATAAAGTCTCCAATAAAATATCAAGGCGAATATTTTCTACTGCCAATTTAGAAGGGAGTATTACACAAATAAATGCCCTTGTCTAGTTACCCTCTGAAACATTTTCTCAGGGTAATTTTCATTTGTTGTGTAATCAATTAGAAACTTTATTGAGAGAATGCCCTTTCGGTAAAAATAACCCATCAAAATCAGAATAAATTCTGATTACCTTCTGGATTTTTAAAAAAGGTGTCTGGTTACAGACAGATTTGTAGGAGTCTAAAAGTCCATTATCTAGTGGCCCGTAGTTTGCATCCATATTATTGCCTAAACACCCCTCACTATACTTACTAATGAGTTTCAAGCTCTGAGTTCTTTAGTGGTGAGGTTTCTATAAAATTAACATCGTTCATAAATTTTCTAGCCCAATAAAAATACCTTCTTTCAATTTGGCGTCACTTAACAGGGGAAAGACTTGTCTTAGGTATTTAAATCCTGATCTTCTTTATACATAGCCTTCACAAAGTTTTTCATCAGTCCAAGTTTAAAGTGAAGAGGAAGTAAAATAATATTTTTGGATTCACCAGGAACACATACGTAAACCATTTTGAGAGCACGGTTGAAATTCACTTCTTTCCGGCCATATTTTTGTTACATAATGTTTATTCACTGCAAGACTGTTCGACAAACAATGAAAACAGCAATAATTTGTAAATCCTCCCGGAAGTCCCACTAAAATTGCTATAACTTTTAGATCCCCACATATTATCTGCTATTTGTAGCGGTTGTAGTTTATTTTTATCTAAAAGGATGAGCATATTTTCATTGGTTTCATTCATTGTCACCGAATGAGCAACAGGTGTAGACGATTTTAAATTTCCATTATGTAATAACACAGCTTTTAAACTATATTTCGATGAGTCTTTGAATGACAGCCACTCACAGAGAGTATATATGCTCGATATTGAGGTTCTGCTTTAAGCCATCGATATCAGTACAAGCATGTAACGAATTTTTCATATTGTAACATGCAGAAAACGTGTCATTTCTTTTCCTAAAAGTGGTAATTTTTGTTTAAGTTCCACTTCTTAAGACGAGACTCAAGAAGCCTTACTACTGCTTGGACAATCCTAAGTCACGTATTAAATCAATTAACTCACTTTGAACAATCAAATGCAGCTCGCCGGAACTGGAACCTGGAGCAAAAGTGGGATCGATACTCTGTTCTTCTGAGCTGCCTGGTGATGCGTTATTATCCCCATTATTTCCCAAAATAACATCTTGCCAGTTTAAAGCGCAGTTGGTACTGGCATGTCTGCACTGTGAGGAACAGATCTTATGGCAGGAGGCAAATTCGGATACTCTATCTTGCGCTTTCTTTTTTTTTAACTTTTGTTATAAACAATCCGTTCTATGTTATCTTTCAATGTTAAAATGCACACCTTTAAAGTTAACTTTCATTCAGTTTACTGTCAGGTAAAGGTACCTATTAGGGCTTTATGAATATTTTTTCTAGCATTAGAAGCACATTTGCATTTTAAAAAAAATGGCCCGAACTGTGTTTCAAAAATCGTGTCGGCCAGTGAAATTGGTCGTCGGACCTCTCAATGCCCTCAATGATCAAAGATAAAGTTAAGCAGTTAAAATGACTTAAAATACTGACTTTCAAATAATCATCGTGGGACCAAAAATCGGTGTGGACGGAAAGTTGAAATTTAAAAATATTAAAAAAAACTGACATAAATTTACCGTATTAAAGCAAATTCAAACAGGTAGTAATATCGTTAAATTATTCTAATTAAGTATCTCATTTAGTAAATTCCGAACAAGTAGGTGGTCTAATAAAATATATGCAAATAAGCTTTCTTCTTCCCATATTTACATAACTAATAAAAACAGAAAACCGTGTAACATTACTACTGCAGGAGAACATACATCTTTTTAATGATTTCTCTCGGGGAGGTAGAGTCTATTAATCAAGAACTAATTAAACGTACCAATCAATTAAGTTTGAAGCAGGAGAATTGATGGGTTTATGCCAGTTCTCATTTAACGTTTCATTAGCAATTATGAAAATGGGATATATTTTTAAGTCTTTGTGCACTTTGTAGAATGTATTATGGACAGATATTTGGCCACGATGAAGTGTTTTAAAAAGATAAAAATTGATTTATCTTATGGACGGACTACACTGTTAAGACATTTTACCAATATGGCTCATTTTAATCTAAGCCTTACTGCAAATTTTAAAAAGTCTGTTATGTATTTTTTATTTAGGTACGACCAAAGTAGCAATCATCCGTGGCCGTTTCGGCCAACCTACCCATCAGCTTGTGCCAGTTATAGGCTCGAACATAAGCAACATGTTTTTAAAGCATATATTTCGAAAAAGCAATATTAGAAAATCAACTCTTTAAGAGAGGTTTTCACATTCTTATAAGTTTAAAACTCTTGATGTGGTGTTGCATGAGAACAGGACTGTAACGATATAGGAAAATAGATTTAGTATTCGCAATTGCAGTTTCTGTGAAGACGGAACTGCAACCAGTTTTTTCATATAGTTCTTTTGCAAGTAGACACATCATGCAGACGTTTGCATGTGACAAAAATAATTGAATTCAAGCAACAAAGTAAAACCTATATGTACCCCACTGACAGTAAAAGAATTGCATTTTTGATAACTACGCAAAATTGCATCAGAAAACTTAATTAATGATGACATGAATCCAGGGGTTACTACAAGGGTTGAGCCGTCAAATGGCTCCTATAAATGGAATTGATGTTGAAATATTTAATGCAAACAGGCTACGAGCATTGCCAGAGAGGCGTGTTTACAGTTTTCATGGCCGAAGTTTTATTAATTTTGCTCTGATAACTTTTTTAATTGGTTTTCTTGTTCATGTTATAAACAGCTTAATAGCTTGAGTTGAGTATTACTTAAAGTGTGTCTAATACGATTTTTTGCAGATAAAAGAGGGTGTTTGAACTATAGAATCATATTATGTCCTGTTCATATTTTCTACTAAAGTCATCTGCTACATTATGCTGAAAACATACTAGTTTTAAAGTTTTCTATTTTTAGTTTTTTACAGCTATTAACGAACCGAATATTTGTGCAATTCAAGCCTTATTATTTATAGTTCGAGAACTTTACGAGATACAGAATGGGTTAAATTTTAACATTACTGCTGAACATAGAGCTGAACTATTTACCATCCAAACATTTTGCAACTTATTTTAAAATTTTATAATAAGTTTACTCTAGACGAATTTTCGGAAGTAATTGCACATGTGCGTCAAAATTATAATTTTGCATGACAGCGTGATTTTTAAATGCTGCAGGAGTTTATTTTCATATTTTGGAGAAAGAGCCCGACACCGAAGGTGGACAGGTGTCTCCAAAATATGAAAATGACCGAATGCAGTTTTTCTAAGACAACACGCGCGAATGCAAAATTATCTGGTTATTTTGATGCACGAATGTAATTCGGGGGAATATTTCCAAAATACAATTTAATTAATTTTTTAATACAAAAACGTACATGTTAACTGTAAACAAAATAAAGAGATGTAAAAATACACGGTTTTAAATCGAAATGAGACATTTTTAATTATGCCTATATTTTGACTTTACTTTGACGTTATTTATAAATAATTGTTGCTGTCATCGTGAGTTTACAAGTAAACTACCACACTACAATGCAATTATCGCCGACGCGCCGCGCCGCACCGTGCTCTTTCAGTTTCTACAGTGCAATTATCGCTGTAATTTGCACTCCTCTAATGGTATTTTTTATACATGAGGGAAATATTCGGTTTAATTCGGACAAAACTGCACCTCTAAACTACCTTACTGTTTGCCACAAATGAAATAAATCTGCTAAAGCGTATCGAATTCAAATATTTTGATGTATCCATTTTAAGTTAGCGAATTTTACTCAATCCCAAGCAGACACGCTATCCTGTCTGTTTCAAAATTTCAATTGGAATAGCTGCTAACTGTTTAAATTAGAATTTAATAAAACTTTCTCCTCTCTGCCTCTCACTCTGCACTTGACAGACTCTTCATGTTTTTAACAGGAGAATTCACTTAGTTTAGACTGTAATTACTTTACTGAATTATTTTCTTTATAAAGAATTAAGGGCTCCAAAGTTTCACCGGGGAGTGCATGCCAGGTCCCTTGGCAACTACAAAGAAAAAACATTTTCGGGGTGGATTTCGTTCGAATCGTGTTTTTAAATAAATTGAATAAGTCGTAAATCGAGTTAAATTTTGAAATGGCAAAAGTGATTAGAAATTTGTCTTCCATATAAAACCCTTTAGGTTAAAAACACTAAATTTCGCATAATTAACTATTGTGACAACTTGGTACAGGTTATTAAGGAACAAGAATAATATGTGTGTATATCATACACAAACTTCAGTACTAATTGAAATTGGAAAACTATAAATATCTGCTTATAGACTATCTAAATACAAATGATTGTATTTTGTGATCCAAATAATCAAAAACCGGTAATCATGCTTAAGATCACTCGATATAGATTGCTTTCCGATTTCACCTTTGGTAATGTGATATAAGATAATAAATAACATGCAGGGCATCAATCTGGAACCCTCCCACACTTAACCATGCAATCCCCGTGCTGTGAGTTCATTTATTTGCTTTTTTCGTCATTTGTATTTTTAAAGTGTTGCACTTGATGGCAAGTTCTTCCCACGACTACTATCAGGCCCAAAGTTGTTTACGTGGAAATATGGTCAGCCAGTTGTAGCAATGTAGTACAAAATAACTGCATTATTATCAAAATAATCCTCATTGCTTAGATCAGTAACGAGTGTATGGGATCCTAATTGCTTCTCTTCGGCTTGCCTTTGTATATTTCGTGTTTTTGCGTATGTTCTTTCCTATGGTCTCCAACATCTTTATATTATTTGTGTTTACATTTTAAATGGTTTTATAATACCTTCGATATAAATTTCCTGTGCAAGTTGCCTTTACAAAATTATCAGGCTGCAATTAAAATTATTTCCGAAATATTAAATATGAAAGTTGAAGTCTGAAAGTCGACTGAATATGAACTATTGAATCTGCTAAATATATACCATACAATTTTCGATGGCTAGAAGAGTTGACAAAATATACTGAAACTATGCTGATATAGTGGATTCTGCATCCCTGGATCCAAATTTTGATACTGAAATTGATATCTTCCCAGAGGGAAACAGTGATCCGAAAACTAGAATTCCGTAAAGCAGCTGCTGTTAACTCGTTACTGCTGAGGTAAAAATCTTAGCAAATATGAGGCAAAAATCATACAGGTGTGCACTATAGGTGTGGACTACTGGTGTATGGCCGGATTACTGTAAATGCCCATTTTTTTAGCTATTATATAAGAATAAAATATCAAGGCACAACTAGGGCAACTTCAAGTCTAGTTACGGGACAGCATGTTGAAAGGAGAGCAATTAGCTCACCCGCGAGTGAAGACGTCATCCATTTTTTTCTGATTCTTGTATGTATAAATTCAAATTTTTTGTTGTTTTTGGATCCAAAAGTAAAGGCGAGACTTTTAAAAATATTAAAAAAATTAAAGCAAGAAGATTTATTACGTGAACAGTAACAAGTAACAACTTCATGAAAAAAAATTGAACTATGAAAGAACCGACACAGATTCTGTTGAAATCAATTCTATTCATGAGACTAACTTTGAATTATCTGATGCAGATGATACAATTACTTTAACTTTTTGATTTGAAGGTGTCCGAATTACAGCGACAGAGACAAAAAAATCCGGTCTGAAAATTCACCATAGACCGAAAACTAGCCAAATTCGAAAGCACAATATTATTACTAAATTACTGGAAGTAAAGTCTGTTGCAAAAAAGGTCAAACTCGATATGAAAGAGAGTTTACTTATAACAAACGAATTATTTGAATAAATTGCAGCTTACACTAATATGTACAGGATACTCATTTATATTTTTACTCCCACTTAAAGGCTTAATTACAAGTTGTAGATAAAATATGTTTATACAAAAGTTATAGGGTTTGTGAAATATTTCAGCTCAAACTGTAGAATTACCTGTTGAGGTAAGTTACCTTTTAATATGTAACTCTCTGTCATACTGAAAGATTTTTATATACTTTATTCACTCGAAAATGGAATATTCAGAGGAAGAAAAACACGAAATAGTTCACTTGTTTTATTCAAATAATAACAGTATAAGACTAGTTCAAGCAGATTATAGACAAATATTTCTCGGAAGAAGAATACCATGCAAAAATACAATAAAAACATAGTTAAACAATTTCGTGAAAGAAGAAAATAAATAAAACACAAAGAAAAAAAGACATAATAACATAAACTTAGTTAATAAATCCCAAAAAAAAATAAAAGCTATAAATTTTCAACATAACTGCCATTATTATTCCTACAGTTCAAAATATTTCTATATAATTTGCTGTTTATAGCTTCAAAATGAAGCTTTGATTTTTATTTTCAATGACAATATGTCATGTTGACTTTTATCTTCTAAGATTTTCATGTTTTCTAGTCTCTCATAATAGACTTCGTTTTTTACGTAGCCCCATAGAATATATCCAATGGTCTAAAATCGGGGCCGTCTAAGTGTGTTGTTGAGATACCTATGCGGTTACTATTCGTAAATTATGCGGAAGTGCACAAGCTTGATGTCAATTATATATTCAAACTCATTTTTGTAGGGAGTTCATATATCAATCCCTATCAAAGTTCTCGCAGAAAGTATTGGTTCTATAATTTATTACAGATTTTATTATTTTTTTTTTGGTAAGGTGGTAAAATGCAATTGGCGCACCTTACCTCTCCTGAATCAGGAAGTGTGGGACTCACCTCCAGATGACTGGAGGAATACCCACTAAAACTCCACCGCCTGAGTTGCACTTTAATTATCACTGATGGGTACAACAATAGTTACAGGCATGTGCGACTTAATGAGCCATTATCTCTTAAGATGTTCATGACTATCTGACACTGTGGTGTGTCCTATCTGTGATCTAAGTACCTCATTATTACTTAGTTTGGTTCAGCAGCCTCTTTTCAGGTAACGTCCAGTTGGGATGGTGCGTTCCACCATCATTTCTTGTGCAGTAGTGGCCTTGATCGGTAAGCAGTCCTGTCCTTGGATGGATGTCTAGATTGGGATTTTTATCTCTGATTGAGGTAGTTTCTAGGCCTTAGGTAATATACGCTTCATCTTCGGGTCTCATCCGCTGGATTGTAGTTTATAAGCTCCCTGAGCTCTTGGTTGGGGGGTGCTGTTCTGCCGTCTGAAAGTGCGTGCTTCTCTGCTATAGTTCTTATAGCGTCCCGTATGTTGTTTCATTCTAGGTCTCTATTGTGATTGAAATAGGGGACTCCAACCGCGTTCCGACTGAATTCTGTGCTGGCACAGCTACATTAATTGAAATTGTCATAATCACTAATAGCTTTACCTTTAACGGCATTTTGCTATGTCTGCCCATTATGAGGTGCAAGATATTCATAGCTGTTTTAGCATTCTGAACCGTCTTTATTCACGTGTTTTTCCAGGTAGGTCCTACATCCATATGTAGACCCAGATATTTAAACTCGGTCGACCACAGTATGGAAACGTTATCAATTAAGACTTGTGTATGTGGCCTTTGCCTTCTCTTCTGGAAAAGTATGGGCTGCACCTTTGCGTGTTTATCTTGATCCTCCATTTAAGGCATCATTCCACAAGTGCATATGTTGCATCTCGTAGTCTTCTGATTAGGAATCTTATGTTCCTATGCTTGCATAGGATTGCTGTATGGTCTGCATATTGTGCTGCTATAATATTTCTATTGTTTAGCGGTATGTCCTATATAAGTATATTATATAGCAGGGAATCCAAAATTGGTCCCTACGGTACTCATGTTTCTAAAATTTTTGGCAATGCGGTTTTACTGTTAACTTTAACCTTCAAGGTTCTCTTGTTCAGACAACTGCATACTAGTCTACAATATTTGCGACTGTATCCTTTTGGTATCATTTTATATTCCAGTACGTAATGCCACATTTTATCAAAGACCTTTGCATAATCCAATAAGACGGCTCCTGTTATCTCCTTGTTGTTAAACCCTGAAGTAACGTGTTCTAAAATCCTAAATAGTTGATGTTTAATAGAGTGTCTGTGTCTAAACCCAAACTTAGTTTGGAATTGCATGCAAATACTCAATGTCTCTTTTTGGCAGTTCTTGCTACGACCTATCGAAGATTGCAGACTAATTAGGCGATAATTTTAAGGCAATGTCCTATCTTTTTATTTTATATATTTATTTATATTATATTTGTACTGGAACAGCAACTTGAGTGCCCATTTTATGGTGATAATTGTCCAGCTATAGTGTGGTGAAAGATTGTGCGACACGATTTTAAATTTTTGGGTGAAATTAACATGCAGCAACTGGTTTACTTCAGTTCCTTAATGAAGAACACAAAAAGCAAAGAATAGCTTTAGTAATTAAAAAAAGCAGAAAACTCCAGAACTACTTTTGCAACTAAATAAAGACCTATCTGCAGCAATAATAGGTATATTCGGCTTTCGTCGAGATTATTTATTAGTTTGCTACGTACAAAAAAAAATGACCTGCCTTTGTTAACACTTTAAGAACATAATGTCATTGAGGGAGAAAATGGTGAAACACTCAAGCCAGCAGTAATTATCTTGTATAATCAAAATAAGTCGGGAGGTGACCCTGTAGACTAACTCAAAAGCCTTTAGTCTGTGTCAATAATCACATGTAGGTGGCCTTTGACTGTTTTCTTTGGTATGCTGAACATGGCAGGTATAAATGCGACCGTTATATGTAGAACAAATGTATTTGGATTCCAATTAACCTAGACGAGAATATCTAACAAACTTATAGAGAATTATTGGTTACCCTACATATGAAAAAAGAGCACCGCAAAATCTACCATTTTTGCTTAGTTTACAAATAAAAAATAAATCTTCCTTTGATGCAAGAGAATCCTATTCTAAAGGCAAATGAGACTGGAACAAGGCCGAAATGTTCCTACGGACCTAAGAAGAAAAACAGCAAAGCTACCTTAAAAAGTACAAATTGCTGTAAGATTTTTTTGAGTTAGTTTGGGTTAGTTTAGTTTATTGTGCAAAAGGCTCGTATATGTTAAGCATCATGAACGGAGGATTACAGTAGAGCATAGAGCAATTTCAGAGCGGAAATATTTCAAAAATTTAGAGAAGAGCTTGAAAACAGAGTTTATTATTGCTTAGAAAATCATTAATATAATTTTGAACAATTTCTAAAATACAGTTTTCTGCTTCACCGTTAATGAGTTAATACATCAACACAGATTTAAAAGTGTGTGAAAGGTAAGTTGTTCCAATTTTAATTCGTAGATTATAAATAAAATAGACAGACTCAAATGAAAATATTGATAATTTGATGAAAAATAGTAAAAGCGAACTAAAATTAAGGAGATTTAAAAGCTTTCTGAGCTTGGGAAGGCAATTTCTGAAAAAGTTCTAGCGCAAAACTTAAAAAGTATTTCAATGTTTAGGGGATAATTTACTGGAGCGAATGGCATGTCATTTGACGTCTCATTTGAGATTTTAGGGGTTGAGTTTACCAACATTGAAATGGTAGCGAAAAAATTCTTCCATAAACGTGTCCTCGATAGATTTCGTATTTCGTCGACTATTTAGATTTTATTCCTGGCCAAAGTTATTGAGGATAGGAAGTTTTCAAATTGATATTTTTATGTAGATATAAAAATAAGTATGTTTAACGATTTAGGATGCCTGTAATTTAGCAACTATAAAAATCACATTGTGTAACACTTGCGCACAAATATTTTGGTCACTGTATCTTGGAGCTGAGAAATTCGTTACAGGAAGGGTTTGGTATTCTGCCAGGGAAACCGAGTTATTAATATTCTATTCCTTGATAATAGATACATTCTGCATCTAAAGGTATGCAAAGTTTAAAGGTTTCATCGCAAATACCAGATGAGAAGATAATCATAAATAAGATGGCAAATGAACGTGGTATTATTTCAAAATTTAAACTTTCTCAACGTTGTTTTTTAGAATCATCGTTGTAGTATCTTACTGTGTACTTTTGAGTCCCCAATACAAATTTGTTTTGACGAAACAGGCTCATTCTATGCCGGAATTGCTTCCTATCTTGTTGAAACGAACTCTTTAATAAAACAAAATTTCCGAATAAACTCCATTAAAAGTTAATAAATAATTTCGGCATAACGAGGCTTCCAGGTAAAGGAACAAAAGCTCCAGCAGAGAAAATCTTTAGTCCCGTTCCACCTATATGAATTTTAGAGCAACTTTGGATTTCCTCTGAGAAATATTAGAATTGATTAGCTAGTCTCTTCGTCCCACGTTCCCATTGTAAATTTTACGGACGTACGATCCTATTGGCGTCTTATTTAAAACTGCTCCATTATTTAGAATTGCACGGAATCAGAGACTAAAATTACCTTCTCTTTCCAGTACATTTTTAAAACGCTTCGTTCTTACTTTGTATAATTTTTGGGGCATGCCTTTCATTATAGCATATTTCCAGTTTTAAAATGAAACTTGCCATTATGCTTTCTCGCCATAATAACAACATAATAGTGTAGATGTGGCCTCTCATAGCTTGAATGTTACCTTTAGGTATTTATTTATCGAAATAAAAGTTTATACAAGCTGAGCAACTAGAATACAAAAAAAAAGTTACATTATAGACAGACATTATAAAGTGTAGTACAATTTTATCCTGTATTTTATTGTATAAGCTTGTACTGTCTTAGATGGTAAGATTTGAAAATTTCCAATATTTATATGCAATTAATGCAGAGAAAAATTAGGAAAATTGTGGATTGTGTTTATTTCTGAATTTTTCCCGCAATATTTGCAAATATTGTTTAATCTCATTTTGGTTCTTGTGCATATTTTGAAACGTGACAGAGTTTCATAATTTAGCACTCGTTCCAAAATGTACACTGTCTTACACGTGTCCGAATGCGATAGTGTGTATTGTAAAACTCACAGGATTGGGTGTTTAGACGCGTGCATATGTGTTCGCCTGTAGATGCTTGATGTTTAGCATGACAGTTTTAAATGAATTTTCGAGGAAGTTGACAGCAAGAAGACATGCGAAAATTTACTAATTCTTATCAAAATCATCAATGTCTTTGGAATGTAAAATCTAAGGAACACATGGATATATGTAAAAAGAATGAGGTTAACGAGCAATTAATCAAAATTTGGAAACAAGTCAACTTGGATGCAGATGTAGAGGCCGTAAAAAATCAGATTGACGCGAAGCTGTTTCCGCATGGATTACAGAAAAAAATTTGAATTCTAAAAGATCTGGCGCTAAACCCACATTGTGGCAGTTTGAATTGTTACTTCTTCGTAAAGACCAGGAAATCCCTTGTCTTGAGTTTGCGACTAGGATAGAAGTACGTTAATTGAAAATTAAAATAGCAAATAGCTTTTAATACATTTAATATTTATGCCGAGTGAAAATGGGAGCGATATTGACGAGACAGAACTCGAAACACAAATTAGAAGTCTATCTGCTTTAAATCTTCCAGCAACTCCTTCAACCATATCACTAAGGTCATCTTCTTCTGTTTCCCGTTAATCTCTTAATCGTCAACAAAAAAAGAGAAATAAAATAGATGGTGGCAATATTCTGCAAATGTTTGGAGAAAAACCTTAAAATTCACGACTTGAAGATGAATTTGATCTGAATGGTAGGACTGCAGCAGAGAAACAGCGGAATTTAGATCGTAATATGAGAGTTTTGGGGAAAATATTTATAAATTATACTCTTTTTGACTCCCAGTTGAAAACATTATGCAGAAATGCCTATGTCGTGATTCTGCAACCTCTTGAACTACCAGCAAATCGTGTTCATCAACCTATCAAAATGTTGAACTAGTGAATCCCGGGTCGAACAAAATATTTATTTGCATTTTACCAAATATTTTCTTTTCACTCATTTTCACTATCATTATCCAAATAATTAAATTATTTTAACAAAGGTAATTGGCTCTTCGTTACTATATTTACCGCTGATGACGTTTGTTGGATTATTTGTGATTACTTTAGTGCATTGCCAATTTTTAAAACAATATCAAGTAACTGTTCGAAATAGATCTAATTAAAAGTGAGGATGAGTTTTTACCGTTAACATCAGCTGAAATAAGATAATTGGCGCGAGATGTGGAATACAGCCGATGGGATATAGGCAGAAGAAAATATAGGATCTTTATCTGAAAATATGCTGAGTGACTATTTTTCCTATCTTTTAAAGAAAATGAAGCCTTCAATGTTATGGTCTACCTATTCGATGTAGAAAGCTACCTTGAATATACAAAATAACATTGATTTGGCAACATATCGAGTTACGAGCTTTTTTGTAACGGCAGTGAGGTGGTTTATACTGAAAATTATATATTAGGGATTAAAGAACTATTTTTCGATCTATATTTTAGGTGTAATTATTGTTACAGTCGCTGGGGCTTGTAGATGTGATGAGCTTTTGCAAATGAAAACTGATGTTATAAATGATATGGACGACAAACTGCTAATTATGTAATGGAATATTTAAGCGTTGCAGTCTCCAGTCCCTCAAATTTGATTAATCGTCGTTTCTTCTATAAGCATGCGAAGGGTAAAGCACATCAACAGTTCATTTATTCGGTAAAATGCTAGAAGAAATTGCTACTTTTTGGAACTAGCACATGCAAAATAACACACTGGGCGCTGCTTTCGCAGAACTTCGGCCACGTTGCTGGTGCGTTCTGGTGGGCATATAACAATGTTGTAACAACATGGTCGCGGAGGGCTAGATCGAGGACTCGTTAGCCAAGAAGGAGAAGATCGGCAATTAAATATTTTCAGGTCCTTCCGGAGTAACAAGTAGTGTGGATAGTAATAGATAATAATATAGTTAATTTTACGAAAAAGGTCGGAAGTGGGGAGAGTTAAAGAATTGTTCACAATTCACCATAAATATTTCTAGCAAGTAAACATTTTCTGTTGTAGTTGTAATGTAATAATGCCAGTTTTGTGTAATTTTTTTATTTAAAATTTCATCTATCAGTTTGATTTAAATTATTGCCTGGAACACTGCATAGTAACGAACTTTGTCTGCCTAGACAGAAAAGTCCAATTTTACTGACTATGGCAGTAAAAATATACCTTTTAAACCTGTCAGGTCTTATAAAATAGCTGCTTTTAATGTCATTTGGAGAAAAAAATTCTCTGACATTTTCCGCTTCAACGTTGCAAAGGAATTATTATATTTTGTGGTCCAGCGTTAGCATTCGCATTAGTATCACAATCTCAACGCGAGGTACCAAAATGTTGGTCAGATTTTGAACTTACAAAGTTATCACGCATTATGCTAATGCGCCTTTCTCAATTTTTTCATGTCTTAAATTAATTTCAGTATGAGAACGTCGGAAGCTAGTATCCCGAATGTACATTTGACAGTATTCCTTGCACGAAAGTCTATATTTGAGAATTATTCTTTCATAGTTGGGTCCTTATGGTTTATATTTTTATAAAATGGGAACGTAAAGCAAAAGCTTCATCTCCGGCAAAGAAAATATGGTAAACTTGTCTTTCAATAGGTATATTTAAAAGTTTAATGGTTAACTATTGGTAAAATTTTGTGTTTGTCATGACGCCACCCATCTGAAATTCTGTCATTGGTACCAATATTTACGATGAAGAACTCACAATTGCTATTTACACTGCCCAATAAAACTATGCTATGAATACTCTATAGTTATATAAAAAAATTATCAGTTATTAACTAAATCTTAATTAGTTTTAATATGATTGCCATCTACTGCCTCCAAACAATACAGGATTTGGCGATTTTTCTTGGACTTGTTTTGCTATCTGCATCCATTGGTATTCGGTCTCTGAAACTGAGAAAATACATATTAAGTCTTAAATAATTACACATTACTAAGTAATTTCATATAAGACAAAATAAACTCTCAACAAAAAGCAATCAATTCTAAAGGAGCATTAATGACTTAACTGACAGATAATGTTACTAACCACTTGCATTAATGCCTTACATATATCAGGTATAATTTTACCTAATGTCTGAAGTAATATGATTGTAGAATATTTCAAGTCTTCAAAAGTTTTTCCACCAGCTAGAAATCTTAAGGTTACTGACCACCTTTCGTGAGGATCAATGGGTATTCTCATCATCATCTCTAGTTTTTAAATTTTTGGAGTTACCAAGTTTAGTAATTCAATATAAGTATCCTGATCCCTACGTCAATAGCTTCAGTGATCATCTATTTATAACGGCAGTTCACTTAATACATTTGCGCGAGAACACTGTTTTCAACTTTTTAGCCAAGTTTTTACCCATTTTGATTTCTTCAACGTTTTTTATTTTTGTAGTCATTATTGCAACTACAGTAGTGATTACAGATAAATGATACTGATAAAAAGCACTCATTTTAGAACAAAATTGTGTTACAACTTTCATTGCAATTTATTTATATATACTATTTATACAATATTTATTTATTATACTAATTTTTGCTAAACCATAAAGTAGCAGGAATGTTTACCTCGAAGGCAAATCCAGAGTGTTACTTTCGGAGGCGAATTCAGTGCTGCAACAGTATTTTTCACCAAACATTTTCCTAGGAAATTAAAACAACACAAACTATGCGAATTGCAATATCAGCTGAAGTGGAAAATAAAAGTCGTTGAGTTGAAATTCAAATTCATTGGCATTTAACTAATCTTAAAACTGTACGCCGCGCCACTGATGAAAAAATCGTAAAATGGGGCTGCTCAAGACCTAATAAATCTTATTTTAAACAACCTTATAAGTTCGAACAAGATAATTTCACTCCTTTAAATTATAATTATAACATTCGACGTGCTTATTATATGTTGTCAGATATTATCTGTGCGGATATTAATAGCTTATTATAAGCTGCTGATATGTGTGTGTGTGTTATTACGAATTGAGGGTACCATTATGAGAATTATGTAAGAAATATTAGTTCTGAAACTGTTTGTGAATTGCCCTTGGATATACGATCAATATCTGCGAATAGATCGATGCATGAAAACGTGTCACACATTTTTTCAAAAAAGTATATGCGATAGATAATTTAAGTCTTGCTGACGTTATCGCTATTTTATTTGAAAGAGACAACGAACTCAGGTGCTGAAAAACCTAAGAGGTAGCTAATGGGTTTAAAGACTGTGGGCGTCCAGATAAATAATTATAAAAAGGAGACTCATTTACACACAATTAACAGGTATTGCCATGCGTCCCACAAAAGTAACATTATCCAATGAACCTTGAGATTATGAAGTTTAACAAATCGAGAATCGTCAATATCTATCTATCTCCACTATGGTATATGGTATAGAATTTGTCGTAAAAAAGTACACCAAAGTGTCACAGTACTAAAACTGCTTCGAATTCATAAAACCATAAGAGCAAATTCGCACACAAAATACTTTTCTCCACGTTGTGGGGTTTTCTTTTTCAAGTATGTACTTTTAAATGCATTAGTGATTGAAATCCCGTACAGTCTGTATATGCAATAACACATACATAAAAAGGCGATCTGCATCCACAGAGAGGTTTTTCGAGCTATGACATTAATTTCGAAATTCGGCTGGTATATTGCGGAGGGGTTTCTAGAGGCCTTGAATAACTCAAATGCCTGGCGAAACTCCTTAACATTATGAACCCTATGTGGTTGCCAGTTCACTATGAAATTCAAGAATACGAATATGAAACTAAAGTCTTAAGAAGAAGAATAGCACTGGAAGTCACAAACCCATACAATCTCTGGAAGATACTTGTAACTCACCTCGCAATAATAATACCAGCTGAGATGAGGTGAATGACAAAATTTCTGAAAGAACCAATTAGATATAAGATATAGCAAAGTTGATACAAAATAATCTAAGTCAAACATTGCAGGGAATGCATGTAGATGAGCAGGACCAAGTGATATACTCTAATAAATGTCATAACAGAACACCAACAATACATAGAAAGAAAGCTTTCCTGATGGAACCTGAATCGAGTGCAAGACCTTGAATCGCAAGAGGCAGTGAGTCTTTGGGAAATCTGAAATATATCGAAGCGAATTCACAAAATATCCCTAAAAATACAGCAAATTGACACATAAAATACATTTCACCATGCTTTGGGGTTTTCTCTCTGTTAAGTATGTACTTTTAATTGCATTAATGATTGAAATTCTGGACCGACTGTATACGCAATAACACGTGTACATAAAAGGACGATCTGCATATATAGAGAGGATTTTCGAGCTATGACATTAATTTCGAAATTCGCCTGATATATTGCGGAGGGGTTACGAGAATGTCATAAACGTCATTGATATACGTTCGCAAGCATTTCGAATTGTAACTTAATGCTCTAGTTTCGAAGCGGTGAATGCAACGTTATATTGTGAGCTAGACACTAGCTAGTAATGGTTATTATCGATATAAATTTTGAAATATGTGATGGGTTTTATCGCTTGTTTTTAAGCATCCAGAAAAAAGTGAATTCTCGATCAATCATGGTCCCCAGAATTACATAAATTGTTGCATGTTGTAACAAAAATCTCAAAAATTCTTAAAACTTTATATACGACTTCACAAATGAATTTATAAAGCTATAATTTCCTTGCCTAATTTACATGT
>MU181988.1:512756-531804 GCA_016904865.1 Pissodes strobi
CACAAATGAATTTATAAAGCTATAATTTCCTTGCCTAATTTACATGTAAGACCAAGTAACGATGCGTTTTGCTTTGGGACACATCTTTTTGTATCTAAAGAGAAATAAGCGGCGGAATATTTCCAAATCTCAAGAACTTCAAAATCTGCACCAAAAGCAAATCCGACCAAAAGGTACTATTCATGAATACGAGGATTCCACGAATAAAATTATAAAACCACCTCGCCGTATTTCCATGTGAGACCAAGCAAAGTGTTATTTTGCTTTGGGAGAGATCCTTCTGTATTTCGGATAGAAATCTAAGCCAGTCTTGAATTAGCGGCGTAGTAGACTAGGAACAAAATTTATACTTTCTGATTGCCAGGTACACCGAAACAATGCACTTGTCCCTATGTAAACTTTAGAATCCTTCAATAACCGAAATTTCTAGGGAAATGAATCAATATTATGAATCCTCTTTAGTTGCACATATGAACATTTCAAGAATACCAAAGACCAAAAGCAAATCTGAGCAAATGAGACTATTTATGAATATGAAAATGTTATCAACAACCACACAAATGAATTTTTCTTCGATTGACAGCAAATATTAATTTTGCAGACACATATCAATCAGCAAAGTATTACTTTTCCTGTCCAGGCAGCAAAGTAAGTACTTTGCTGCCTAGGCAGCAAAGTGATTAGTCTCCATGGGAATAAAACGTTTGACATAAGTTGTCAAACTGTAATTATTATGGACATATACATTTCCATAGCAACCAACCGTTCCAACAATTGCGATTTCTATAAAATTTTGTCTTAATTTATCACTACAGGAAAAATAAAAAGATTGTGGGAATTGTAATAATTTGCAAATATACAATATACATATATCATTATAAACAATCGGAGAAAAAATTATATGTTCAACTCGGCAGCAAAGTAGATTGACTGCCTTAGCTGAATTCCTAGCCTCGCTACGCTCGGCTATGAACTATCAGCCGCGGCAGTCAATCTACTACTTTGCTGCCTAGTAAAACAAATAACTATTTCTCGCCTGATTTCCAGGTGAGTCCCAGCAAAGACGTGGTTTGCTTTGAGAGACATTTTTTTATATTTCAGATAGAAATATGTGTCATTGTTCAATAAGCGGCGGAGTACACAAAAGCGACAATTATACATTCTGATTGCCAAGTACATCGAAACATGCGCACCTACCCCAATGTAAATTTTATGCCCCGAAGAACTGAAGTTCTCAAGAATTACAGAAACTAGATCAAAAGCAAATTCGAGCAAACGGGACTATTTATGAATATGAAAACGTTATCTACGTTTCCACAAACGAATTTATAAAACTATATTTTTCTCTCCTTATTTCCATGTTAGTAATTTCCCGCGATAACTTGAATGGAAATAATAATTACGTATCCTAATAACGACGAGGTGCATAAAGGAAAATTATTTTTAGAGCCGCACGAGAGGCAGCATATGAAAAGAAAACATGCGATAATAAGAGTAAAAGGAAAAACGCGCGCCCGGATAAAAACATCAACAACCTGCAGGTATTTCTAATGAAGAAAAGCGATCTTTTTTCAGAATAACACCGGCCCGGCCCGCTCATTGCCGTAGGTCGATTTTTTTAAAGTTTCTTCTCTTATAGAATATTTTGCTTTGTAATAAGAGTAAAATTTTTTCGCAACTGCTCGTTTAGGATAGGACACTAAGCTGAAACAGATTTCAATCCGATCCAGATGACTTGAATATAATGATTGAGGTAAAATATGATGGCACTATTAAAGATTATATGAAACTTCGTGCAAAGGTTTCCAAAGAAGATTCAAATATCATTCCTTAAGCTATTATCGTAACACCATATACCAGAGGACAGAAACTGGAGAGAAGTCAGAACCCATGTCTGAGAATCGAACACTTGGAGGTGATTTTAGACTCTAAGCATATAGAGCGAATATACCGTCAGAAAATCGGAAACTACTCTAATTGTAGTTGGACAAATTTGTAGCTCAGCATAACACTTAAATCCTAGAAGAGAGTAATCGGGCTCTTCATGTCTTGCCGCTATGGCTTACTAGCCAAAATAGAGTAATAAACAACCCAACTCAAGCTAGGGAAAGTGCAAAGACTAGCTTGCTTAGGTATTACAGGTGCAATAAAATTTATACTGACTTTACCTACAAAACTCCACTTACAAACTAAGATTGGACAGAAATCACACAATTTAACTTGTTACTCGCGATGAGGTCTAACACCCTATCTTACTGAATCTCTTTCCGAAACATGAAATGAACCGCAGGAAATGCTTAACCATCTAAATAGGGAATTCACCTAATACAGTTACGGGCTCAGGAATATATGGAGTGAGACCAAGCAATGATGTATTTTACTTTGGCGCTAGACAATCCTTTAGTATTCCTAATAGAAGTCTATGCCACTCTTTATTAAGCGGCGGAGTAAACTATAAACAGCAAATATACTCTCTGATTTCAGCCGCATTTCTACACACGCATCTGTCCAAATGAAAATTCTAGAGGCCTTAAAGGACTTAAATGCCTGGCGAAACGACTCAACATTATGAACCGTATGTGGTTGCCAGCTCACTGTGAAATTCAAGAAAACGAACATGAAAATGAAGTCTTAAGAAGAAGAGTAAGACTGTAATTGACAGACGCACAACCATCTCTGGAAGATACTTGTAACTAAGCTCCAAAGAATAATACTACCTGAGTATGAGGTGAATAACAAAATTTCTGGAGGAACAAATCAGATATAAAATATAGCAAAGTATATATAAAATAACCTCATCCGAACATTGCAGGACACTCATGCAGATGAACAGGACCACGTAAAATAGTCTCATAAATGTCATAACAGAGCACCAACAATACATGGGAAAGGTTCGCTGGAGCCCGAAGCGAGGAACGTATACTATAACCTTGAATCGTAAGAGGCAATGAATATTTGATTGAAATGAACCCTAACGAATTAACAAAACATTCCCTAAGGAAAATGAATAGTTGAGGCAAGTACAGGAATTTTTAGGTAGAACTGGTAAAATCATAGAGTAAGCACTGATATTTTAGGTTCTAGGCCTCAAAGAAGGTAAAGAATCTATTTTTGCAAAACAAATTTGGAAACAAATATACATCAAAAGTGTACTGAGTATTAAGTCCAACTTTGGCTTGAATAATCGGATTAAATCTCTTGGGATTTCTTTCTTGTATTCGGCCAGGCTTCCTGCATAGTTTCATCGATCTGTCTTAAGTAGACTCATTACTTCAGCCTTGCAGTTGGATAATCAATTTGGTAAAATAAAGGGGGGGATGCAGGGGCAGCTCATGTCTTCAGTGGTGCTGTAGGTAATTCTTTGGATAGATGTAAGTTTCGTTTTCGTTTGATGTTACGTGTGAGTCTAGCAAAAGTTTGCTGGTAGATCTGTCTATCCTATTATAGTAATTAGCAATAAGTTTAACAAATAAATCATTCAGTGAATCAAATTTTAGATCATGGTGAACAATTGAGTCCCTAACGATCCAGGGAGCATTCACAATGGTTCACAGAATTTTCTTCTGCGTTCTCTATAATTTGAGTCGCTGTGTGTTTGCACAGTAAAATAAGTCGGATGATTTGATCAAAAAAGAGCAAGTAGAAAACGAATATTGGCATTTGTGTGATAAGGTATCCAGGTTATTTAGATGACTAGCTGCCAACAGCAGATACTTTTGCATCTAATTCAAAATGAAGACGAGATATATGATATTGCAATTGAACGGTTATTTAATACAATACGTAAATCCACAAAGATTACCTAATTGAAATAAAATATAACTATTTGCTAATCCAAGCAAGAAGTCGACGCTGCATCATCAACATTGACAGTTGGTATCCTGGGTCGATATAAAACATCGATTTGGCACTTCTGTGTTCCCGAATGGAGAACGGATTTTGGATTAATATACATGACAACGCAGAGCCAACTTATCCTACTAAATAGTACCTACCCTCGACATTGCTACTGACATGTAGATCTAATTTCTTTTCTGTATTCAGTTATTAGTTTTTATAAGAGACTGCTGCTAACAGAGTGTGCCTTAATCATCATCATACGTCAACCAATCTTCTCTACTGGACGTAGGTATTCGTTAACACATTTAATCAATTTCATTGTTGGACATATTGTAGCCACTTTGGATATAATGTATGCTTAGGGGTATTCGTTCGCATAGTTAGTGGACGCCCTTTGTTCCAGTACGTCTCATAACTAACTCACCAGTGTTCGTTCATAAGCTTTACCAGGCCATATATAGTTATACAGACTATCACATTTGTATCTATAATCTACTCTACAGTCCATGAGCACCTTAAGCAATTCCGTATATTCTATGGATATTATTTTTTGAATGTGCATGAGACTTTCATCACCAGAAACTTTACTGGAAGAAGCTGAGCTCTAAATTTCCATTAAAAGCTGAATTTTGTAAAAAGGTTAATAGTGTCTATAAGTGTAAACAACTCGCCTAAGGAAACTCGTGGTTTAAAACATGAATCGATCAGGTGGAGGAGTTATATACCCTGGAGCAACAGAAATTTAAAATAAGTGGTGCATGGAAAACAGCAAATGACGCAGATGCCTAGATATTTGCGAAATATAATATGCAGAAATCAATAGCTCTAAATCAACTGAGCATGCAACTGAACTTCAATAATAAAATTAGATGCGGCATTTCAAGATTCGATACTGTATTTTTTATTCCCCGCTACTGGTGAATCGGATACACGGCTCTTATTTCCTAAAATTCAAGCTGTTTACGGAAAATGCTGCAAGAAAAAAATATCTGAAAAGGGGAGTTTTTCATGTTATATCGCTGTATAAACGATAAAAATCAATAAGGAAATCATCTTAATATTATGAAAAAGCCGAAGTCCTTTTTTTCCTTTTAAATGTCTATATAAAGCTTTCGGTGCAAAATCAATTAATATCTATATGCAAAATTTATTTTAGCATTTTCAGATATGTTTTCATTAGACTATTGGTAAAATAGAAGTTTTGAGTCCAATATTACATTAGAGATAATGAGGGGCGGAATAAATTTAATCTTTCGACAATTGTGCATAGAAGACCATAAAATGTTTAATATATTGAATTATTTTTTGATGCGTTACATTGAAAATTAACGATATAAAAAAAAAACATAAAAAAGTCACTTAAAGTCAGGAACCGGTGGTTGCTCGTCCAAAAATATGACAAAAAGGCGCATTCGAGGATTATTTTCATGAAAGAAGATGAGCGAATATTTTGGCCAATAAGTCACTACTAAGCAACACTATTATTTGAAGGTAACTAGTTGATTTAGATTATAGCTAATGACTTGCGAATGCGAAGTCTGCGAAGTCACTGTTTTATCAAAACATTTTTTTTTAAATTCTAGCACCAGTTGGGAATTCCGGAGAATATACAGAGGTAGATACGTCGCTGTGTTCTAAACTCAACTATTTTTGAGTAAAACAAGACTAAGTCTTGGGACCCTTAATCGACTTACCTGTAAGAAAGATCGATCGGAATTATCCGAGCATCTCCGCCGTCCTTCATTACACTTTGTAGTATACAATTTTATCCCAGCCGTTACAAGTTTTAAAGAGGTTAACAAAAAACATGATGATTCAGCCATCCCAGGCCCGGTCGCTCGAGCTCATCGCCCTGATGCGTCATTAAAATTTTGGTTCCCATGAGATTTTTAATTACATTGCATTTGGGGTGATAGGGAGAAGGTAAAGACTGGGTGGGTTTGTAATGAAGGACGGCGGAGATGCTCGGATAATTCTGATCGATATTCCTTACAGGTAAGTCGATTGATCTTGTAATTATCCTTCGCATCTCCGCCGTCCTTCATTACACTTTGTAGCTGTTTAAAGTTTTTGCGATGTAATCTACCTTAACTGAAAATTGCGATTTTCTGTGGGCTTAGATTTGCAAGGCCCTTTTTATAAACTAAAATCCAAATTCCAAATAGATATTAGATTTAATAGTATACATATAAAGGTACACATGTTTAACGCTTAACTGATATTAATTTATTTGTTAACATATTTTTAATACTATACCAATATTCTTATGTAATATGATAATCAGTTGATAAGTAAGTAATATTTGTAACTTAATATTTATATGATTCCTTAGAAATTAAGGTTCAATAAACAAGATGCAATTTCAGTGGGATTACCCGCGATAGGTTTGTTATAGAATTTTTAAAATACTCTTGATTTTTCTGTCCAGCCAGCTATCTTCTGAGTGGTTTGTAATGTAACTTTCATTCTTGAGCTGCGAAATTGCCGCGTGTCGCGTGCTGCGTGCCCCAAAGATGTCCGTGTTATACGGCTGGCTTTTTGGTATTGATTTGACTTATCTGCTAATGGTTTGACTGCTGGCTGGGTGATAAGGCTTTTTGTGAGTGAGTATTAAAAATTTTCTTTGGTTTTGTTATTTATGGTATCGATTGCATCTGCAAAGGCAACGATCTATTAGCATATTTACCGTATCTATGAGTGCTGTAATTTCCGTTTTTGAACAGAAAAATAGGTATGCTCACTACTTGCAACTGCAATTGCAGAGAGTGGAGGGTACGATCGATTGTATCTGCTAGTGCAACGACCTATTCACTTTTTATTGACTGGTAGCACCCTTTTCCCTTTTGTGCCTTCTATGTAAATCTCTAATAGTGTTGCTATACATAGTTCAGGTTGATTAATAAAATAAGGTAATATCAATTTTTTTTTTTAATATTCAAATTAGAGAAAGTGCAGATTTGTGTGAATTTATGGTAAAGTAGGATGACCCCGAAGACAATTAAATGTTTAGGAACTCAAGAATACATTTACGGTTATTGTTATATATTTGTTGGTGCTTACAAAACCAGAAATTCCCACATTTATTGTAAATATTTCCGTATTGTTTAAGGGTGCTATCTGTCAATGAAGAAATAATCACTTTTATCGCTTCATTTGGTACGCTTTGTTACAGAAAAACTCTCTGTTTCCATAGAATTATGCCTAGACTCTAGATCAGCTTTCTTATTGTCTTTTGATTTATGAAGCGTAAATATAGATGTTATCAATTTAGAGAATAGGGCTGTTTGAGAAGATTTTATTTTTTTTCCAAAGCATTTTAAGCCGAAAAAGGCTGCTTTAAGTTCTAGGATGTTTATGTGAACGCCACAGTCTTTTGCGTTCCAAAAAACCCTTGTGATTTTTCCCATTTCAGAAAATGCCCCAATCGGTTCGTGAGTCATCTGAAATTATTTCTAAAGAAAATTTATGTTGAGAAAAACTTTGAACAGACATCATTAAGTTTTTTAACCATCAATTCAAATCTTCTTCCATAATGAAAGATATCTTAATCTTTGAGTCATATTTCCTATTGTTTAATTTTAATGTTAAGATTTTTTGCCTCTTTAAAGATTTTATGTGTAACCAGCCATACCGTACAGCTGGCCAAACAGCAACTATTTAGTTTTCCGACGAGTTGTGCAAATAAACTAATTTTATAGTTATTCTTTTTCCTAATGTTTTGTATGTCTTTATAAATTATTTCCCTTTTCTCTTGAGTTAAGGCTATTATCACGTTAGTTGTATTATAAATAAACCCTGAATATGGACATTGTTGCGAAACTATGCTTTTTTCGGAATTAATTATAAAACCTAAATATTGTAATGTTTGCGTAATTCCATTTATACTTTTAAGCAATTCTCTTTTGAATTACCAATAACTAGCCAATCGTCTAAAGAGAGTACAGTTTTAATACCCATTAATCTTACATATCTTACAACTAGTTCCAGAAGTTTTGTGAAAAGATATGGAACGGCATAGTCGCACCCAGAAAATATTTTTAGGGGGGGCGCAACGTAGGTTGTGCAAAGAAAAATTTGGGGTGTCACACCCTGATGTCATACTTTTAACTTTAACCAGATGGAAAGTAATTAAACTGGTATAGTACGTTGCAAAAATCGAACCTTAAAAACTTCATTTGACTACTGTGGATTGGAATAAGGAAATATGCATCCTTAAGATCAATTTTCTCGAGAATGCGTAATTTGAAATAAAATTTTGTGCCGTCCTGTAATCTTCTAGTTTAAAATGGAATGCTGTCATATACCTATTTAAGTTTTTTAAGGTGGTATAAATCGATATTTTCCATTGAGTGAGTACGACGATAAGAATTCGCCATCCACCGATTTACATTCCTCGACAGCCCCGATTTTTAAAAGTTCACTAATCGACGATTGATACTTGGCGATTTCACAGTTCTTAATGTCGCAACGTACTTTGCTAATCTGGAGTGGTGTCCTTGAAGGGGATTTTATAGCCTTGTACCCACGCCATTGTTCAGCTGATTATATTTAATTTCTGCCAATTTTGAACATATAATATTAGTTCAGACGGTTGACTAATTTAAATTATTGAAAAGCAGGTCTAAAACCCACGGACTAGTTGTTCCTGCAATTGATAGAAGTAGTTGTTTTGGCGTGCAGTTGCAGTTTCTACTTCAAGATATAATTGTGGTGGTCTGAGGACATTGCAGTTGGCGGATACTTCTCTATCATACTGTTTTCTTTCTTTTTTTTATTTAGTCCCTTTAATAAGTAATTGTTCCATCTAAAAACTATCTGGGTATGTAGTTGTTTCTGATGTTGGTAAGTTTCGATTCAAATGAGTTACTTCCTCAGCTAGCATTAGGGGATCTTCTAATGCATCTGCAAATGCAAAAGAATTTCCTTGGTTTAGCTATTTATGATATCGATTGCATCTGCAAATGCAACGATCTATTACCATATTTACAGCATCTGCAAATGCTGTAATTTCTGTTTTTGAACAGAAAAATAGCTTCATGAATATATTCACTACATGCAACTGCAATTGCAGACAGTGGAGGGTACGATGGATTGTATCTGCTAATACAACGAACTCTTCACCTTTTTGCGTGCTGCTTAACCCTCGTTATGCTATCGACTGCATCTGCAAATACAACGATTTTTTAGCATATTTACAGTATCTGCAAATACCGTAATTTCTGTAACGTAAGGAAAACGGGATATGATGAACCATAGACAAGAACTTGCATGTTGTCTTCTTATGTAAGAGGGTTGCCATAGTATGGTGGTTAATTGTTTATGTATCTGCAAATACATAGCACTATACCGTTTTATTTTTGTCGGTACATATATCCTTTACATCGGCAAATGTAGGGATATAGTGTGCCTCTAACATAATATACCTACTGGGGTGGAGGCTGTTGAGGCCCTTCACATCTGCAAATGTGAAGGCCAATTTTAGTTATTTGCATCTGCAAATGCGAACTTGTAAATGGGTATTATTATTATTTATTAACATCTCCTGCAAGCAATGTTTACTCCAATTTTTTCCTCACCGGCCGGCTCATATCAACACGAATTATTTACAAATAATGCGGTTCCGGTATTACATCGATTCGACAATGCCGAACCATAACATTCCGATAAATTTATGACGAGCGGCTAAATCCCCTAAGTTGCGATCCAAAATACTGCGCGCGATGCGACACGAATCCATGCTCTACATTCTAGCAAAATTTCTATTAATTTACCTTTTTCTCCTAATTTTGGATTAGCTTTGGGTTCGGTTGATTGAGTCCCCGTAGCGAGCGAAGCGAGCGGAGGGCCATACAAGGTCAAAATAATACCCAACTTGGGATTTAGTAGCGCGTAAATTATGAGTCAGCTTGCCTTTGTGGCTAGTTTTTAGGGGTTAATATCGACTTACTCAAAATTTTTTAGTACAGTAATAATCATAATTACAATATACATAGTCCTTATTCCCCTAGACAGTGTTTTTGAACACTGGTATTGAGGATAATTGCATTTTACTAATAGCAGTAGTACTGTGGCTATGAATATTCCTTGAAAATATTATGTTAATATTTGAGTTTTAAGTTTTTTATTATCCTGTAGATGTTTATTCTGTTCATACTCTTAAATTGTCATATATATTTACAGTATGAGTCAGTGGATCATAATTAAATATAACTTTTAGTATTTTGTTTTGCAATATTTGCATCGAATTGTAGTTTATAGTTCCACATGTGCCCCATTCGGGGATCAAATATCGAAAACGTGATAATACGAAGGCATTATAAACATTTTATTTCTATTTTTTATATTCATCTTTATATGGTATAAAGGTTTTACTCTATGTAAAACATTAATAAATGTAACAATGTTTTGTCATGCTCTCGTATATAAATAACAGTTTGCTAGTATAATTGAAATAGCAGTCAGCACATTTAATTTTATTAAGATAGCGTCAGCCTCGCTGACGAGAGGTGAAATATGTATATCATTTTTTTCTTTACTGATTCATTCGCATTTTTGACTGTAACCCGTTCGCACTCTATTTTATTCTAATATAGTTAGTTTTAAGGGTTTGAGAGTGGTTTCATTTTAAGTTTATTAAGTAGGTAAAAAAATTAAGGTTACAAGTGTCATATTTAGTCATAATACTACAGTTTAGTATTATACATATTTAGTTTGCTTTTATATGACAGATAGTTTCTGTTTTTATATATCTAAATATATATAAGGTATTTATGTATTTTTGAGATGTTGGCATATAATCTTATATGGACTCACCCCCTGATTTGCTTCTTACGATGAATATTGCCCCCTTTTTCGCCTCATTTGCGAGCAAGACGTAGCACTATTATCACTAACACTCTCACTGTCTTGAAATACGATTTTAAAGCATTTTTCTTCTTAAAACCAAAAGAAAGATCCGATTTACGGATTCTTTACTACTTGTCACAGAACGGTACAAAATTGTAATGACCCAACAGGGCGATGAGCTCAAGCGACCGGGCCTGGGAAGGCTGAATCATCATGTTTTTTGATAACTTCTTTAAAACTTGTACCGGTTGGGATAAAATTGTATACTACAAAGTGTAATGAAGGACGGCGGAGATGCGAAGGATAATTATTATTACCAATTTACCATTAATTTACACGCATTTAATCTTTAAATTAACATATTTCTCTAAATAGTCCAGGCTTATTTCTTATTATTTCGTAACTACTAAAAACTCGCTGCTCTAATTCTTGCACACTGTTTTGCTGATGCATATAAACTAAATATATAAAGAATCCCAAAACATAATAATTCATAGGATTGAGATTAGCCAACCGAGCTGCCACTATATGGGTCCTCCACGATTAATCCATCTCGCAGAATTTACTGAATGAAGGTAATTTTTGACTAAAATGCTGAATTGTGCCGAGTATCACCGTGCATAAACCAAAGGGAGGAGATCAAAATATATATTTTTGTATTAATTAATTATTAATTATCTGGATTAAGTAGTTTTTCTGTCACATGTTTATATAGCCCTTTATATAAGTATTTCTAGAATCACCTATAAAAGCTCTCCGTATAAAACATTTCATAATTTTTCGAACTAAAATGATTTCATCGAAAATTGGTCTATATGCTTTGAAATATAGTTAAATAGCTACAGGATCCTGGATATTGGATTTTTGTCAGAGATTTTAAGATGTGAGGGGCAAAGGTCGACTTCCGCCGGGTACCAACTTACATACCAATTATTGAGATCTCGTCGCGAAATTTAAAGGGCTTAACTAAGTAATAGAATATTGCGGGGTATTTTAGTGCTCCTTTTACTTAAAATTTTTCCCAGATTTTAGATTCGTTGAATTTAATGATGGCGGTCAACTATCCGCCAAAACAAACTTCTAATTTATTTTGTTTTTACAAATGATTCATTACTGGTTTTTGAACTGAATTACAGCTTAGACTTTTAATATGGTGGCTAAGCGCCATCTTGACAGTTTTATTTAAATGGAATTCTTCAGTACATATTGATATTACTGAAAATATCTATTTTAAGATGGTGGTTATCCTTAACTTCTCTTTACTATTCTTAACTATTTATGATATTTTAGGGAAATTTAGAAGATATTAGAAATATACGACTTAATGACAGATTAAAAAAATTACATATTTCCAACTACATTTATACATATTTTTAAAATATTACTAGTAAATTGCTAGTTTACTAGCGCAAAATAATTATTTAAACAGTTAAATATGTTAGAGTTTTGCAACTAATTTTTTCTGGTTTCAAGAATATAAGGTTTTAAGTGCTTAAGTACATGAGCTTAATTTTTTTTAATTATAGATTTGATAATTATTAACAAAAAGTTAAATTTTTCTAATTTTTAATGTTGCATGAAGTTGCTTGACATGAAGTACAATGCAGATTTACGATTAAATATATGCGTATTTCTAACGGAATATTTGCCTAATAAACTACTGGTTTTCAGAATAAATTTAATTAAATTATTATTTTCTACCACTATAACACTGGCTAAGAACTATGTGGTTGGTTATGACTTGAAAGTTAAAAATGTGCAAATATTTTTCTCTTGTTGTAAATGAAATTGAGTCATGGGAAAACATAGGAATATCATTAATAATATAACAAGTGCATATTTCTTTTGCGAAAAAGAGTCAAGAAAGTGATTAAAAATCCCGATACATGAGGAATTCTGTCAGTTTTATGGTAATATGAGCGAACCAATTTTAAGAAAATTACTATGAAATTTTTAAAAATTGTTCTCCGAATAGAAACATTTTTTGCAATGCTAGATTCTAGTAAATAGTAAAATATAACATTAGAATTATTTAGACATCCTGACATAAGATAACAGTGACAGAGATAGAAAATATCGAAAAATGAACAAGAGCTTATTCTGTTTTCTAGTTAACAATAAAGGATTGCTATGGTTTTTCAGTATAAAATGAACACAATATTTGGAAAATTAACTAAGTATACGAAATAGTATTCTCCATGATGGGTGATGAAAATCTGCAATTCAGTGACCTTTAATGTTACTATAGGTAACTTTTATGATCATCGATGGGTCCATCGATTTTTGTTTTATCAACTGATAATAACAAACACAGCTTTATTTAAAACACCTTACTTTCTGGCGACCTCGCCCAATCGGTAAATTAAAATTCTTAGACAATATTTAAATCATCCACTAACCGAGAAAATTTGGTAGCGATACTCAAGCAAATGGAAAAGACGTTTTTGTAAAAGCAGAGATGCATATTACGGGGAGCGAGAAAAGTTAAGTCAAGGTAAGAAATATTCCTTGTTGGCCAATTTTTATTAAATAGAATGAAGAGATGCAATTATAGATAATTTTGGAACATTTTTTATTAAACCAATAGCTAATACTTTACAAAATAAATACCTCTTCCAATTTCCTATTTCATCAGCTTATAGAGATAATGTTTTATAAACCCTTTAACGAAAACTAGGTGTATTTAAACATGTAGGTAGGTATGCAAACTGTCATCCATTTTGGAATGTTTCTCCTACATGGTATTTCTAAAAAAACTGTTACTCGTAAAAAACCTGGAAGAATACACATTTTCCCTATCATTTATATGTTAGGAAAAAGTCATCAGATTTTTATTTTTAGTCTGAGGCTGAATATTTCGATGAATTTTGCCCCAAACAAATCAATTAATCATAAAATAAATAATTCTTAGAATGACCAGAAAAATGCATAATTAAGGGGGGAAAGATACCGTTATCTTAATGTCGTGTACCCCTTAGATACGTCTATTTCATATCACATATATGTATATTAATTAGTAGCCACAATAAATATTGACGATTATCTTCAGCAAAGCAATTAACTGAATTGTCAGCCTCATTAATATGAACATGTTTCGTTAAAAGACTACTTACCCAAACCTGCAGTCAATCCTTTAGGATTAAGCAGCTGTACAGATAATTAATTCGCTTCCATTCTGGTCGGATAATTGACTCGCTCAAGCCCAATCAAGCCGAATTATAGATTTATAGATGTTCGATTGAGTCCCGGTTCATTAGAACATAGATATACACCATTTGACATCTTGTCTACCATAATATACACGTCCGTTCCCTGCATAAATCATATCTATGTGCAGATGTGTCTCCTATATAGTTTATTGCCCATTGTAATGGACAGATCTTGCTGTGCCCGAGGCTTAGCTCACGATTAACACGAAATTTGTACCAAGGCGAAGGTAAAATTGATAATACGACAAGAGTGCAGCGCCAGATTTTAGGAGATGGTAAACTTATGAAAGACAGTAGTATCCAGGGAAACTGATTAACGATATGTGGCAACAACGTATCGACTCTAGCTGAAGAAGATCTTCGAACAAAATTTAAAAATGTTTCTGACTTACTTTTGTTATGTTCCACTAAGTATTATTCCTTTAAGATTTAATTTAGAATATACTCGCATTGCCAGATCTCGCCTGATTTATTTGCCATATTTATTTATTTTGGTCACACAGATTGTTACGTATTACTACCTCAGTTGTAGACTTTTTCAATAGGGTCGCTTCGGCTCTGACCCCAGGGTGTAAAATGCACAAGTGCTGATTCAGTAATCCTAACCAGGCAGAAAAACCTAAAAGAACTGAAAAATGATCGACGTTTCGAGAAAAAAAATTGCCCTCGTTGTCAAGAACGAGAAATCTCAAAAAGGGGAATGTTTAGTTAATGCAATTAAAACGGTAAAAAGCTCGTGCAGGTTGTCAAGTTTTGAATTGACTTTGACAAAGTCAAATTTGTTCCTCGAAACGTCGAGCATTTTCTAGTTCGTCTAGATTGTTTTATTAGCACTGTAACCTGCCGTAAGCGTCGGGTCCTAGCTTTGGAACACTCTCTGTTAATTGCTTAACAGGCGGTCCATATGCTAGGTTTACTCAGTAGACTATTTTTTTAAAAAGACCTGGGTCTGTATCTTGGCAGTTTGGTGGTGACGCCACTAATTATTTTTTTGCTAGAAATTTATCAATAATTATTAATCCTTGAAAATAGAGTAATAACATTTAGAACAATGCCCTGTATAAGAACGTTAAAAAAACTGAGGATATACTAATTAGTTATTATTTTCACTGCAATTTACCAATATAAACATCAAGATTCCAAATAACTTATTTAGTTAAATATGAAAACTTACACAAACCCTTTCAGGACAATTACTGTTATCTCAAATTAATTTAAAGTTATGGTATCGCCCATAAACTAATGAGAAGATTCTCTTGTAATGTATTTCACCTATATTATCAGAATATTAAATAAAACAAAATAAGATACTCTATGTTTTGTAACATTATTATTGCCGAATTCCTATTTTGAAATAATTGAAGCTAAACGTTGAATTCTTAAAGGTCTGACTATACGCAGTCAATCGTTAAACACTATAAATAGGAAGTGTTTTACTAAACGAGCTTTATACTAAATTAATGAGATAACCGCTGATGTAAATATATATAGGTATAGCCGGTGAATATATATAGGTATTAATGAAGTGACTATTAACCAAGCCAAACCTAAATAAATACCGTGGCACCGACAATATCAGTAGACCAATAAACAATCATTCAATTATACTAAAGCAATAAGATAATATGTGAAGTAAATATGTACATATATAGCCGGTAAATATCTACAGGTATACGAATTGAGCTTAAGTCGATTCCAATATCAAGGCGACAAATTAAATTTGCAAATTTCAGTAATGGGAAACAAATTACTGCCATGAGCTTTACAGCTAATTATAGTAGAATAAATCGATCAACTATCCTGACTCTAGCAAATTGAATTCTCTACTTGAGATAATATTAGACATAAGAATGAGAAAATTAAGTATGTCCACAGCGACCATTAAAAAAAGGCAGAAATATACATGGTGCATAAAATCAGATAACCCACATCTTTTTAAAAGAAAGTTCGATAAACAAAGTAGCCAGATTAATAAATGTAACGAAAAATAACGAGAATATAAACATTAGACATCAAGCGACCTACAGTCGTTTGACTATAAGTTCGTAAATCAAAATGATATATAACGATAAAAATATACGATATAGACATCAAATAATCCACAGTCGTTTAATTACAAATTCATTAATAAAAATGATATATTATAACAATAAAATATGTGCGAAATTTATTAATTAAAATGATTTAAACGGAGTTTTATCCACAATACCGAAACAGAATTATTGCACTCGACGCGCGTTTCGCTAACCATGTTAGCATCATCAGGAGATGATTAAAACACAGTTTTAATCATCTCCTGATGATGCTAACATGGTTAGCGAAACGCACGTAGAGTGCAATAATTCTGATTCGGTATTGTGGTTTTAATCATCTCCTGATGATGCTAACATGGTTAGCGAAACGCACGTCGAGTGCAATAATTCTGATTCGGTATTGTGGCTAAAACTCCGTTTTAGTGCATGTTGCCGAAGGTTCCAAACCTCAACATAATTAAAATGATGTATAACGACAATATTGGTAATAAAGGTCCTTAAAAAAAAACAAAATATATTTTACTTGTTGTAGTAGAAGTAGAAACACTGACGTTTCCTGTGAAGGTACGTCTCCACCATGTGGTCGTATTACCTTGACAAAAAGGCCACTGTACGGCTAAGTGACGCCGGAGCTAGCTAACATCAAAAGGCTGCCGATGGATTTCAGCCCCAACAGAAGGTAATTCTATCTCACGGAAGGAATTCAATCCCATAGAAATAAGTTATTTGGAATCTTGATGAACCTTAGGTAAATGATAAGTAATTTTAACCGTCTAAAATTAAAACATATCTTAAAAGAAAGGGGTCACCACACTATACACTTTACTTCATTTGCCAAATACTGTAAAGACTATCAGGAGGCAATTAGACCTGATGGTCAAAAATAGCAAGGATAAATTCCGATACGGAAAACTGCCTTCTCGCGTTGAGCGTTCCGGCGAGAAGGACTACCAATTCTCTCAATAAAGGATATATACCACATCTGTCAAGTGGCGTTGCAAACAGATTCATTCTTCAAGCCGCTTGGAACGCTGGAAGTAAGGCCGCGGGAAGTAGGGAGACAGAGTATCGATAACACAAATCGACCAGTAAAGGGAGAAAATCGCACTACTGTATTTAGTAACATTTACATCGTTACAGCACTTGTGCAGTTTACACCCTCGGGCCAGAGCCGAAGCGGTCTTATTCAAAAAGTTTACAACTGTGGAGGGGGGGAATAGGTAACAATTTGTCTGACAAATATTAATCCTCCATAATAATACTGAACATAACTACTTTCATTTATATGGACGTACATAAACTAATTATTCAATTTGTTAAAGTTATTTTCTAAATTATTCAATTGACTTGCTGTGTTGTTTGGCTATCGCTGTCGATTACCTTGGAATTTGTACCAAATCTAAATTAAAATTGACAATATAATGTGAGTGGTAGACTTTTAAGATGGTAGAGTTGGGACGCAACTGTACCCAAATAAGCTATTGAAAGACATTCAGCAACAACACTCTTTAACGAGCTTAATGATCGATATTAACAAGATTTTCGGGTAAACTTTTCTGGTACATACATTTTTAGATCATTTTCATTTATTTATATCCAAATTAAAAAAGATGTATCAATTGAGAGTAGAAATTTCCACAAAATTTTCAGCAAGGGCATTCGTTATTAAAACGGCATATTCTGGAAATATTTCTGAGTTCTTTGATTTTTTGCTTTTTAAAAATATTAGTGGTAGAATTTCATGATTTACAATAGGGAACTTGAACATTTTTTTTTTTATTTCTTTAATATATTTGCCTACCTATAGAGACAGTACACACCAAATATCAGCCCTCAAATCGCGATATTTAATTTGCAATAATCAATTAAAGTTGTGACCGCCAGCTACTCATTTTAAACGACACGTGGCGTCACACCGCTCGTTCGATCGGAAACCAGTCATTGTCATATTATCTTAAAATGTCAGTGAAGGCAGTATGGCATCGGCAGCCACAAGTATTAAAATATTTACGTTTATTACTGCTTGTCGTTGAATTGCCAGGGTGTTTGTTATAATTTCTGTTGATTTGTACTTTAATCTGTGCTTTAATATTAACAATAATAATGGAAGCTAAGACGTTCCCTGCTCTGCCGTCCGTCAGGCGCGACGACAAACGAGCTACTTGACGTCACAACCGGTCCCAGCCAAGGACGGCGCGTTATAAGAATAATTTGAATTATGCATTTTTTGATTGCTTATATTTATTATACAAAAATAAAAAATTAGTTTTTTTGTGAGCTGTGGTTCTTTCAATAGTATTATCTTATGTTTGTGAGTAATATTTTTGAAATTTATTTTTATGCAAGTTCCCCATTGCTTAAATGAAAAGCAACAAGTGAATTATTCATTTTTGATAGATATTTGCCAATTATAAAGTTAAATTTTAAACAAAGAACCTAAATTGTAAATTCTGGAAATTTTGCTGTGGATAAATTCAGACATGAAATTTATTAAAATTTATTTATGAAATTTATTATAGTTAGAAAATATAGTCGAAGCAGGTCTATTAGTTATTACATCTTAAATTTAAAAAAACCCTTTTCTATAGAAAAATGATTACCTTTCTAGGGGGTCGAACTAATTACGTAGAAACTAAAGTAATTAGTTATTAAATTTTCCCTGGAAGCTCCACCACGTTTTATAATCTGACCCTATATGTCTTCTATTTTTAAGTATAATGACTTCGCTATTTAAAAGAGTAAGAACTATTCAGAAGGCTTCAAGGCGCTTGGTACAAAATTGAGGTAATTATTTTTACATCAGTCTATCATTATGAGCATTATTGGCAAATCAGTAATTTTGCAATCAAGATGAGTATCGTTTCTGTTTGATTTAAATAAAATATATTGGATCGATTAACTTATTTTCCAGAAACTGCTATTTAATATCCCTTCATTTAATTCCAAAATCGGCAAATTCAAAAAACAAATGTTATTTATGTTTTGGCTCAAAATGTGCTGTCGGAAACATCAAAATTGCGACTGTGTCCTATTTTAATTATTTTTTAATGCAAAATTGGTTCGGGTGGCATCTTATTTTAAAGATTATTTCATCTCTATTTATCCCTAAATTTTGAAATT
>MU181988.1:553156-657252 GCA_016904865.1 Pissodes strobi
CATCATTATGGCAGGATCGACCATTCCTTCATCCTCGTCAATCGGGCTGCTGGGTGTCTCGGTCAACAGCAATATGTCATGGCATGACCATGTTGCTAACATCGCAAAATCAGCCTCCCAGAAGCTTGGTGCGCTATTTCGCAACAAAAAACTGTATACACCGCAGCAGTTGCTCTTGCTTTACAAAGCGCAAATAAGACCGTGCTTAGAATATTGCTCACATATCTGGGGTGCCGCACCAAAGCATACCCTAAAGCTGCTGGATTCCATTCAGAAGAGGGCTGTGCGTCTCGTCGGCGATCCGGAGTTGACCCGGAATCTGGATAGTCTGGAACATCGCAGACATGTGGCCGAGATGTCTCTGTTTTACAGATACTTTCACAGCAGATGTTCCCAGGATTTGGCCCGCATAATCCCGCCCCTGGCAACTCCTGTCAGGCAGTCCCGACAGACGGCAGGAGCGCACCAGTTCGTCGTACAACTAGAAACACCTAGAACATCGCTTTACCAGAACTCCTTTGTCTGGCGCACTGCATCACTGTGGAACTCACTTCCAGGACATCTGTTTCCCACTAATTACAACCTACAAATATTCAAGAACCGTGTCAATCAACATCTTCGCACACACACCGCTCGTCGAGCGCCATAGGATCTACCTTTAGTGTGTGTGCCACTGCCATAAAAAAAAATTCTTAGAGGTATTATAACAGATTCACTATTACAAAGAGAGTTGCAGCAATTTTCTTGTGAAGGTGAGGCTCCAGCTTTCAAGAGCATATAAGTAATTTTCATGGAAAGAAAACAAATCGAGAATCTAAACAATGAATACACAAACATTACATGTTCCGATGTAGCGACCTCTTCATGATGCCATATATTTTGCCAGGGAAGCAATTTTTAAGGTACACTGTATATCTAAAAATAGTTAAATCAAGTTTTCGGTCAATAGAACGTGCAGTATAACCAACGGTTATTCAACTCACTAAGTCGATTATCGATGAAAGAAACAAATGCATGCTAAACTAAAAGTTTTCCATCACTGGAAAAATCGATTTATGCTGTGTGAAGCCGAATAATCTCGGTGGAAACTTCGAAAGAGAAAACTTTAGACAAAGAAAAGCGTGACACAAAGAGGTAGTGCAGTCTGTCACAAAATCATTGACTTTTAAATTGTATTGGTCGCAGATGGGCCGAAAAGGACATAATTAAATGTCTGCGGAGATGAAAAGTTTCTTTTTGGGAAATGCCGCGACATCATTTAATAATATTATATGAAAGTTGGGGGACCGAAGGAAACAAGTCAAGGAGAAAATTGGTTCTGATTTTATACCAATCTATCCACAGGCCTGCTTTTTTGCTGATAGAATTGGAGTACATCAAGATTTTGGCCTTATGTTAAAATCAGAATAAGAGTAGTGGAGGGTCGAGGTCCCTTGTGTGTTGTTAAATCATTGCCTTTCTCTACGTCTTTCTTAAAATATAGAAATAGCAAGTAATTAAAAAGATTTCATACGACAGTTCGGCTGCAGAAAAATATTTTTTTATTTTTTCTTTACAAAAACACATTAAAATGCGTTATTTAAAAATTATTATCCATGAAATGTTTGATTTAGCTTGTGAAATGTATTTTTAATGGGAGAAAATAGTTATTTGTGATAATATAATAGTAATGTTAAAAGCGTGATCTTATTTTGTGTCAAGGACAGGTGTAAACAAAATAAAATATCTTAAACACATATATACCGTACTTTTTCTTCAAATACCACTACTCTTGCATAAAAGTTGTAAAATAATAATCAATTGTTTAATAAATTTGTTATTGATAGTTGCAAATTAGCTTTCAAAAAGTTGATATGAAGTTGTTTGATATACAAAAATTTGCGATTGCATTATGAAAAACGAAAAAATACATTAATTTCCGAAACCGACAAAGCAGCAAATTGGGCTACCTTCGATTTACTACCAAAGAACTGTATGAAGTTTGGTATAAAAAAATTACCGAGCAAATATACAGAGAAAACTTTTTAGCGTATTTCGAGGAAAAATTACAGGTATAGTCTAACTATTTCATGATAACTTAACGTAGACATAAGCAAGACTACAGAGTGCTTGCATCCTTAAAGCGAAAAGCTGATAGTTAACTCTTTTTAAGTAAATTTTTTTCAAAAAAAATGTGACCCATCGAAAAATTTTCGTATGCCAACAATAGTGTAGCTCCAATAGCTCTTAATACATTTGGTAAATTGCCGTTGACATCGCAGAATTTTAACATTTTTAGAATTAGGGAGTAAATTATATTTAAAACTCCTTAGAAAATAAGGAAAACATCACATAACAGATTCTTCCTATATTCAGACAATGAGTCCAGCATGCAGTTACGCAGATAAAGTTTTAATTCGTGATGATTTAAATCTAGAGATAATGAAGAAAAGTCTTATTTCGCAGAATGTAGATAAATATTTATGAATGTTTAAGTTGTTAAGTTAATATTAATATCAATACAAATTATAAATAGAAACTTTCATTCCTTTCCAAATCTAACTAACTACTTCTAATATTAGTGTTAAAAGTAATTTACTTTTAACTATAAACATGAATTTAAATTTTTAAGGTTAAAATGATACATTAAAGAGCCTACTTTTAATAATATTATTACAGGAATTTACCAAGAGGTGTTTTTATCATAAATTTTCATTTATGATCAAATGATTCATTAAAATATTTTATGCGGCCATAAAATTAAAATGCAAGCATTTCTTGTTTATTAATTGTTGCGATATTTTGACAAACAAAAATTAAAATTTTCCCCCAACTGACAAGCAGGGTCGCAAAACCTCTTCTTCATTCTACCTTTGAAAAACTGATATTAACACATTAGCTGTGATACGCTTTAATTCGAAAAAAATAAAGTAAGGCCTTTCAAAATTGTATGCAAAAGCCTATAATATGTGTATAGACATACTTTTTATGTAACTGGATGCTCGTTTATGTACCTTTTGTACCTACAGCTCTATTAGGTAATTGTTTTTTAAACATCTTACCCTCCGGGGTACGAGGGTAAATCTCGGAAAATGGACGGAAGTGTGAAACCCGAATGCGACATCATAACCATGCGCAGTCTACTTCAGCGCTTCCTTTTAAAACGACTAGCGGATAAAGACAGCTTTTAAAATAGATTCCCGACTTGTCGCAAGCCATCGGGTGTTTTCGTTCGATTGCATTCCTATTTTACCTATGTCTTTACGATGCAATGAATTGCTTACAAGTGCTCTGGTGGTTCAGTAGTTAAGATGCTAGATCTTTGGTTCGGGGGCCCGGGCTCGATTCCCGATGGTGTTTGATTTTGGGCATGCCTTGGGTTAGTTTTGGTTAGTTTTGGTTCGTTGCGCCCCTATAGCGAGCGAAGCGACGGAGGGCTATGCATGATGTGTAATATTAACATTCTAAGGCAAACGTACCAAATGTAAACATTAAACAGCGCACGTCAGGCGGTATATCTGACGGGAATGTGTTTTGCAGGCTGTCTGTAACCGTTAATGTAAAACGTGTTCTTTCTAAAGTCAGAATATAGGCAACCAATTCCAAATAAGTGGTTGCCTATATTCAGGTGTCACGCGGTATTAGATTTTCAATAGTGTCGATGATGTCGATATAGGATATGTTTACACATCAATGTCTCGAATATTAGCAGACTCGCTGAATTCTTTTTATCGAGGTGGCACACAGACTAAAAAATGAAGATCCTATGACATGTCTAGGTAGTGAGTTCCACGGTTATGCAGTGCGCCAGACAAAGGAGTCCTTGTAAAGCGATGTTCTAGGTGTTTCTGTTTGTTCGACCAACGAGTGCGCTCTTACCATCTGTCGTGACTGTCTGATAGGCGTAGCTGGGGTCGTGATGAGGCGACCCAAATCAGCCATAAAAATATCTGTAAAACCGAGTCAACTCTGGGTCAACGACGGGACGTACAGCCCTCTTCTGAATGGAATCCAGCAGCTTTAGGGTGTGCTTAGGTGCCGCACGCCAGATGTGTTTTTGTTGCGAAATAGTGCACCAAGCTTCTGCGAAGCTGATTTTGCGATATTAGCAACGTGGTCATGCCAGGACATATTTCTGTTGACAGAGACACCCAGTCCGATTGACGAGGCTGAAGAAAGGTCAGTCCTGCCATAATGATGTCAGGGCCCCCCGTATTGGCTTGGGTTTTTGCTGCATTAAACTGGACCAAATTTCTGTCGCCCCAAGTTCGAATTTTGTCCTGATCTTGCTTAATTTTTGAAATCTGCTTCTGTCTGCGGCAATAAGCCCCAGCCGCTAGTAAAGGTTTTTCTGATCTAAATTGGGAGGCAAGGGTAGTGTCATCTGCAAAACTGTAAACAGGATTATTAGTTTTAGTCAACAGGTCATTAGTATTATGAGGAACAAAGTTGGTGAAAGCTCCCTAAGGCATGCCCGCATTATTGGTGAATGTGTCTAAGATGTGTCCATCAACTGGAGCGTGCAGAGACCGGTTCTTAATGAAGCTGGCAAGCCAGCTGCAGAAAGACGCTGGCAGTCCGAAGGACGGCAGTTTGTTGAGCAATCCGTCATGCCAAACTCTGTCGAATGCCTTCGAAATATTCTACGCAATCGCTCGAGATTAACCATTGTTCTCATTTGCCCTACACCAAATATAAGTGAAATAGGCCAATATATCTCATGTCGATCTCTTTGCGAAAACCGTATTGGTTATCGCTAATTGTTCTGTTGGTCTCGAGGTACTTGAGAGGTTGCTGATTGACTACACGTTTCACGATTCTGGAGATTATTGGAAGCAAGGCAATTGGGCGATAGTTTGAGGGTGTGGTGTTTTTGCCTTTTTTGGGATAGGTTGCACTCGAGCGACTTTCCAGGAAGATGGGTAAATCCATTTTCGGTAAGACAAAGGATGGAGAGGAAAAAATGAGTGTTAGTTCGTTGGCGCAGTTCTGTAATACGATGGCAGGTATATCGTCTGGTCCTGATACTTTTTGTGTATCTAGTTCTTTGAGGAACTTTACGAACACGGTGAGGAAACTTAACTTCTGTCATGGTAGTGGTGATATTGGATATGGTGGGTAGAGCCTTGCCTTGGAGGACGATTAAGGTATAGTGCGATGAAAACATTTCGGCTAGGATCTTTGCTTTTTCCTTAGCTGTATTCGCCGTGATGTGGCGTTCGTCTGCCAAAGATGTTCTTTGCTACCGACCAGAAATTCCTGGGGCCAATGGGCATTGCAAAAGTTTGTTTCTGATCATTTGATTGTGTTTGTATTTAGTTTCGTCTACTTCTGCATTCGTTTCTCGCTTCGGCAAATTAATTGCGATATTCAGCGGTCAAATTTTGCTGCCAGTACTAGTAGGCTTGCTGTTTCCTACCTACAGCTCCTTTGGATCTTTTGACGAATCAGAGCTTTCCTTTTGTCGGTAACTTGATGAAATTTGGGATGTATGCTTCCATTCCTGAGGTGATTACTTGCGTAATCTCTTCGCAGCAAACTCACGGGTCGTCAGTGCCAAAACAAAGTTCGAGCCACGGAAAATCTACGTAGAACTCTCTTAAATCGTCACAGTTTACAGAATTGCCATGCCAGATTTTACGCGGAAATGGTGGATTTTTTTGTGGGAGTGGCAGTTCGCAAACCTTTGTAATAAGTTTGTGGTCGGAAGTACCTAATGGCGGACCAACTGCAATTGTGTACTTGTGAGAGTTTGCGTTTAGAAAAAGGTTCAGGAAGACGGCAAATTCGTTCCTCTCTGAGATCATCGTTGGTTCGTCTTTTGTGGGAGTGGCAGTTCGCAAACCTTTGTAATAAGTTTGTGGTCGGAAGTACCTAATGGCGGACCAACTGCAATTGTGTACTTGTGAGAGTTTGCGTTTAGAAAAAGGTTCAGGAAGACAGCAAATTCGTTCCTCTCTGAGATCATCGTTGGTTCGTCTTCAAGTTGCGTAAGTCCACAGCTGATGGCAAATGCTTCAGCTTCTCTACCTTCGTTGTCGGTCTTGTGGTGATGTTTGAACCAGCTGGTATTGGGGGCACTGAAATACCCCAGAACAATTATTTCTGAGTTGGGGTGGTAGTGGTAGGCCTGTATTGAATCCAAAGTGGCAGCTAGTGTTGTAAAATAGCTTTTGTAATCTCTATCGCTCGGAGGGCGATAGAGACAACATATGAACTTTGTTATTCCCATGAAGATGAACGTGAGCCACATGACGTCAAGGTTGTTCGGTTCGAGTGTTTTCTCCCAGGGTCGCTTCGGACAAAAATGCATATTCCTAACTTATGTCTAAATCGGGAGTGTAGGTAGTAACTGGGGTATGTAGGTAGTAACTGGGGTAATGGTAGTTATTGTTGAACATATGTGTGTTTCTGCAAGGACTAGTATGTGTGGGCTATTCGTTTGTAGATGTTTGTGTATAGAATTAATGTTTGTATTTAGATCGCTTATGTTGCAGAAATCTATTCTAAATTGGTTCGGTATCTTTGCGGTTTGTGAAATGTCGCCCTTACTTGCTATTGGTCGATAACGCCATCGGCCTCAGTTTCAACTTAGAGCACAGATCTTAGAAAGTATTACATATTCAGCTTGTTTTAGACGAATATAAACTACTCCATATTTCGGAAGTCATTTTAAGGCAATATAAAAGGTCAAACATGAGATTAATATCCTAATGTAATATTAATCTCCATGGGATATCCCTTTTATTATGGGTAACAGGGGACTTAATGTTCCATCTTTCATCATTAAGTTAGTAATGGGGCGACACCCCGCGGTTTCACACCTTGGAAATGATTTAAACGTCATTTCACCCCTCTAACTTCGTCAAAAATTAATTTTGAAAAGTATAATTATCTCTTTCAAGATATTGTTTTGCTATAAATATTAATGGTAGAGGAAGGATGAATCATCAAATATGATGAAAATAGTAGATTCGTGCAAAATTAATCGGTAGTTTGTCATACATTATCTTGATTCCGGAAAATATGCGTTCCACTCCTTACATTTTTAAAATTAATTTTCCCCTAAATAATTTTTTTTTATAAATTTTGGTAATTTGGTTGGAGGAAGAATAAGAATAATTTTCGAAGGATATTTCCGAATAGTAGATATTGATTAATTACAGGTTCAGCTAGGCAAATAATTCTTCGAAATGTAATGTTCTTCAAAGATTTTTTTTTTGCGAAATATTTTTTAAATTAAATATTTCGATACTAAACTAGAAATAACTTTGGTTCTAATCAGCTTCTTATCTTACTCTTACCATTTACACAATTTTTTGAAGATTATTTTATTTTCTAGTTTTATTCTCTAGTGCATAGTAATATAAGAGTTTGGGATTTTGAATATTTCAGAACCATGGATTATTAAATAATCCAGTTACTATGTCAAACAATAATGAAATTTTGTAAACTTAAATAAAAACTAATAATTTGTTCCATTAAGAATGTTTCTACATTTTAGAAAAACATTTTGCCTCAATTAATATTTTTATTTTATTTTAAATTAGAGTATTATTTTTAATTAATTTTCTCGCACAACTTTGTTTTTGATAAATGTGTCTGCATCAAAAAATATAGGAAGATTCACCAAATATTAGTTATTATAAAACGATACGAGGTGACTAAAAAATTAAGAGGAGTTAAACGTATATAATTTACAAATGGCTGACTCATGTTTTAGAGTAGATCGATTTTTTTTTTTCTAATAGTGATTCCTATTGGAATTTTTTACAATTTACAATTTGATTTTTTTAAATTGATCTAAAATTTAGAAGAATATTTTATTTTGAAGTTAAAAAGGTATAGTTGATTAATCTTGCTATCTCGTCCCGTTTTCGAAATATTTACAGCTAAATTTTGGATAATCACAGTTCAAAAGCAATTTTAATAGGATTTAACAATGGCAAAATGGCGCGACCAATGAAGTATACTTATTTTACTTAAAAATAACCTCTTTTTATAATATATTATGGTTAAAACAGACCAAATGTCAAAAGCTAACAATGTTTGTTAATCTACGACCCTATATCTAACGTCTTCTAAAAAGGATTCGAAAACTGTTTGGAAACATCGCTTTTCGGCAACCGTCCGGGAAGTACGCTTTTTCTTTGAGAAAGTAGCATTTTTCCGGCCTAGTCCGGGAAGTGCGTACTTCCCGGTCTAGGTCGGGAAGAATCACATCATTGTTGTGTGAAAATCTTGGTGCAGTTGATCAATACCATAGCAGCAAAATAACGACTGACACCTATTTGACAAGAAATTAGTTGACATTTTTATTTTTGAAAGTTTGCATGGTTTGATCGCATTCATCGTGATAAACTATGGAAAGCAGCAGCGATAGGTAGTTTGAAAATGTGCCTTACAAAATTCCCAATGCAGCAGCTGCTGCTACGGCACAATTATTGCCTGAAAAATCAAAGCACAGATTCGAAAACGTGTATGATTTGTTCCCGAAATCGATGGATATGAAGAAATGCAAAACTATTACAGAAGATGTAATTTTGGCTTATTTGGCGCAAAAATCTGAAACTCTCAAATTCTCTACCCTGTGGAGAATGTACTCTATGTTGAAAAGTACAATTTTAGTGAAGAAAAATGTAAACATAGCCACTTTCCCGAAGGTTTATCGCATTTCTTAAAAGGAAGCATGTTGGTTATAAAGCAAAGAAATCTGAAGTCTTCAGCAGCGAGCAGATCAACAAATTCATTAGGCAAGCAGATAATGAAACATATTTAAGGCTAAAGGTAATTTAACCAAATTATTACGATTGTAGGATATAAAACAATCAACTCAATTCGCTATCTTTTCAGGTAGCAACAATTATTGGGTTAGCTGGTGCGTGTAGACGGTAAGAACTAACAAAAATGTCAATTGATCTAATAAACGACAAAGAAGACATGTTGCTTGTGAAAATACCAGGTTACAAAACACATATTGAGAGAACTTTTGTTGTAATCGGGCAAGAAAACCTATTGTTGTATAGGCAATATTTATCTTTACGACCATCACATACTCCACATAACAGATTATTCATGAATTATAAGAAAGGAAAATGTTCGATTCAGCCTGTTGGTATCCACAGTATTGGGAATCTCGGATTAAGAATCGCAGAATTTTTTAATTTACCCAATCCCAAAAATTACACAGGCCACAGCATTCGTCGAGCATCAGCGACGTTATTTGCTGATAATGGTGGAAACATTACGAATTTGAAGAGACACGGTGGCTGGAAATCTACCAATGTCGCTGAAGGATATATAGACAATTCACTCACAAACAAAATCAAAATTGCCAAGACCATTCAAAAATTATCAGATGAAAACAATCAATGTGAAACGGACACTTCACCTTCTGGTTCTGACTTGAACTAAAAGCATTTAAATATACCGAGCATTTCAAACAAATTGAATCCCTTCAATATTAGCAATTGCTCGAATTTCAATATAAATATTAATATAAATAAGAATTAGAATGTTTCTGTTAGTACCTATCTTCTGTTCGAAATTCAATGGAATGTTCGAAATTTTGTTCTACAAAGAAAAATAATAAAGAAATGTGTTTCATTGATTCGTTATTCTACACGGTTGCCGAAAATATAGTGTACGCAACCCGTCCGAAAATAGTTTTTTTGGACTCGAAGACTTCCAGAATTTTGTCTAATCGTCCAAAAAACAGTATTTTCCGGACTTGTTACGTAAATTGCTATTTTCTCGACCTCTAAAACAGAAGTATGCCAGTCTAAGATTTGGTATCTATAACTGTTTAAAAAATATTTGAGTTTTTCAGATATCAATTTTCAGTTTAAAAATTTCACTTTACTGTCATTATTAACTCAATCAGTCTATTTTGAGGTCTAGGTACTCTATACCCCATTAGTCGGGTTAGATAATGAGGCATTTTTGAAATTTTAGCCAAAGGTAGCGCACAATTACAAACAAAATATTAAGTTAATAGATATGTAGATTTTGAAATGTAATTTTTTTAGAGGAAATTTAGTATTTTTTTAAATAAAGTTGGCCGAAACAATTTTTCTCGAATTATTATTTAAAAATGTCTCAGCTACTAGCAAATATTTTGGTCCGTTTTATGTAGCTCTTTCGAAAATACCTTTCTTTTGTGCATTATATGTGTCCAAGGTTTTTAATTTATGCAAATAATAAATAGTTCAATTATACGTTTGAATGTTATTAATTTATATAAATTATAACAATTAAGTTCTTTCTTTGTTCATGATGATACTATAAAAGCGTAAGATTATTCTCTAATAAGTTTATTTTTAAAATTATTGACGTAAAACTTGTTAACGCGCGCCGGGAGTCAAATTTGAAGGTCGCGACACGACGAGAGGCCGCGCTGGCAGGCCGTGGCAGCGGAACGAAAAACGTGATATCTTTGTTAGTTTACAAGCAAAAAATATGCCCTCTTACTTTGTCAAGACATAAGCGAAACTTTTATAAAGAATATTTTTTTTCCATTTAGGCCTTCCCTTTTTGTTAATTGAGTTAGTTTGGGTTAGTTTGGGTTATCGATATGTATAAGATTTAATTGTGATATCTTAATAGAGTGGTATATTTAAAAAAAATGTACTTTTTAACCAAATCCGTTACGATATGTATAAGGCTAGGGCGTTTAAGTTTAAGAAGTTGCACTTCAGATATGCACACGCTTTCCTTTGTATTTATATTAATTTATCAGTGGCGTATCAGGTGGTAATAGTATATTTCATTACCAGTCCGGAAACTAGGCTTTTCCGGTGCACGCACGACAGTTTCTGGTGTGAGGCGCAGCCGAACACCGGAAGTCGTGCAAGCACAGGAAAAGCTGTTTCTGGACGTGTAATGAACGATATTTTTCATAATGCCTATCTGAAATCAAAACATACTTAAAATTACTATAATTATACGTATCCAAAATCATGTCATAATACATTTTGAATTAAAATGTAAGCAAACGTCAAACTTGCAGGTATTTATCTAATATTCATCAAACGTTACTATGGAAATGTGTTTTTATGCTTTGTTGTAATTGAATAGGCAGCCAATTTTGATGTATTTGTGACAAGTAAGGTCAGAATAAATAATAGTATATTATTTTATATGGAGGAAAAGTGATACTTTTCATGGCGCGCTCGTGTTAATAGAGAGCAAGCCATGAAAAGTAACTTTTCCTCCAAATAAAATATGCTGTTTTTTCTTCAAATGTCGACAAATTAAGGCAAAACATCTCTTTTTAATAGTAATAATATCTAATTATTATTAAAGATAAATGGGTTCGCAAGGCGGCTTAGACCACGGTCGTAGGTGGCCTTGCTTAGACCGGTGTCGGTGAATATAATGTAACATAAAGCTGTCACTGGACACTGTCAACAATAATTATTTTTTAAGATTGCGTCTCCGATTGCGTTTTAATTCCGTATTGATAAGCAGTTATTGAGTAAGTTCGATTAAATAATAACCAATTTGTTCCTAAATTAGTGATTTTTAGAAATGCAGTCACAAATTGAGTGATGAATACAAATTGTAGTTAAATAAATCTTGAGTTGTTGACGCTTATTTTGTTGTCTGTTTGTATTGTATCTATGTTGATATGACAACACTTTTACCTCCGCCGGCGGAAAAGTGAAAAGTAAAGCTCCGGCGGAGGAAAAACGAAACTTCACGGCCGCCTACACAGTCGAGTAATGACGGATTTACTGACGTTTGAAGAAAAAATAATTTTACTTAAAATTAGACTATTGACGTTAAAATGTACTAGATTAATTTTGTAGACTGCATCGCTGTATAATTTATTATACTTTATGTTTATTTTGCAACTGAATAATTGCAAATTTAGCACTTAAAATTAGGGAGCGGGAAAACTTTTCCTGTGCGGGCGCACCGGAAAGACTTACTTTCTTTGCTCTATAGAGACGTCGAAAATGATAGTTTTCAGAGAGGTATTATGAAAAATATGATAAAGCTGAACACAAAAATTAATTACCATTCCTATAGTGATCGTTTTTCGTCATAGGTAAGAAGTATGATTAAATTATATTTTAGTTTAAGTGTTAAATTTTCAATATTTTTTTAACAACAGTTTGCTCTTAATAAATGTATCTACATTAGAAAAACTCGTTGTATTAAAACCAGTTTTTCTAATGTACATATATTTATCAAGAGCAAACTGTTGCTAAGGAAATAATATGAATAATAGAACGTAAAAAGATCATTACAGGAATGGTGAATAACTTTTGTATTCAGCTTTATCATATTTTACTACCTGATACGCCACTACTAAATATCAAATTTTTGGTGGCTTATACGTACAGGAAGTATTTCAGAAATACAAAAATATTATTTCGTAGAAAACACATTAATTCAAATATGTTTTTGTAATAGCAAAAACCAAGCGTATAAAACTGCAAATAAACAAAAAACACTTCATATGATATTTATTTGAATTAAAAGTAAATTAATATCAAAACTCAAGAGAATTGAGAAATTACCATGTTTTTGCTAACTAGGTCTTTTTACTTGTAGTTTTAAGCTTAATTCAACCCTTTTCTGTTTCAAATTCACTTCCTATATTTTTGCATCCTCCTAAAATTTGGCAACCCCCAAATTAGATTTACATAGCGTACAACTCTCATCGAAAATATGTTTTTTCCCAACCAATTTTGACACTGTTTTAAAGGACGTAAGTGAGAATTACCAAAAATGTATCGATTGCCCTTGACGACGGGTTGTAAGTCAACTTACCACCCTTGGGCGGTAATAATTTATGCCACTCTTATTCATTAAGTTTAAACTACAAACATAGGAGATACCGTTAACTTTTATTTCATCAACAACGTCAAGCTAACAATGATTTATAAAAATGGAGTAATATTAAGTGAAATGAATAATAATAGTACAATTATTACAATTATGAACATTATTTACGAAATTTGGATAAATGTTTTCTCGTTTTTTCTCAATTTGTAGGGAATCTTCTGACTCCATAAATTCTCCATCTCTAACCAAGTTTTCTGTTATTCTTGAAGTACTGCAGGAGACTTCTGTTTTCGTTATATTGTACACAATTTAATTTTCAACTTCCTTTTTATTGTTGACGCTCTCGGCTACATAACTTTCCGCAATAGTTGAAGATTTCCATCTACCATGTCGCTTGAGAGCTAAGACATCAACTCCAGTATTTGCTAATAAAGTGGCCGACGTTCTTCTAAGCAAGTGTCCAGTATACTGCTTAAAATTCTCAAAGGTTAGAAATTTTGCTATTTTACTTGGAATTGAAGAAATCGTGTTTTTCCCGACAGGCTGATTTAAGCACTTTCCATTTTGATATCGCATGAAGAAGCGAGGATTAAAATTCGTCATGTGAGATCTTATATCAATGTAATTTTGAACTATTTGGAAATAACAAACCTTCTCATCGTCACTTTTAGTCACTGTAAATTTACGTGCCATTCCATTTTTGGAATCAGGAATAGTAACAATTATAACGTCATACCTTAATTCAAGATTGTCCATTTTCATTACACAGATTTCATTAGAACGAAACGCTCCAGCAATTCTCATTATCATTACAACCTTCATCATTAAATAAATATCATCGGGGGCTTCAAACAGGAACTTTTTCACATTTTTCCTGTCACACACATTAGATTTTTTAGGTTTATACCGTCATTTCTTCTTTTTAAAAATGCTCGAAGTTCAGGATACATGGGAAATATCTATGTTTTCCTTTATGAAAAGGGTGGACTTCAACATGGAATATTCACACCATAAGCTTGATGGAGACTTTAATACAGCAGATTTTTCGTGTAAGTACGCCAAAAGCACGTTTTCTGAAACTACAGTAGCAGTCTTTGTTTGGCACCATTTCTTGAAGTATTGATACGTTGCTTCATACCTCTTCCTCGAGTTTTCTGGCAGCAGCGACAGACAAGCGATATTTGCTGACTCTTCTATATCCATTTGGCTATTATACAAACTCAGTAATTTCAATTTTTCACAATTTTTAATAATAAACTGTGAGCTTGACGTTATTGATACAATAAGAATGTTTATGACGCTATAGAAACCGACCAGAGCTGTCTTCATAATTTCATGCGAAAAGTATCGAATTAAATTAATAAAAATCCAAGAATAAATTCTGCAGGGAGGTGAAAAAATACTCCACGGGATGTAAGTATATTTAATAGTCTCAAACTATATTGTCAGTGTAACACAAAATCATCTTCGACTAGTAAATGTCACTCACATTCCTTATAGTATAAATAACTATAAGACACTCCTATTACTTTTACGAAAATATTTAGTTACATAGATATTAGCGTTAATTTGTTCTTCTATTATTATTAAATTTCTCAAATCCGAAAAAGTTCAACGTTAAATAGAACATATTTTTGAAAAAAATGTTTTTATCAGAAAATTACATCAAATTCTTTGAATGGTTTGGTAATTTATAAAATATTTCAAAAGATTTGAAAGTTTTGAAACAAACAGATTTAAATAAAATATATTTCGGGAAAAAGAATAAAAATTTACCAAAATCTAACATAAAAGCTATTTACCAACGATTTTTAAAAAAGCTATTTACCAACAATTTTTAAAATTTACCGATGGCAACTATACAAATGTACAATTTGCCACACTTAGAAAAATAAAGTTTAATTTATTTCTAGGGAAATGGCATGTCTGGCAACATGGTCAGGTCGATTCTCAAATCCAGTATGACTAATTTCTTTCGCGTGTGGTATGAAATGGTCGAGTAGAGTCCAAGGCGTTGCCGCAAACCATAGTTTGCCAAAATTCAAAAAGTAATTCAATCTGAGATTTAGAGGTTATACCGATTTATACAAGAGTAGCACATTACATAAAATGTAATATAAGTTTTTATTTCAGTTTAAACCGAGGTTTAAAAAAACCGATAAAAAAATTAGATCTGCAAAATAAATATACAATACATAAAACAGTTAAAATAGATTAGATAAAAATCCATATTTTTATTTGGGTTAAATTAGATTGAATTTATAAAAATTGTTTGATATTGCTCAAATTTGATGCGATACGCTGGCTGGTATAGAATTGAGACTGAAAAAAATTCTGGCCTTACTCAAATGTGCATATTTAAAATTTTTTTTTTTTTGGTTTTTTGAGGAAGTATCAAATTTGTCAGGTATTGAATATCAGGTGTTTCACTTTTTATACTTAATATTTCGCTCTTAGATAAGCTATAATTATAATTTGAAAATTAAACTTTGGTTGGACCGAGCTTTAAAGAAAACTTGTAATTTGATGATATCGAATATGCACCTATAGTTTAACGAGATAAGATAAGTCTTGCTGGACGTAAAATTTTCGTATAAATACAAAGGCAACCCTCAATGCAGCAATGATAGGATAATTTGGGTTAGACGACAACGTTGTTAAATTTTCGAAATATCACCTAGCTTCATCTATCAACCATGTTTATTTGAACCTCTTCCCTTCTACTGTAAATTTGTCTATAACTTGGAAATAAGATTCAATAATTATGATTTCAACACTCATTCTTAAATAGCAAGGAAAAAGAACCGGAATTATCGTTTAATGAAAAGTGACAATGTTTGAACGTTAGAACTGATCTGCCATGGGCGGCGACACCATTATCATTTCTGCTATTTTGCTGATTATTTGCTACGTCCTCATTATTACTTCCATGGCGGATCAGACCGCATCGCTAATCCAATGGCATTAATTAAACTCGGGTACAATGCGCCAGGCCAGCTCTGAACTAATCGCTGCAAAAACCCAAATCTGGCATTCACAAGGCTTGCTCGTCAGCCGGCTTACTCCTTACCAAAGCTATTGGATCTTTATATGCTAATTAATGCTAAGGTCCGTATTTATAATTTTATTTAAAAAGCTAAAGAGTTTATGTTGCCTGCACTATTATCCCAACAGTTTCCCACGCTAGATGGCAATCTAACCTTTCAGGTCTTTTGCAAAACATTTATCAACATCCAAAAGTAGAGCGGGCCTCTTTTAATCTGAGAGAGTATTGAACGGAATAAAGTTTTCAGATTTTTGGAACAATTCTCACAAAATTAATGAAATGGTAAAATAAGTGGTTACCACCATTAGCCACTTTCACCCGGAAACCCATTATAACTGACCTAAACCTAAATTGGCCGCTACATCATATTAAATACAACCAATTTGCGGCTAATGCTCAAAACTTAAATACTACAACCCTAAATTTATTACTACAGATTTAGACTCGATTACTAGCACCTCATATTTGCTGCCTAGTAACGATAATAGAATAGGTACCGTTAGAAGTAAGCTACTACCCCTGGGTGTAGTAAATATGTGTGAAATAGTATTATAACGGAAAATAGCAAATACAAGATGTAGTTGACTCTCAAGCGGTAGCCAATTTAACACAGTAGAAGCTAAATAGTAGCAAATATATATATGGTGGTGGTAGTCGAATCTGAAGTGGTGTCACCAACCAAATCTTCAAAGCATCAAGGACTTTACATGGTCGAAATATAATCAATAAGAAACAGACAGTTTTGATTTTTCTCGTGCGAATGTTAAAGTATGAATGAAGAGACATTTGGTCCTTAGGGTGTATAGACGACTCAATCATAGGAGAGAGTGGTAAAGAAGAGGAAATTTTTCTCTGTCAAATTGACATTGATATCGCCGCGCAAGGTTTCTGGTTCAGCAGGTTTGCGAAGAGAGAAAGCGAAGAAACTGTCCTGCTGTAATATATATTTAGATTATTACTCTCGTTGGATAGATTCAGGTGAGAGCAAATGGATTGTGCAGGTAATTGAGCTATGATCTAGCGTAAGCCTTAAGAGTGCTTTATGTTGCTTGTGAGAATTTCGTTGAAAATGGTACTCGTGTATCATTAGCCATTTTATTTGTCCTCTCTCGCTTTCCTTTTTAATACGGCCTTTTTGATGTATTTCTGCCTTCCACTTCTGCGTGTTTTCCCTTATAGTTTATGTTCTCTAGCGGTAGGGTTCTTGAGACATATGCTGCATGCATACCTTTATATTGCCCATTGGAGACATCTTGCCGAATGAACTACAGTGGTCTTCTACAGTTCTTCTAAACCCTAAGTTTTTATTGATTTCGCCAAGAAATGAATAACTATTCGTTTCTTCGCGAAATCAATAATGGTTATACTCTATCATTTAATGCGTTCTCTAACGTTACCCTGTCCCTCCATTTCTTCGTTATCAATTTTTATTTTGAATCCATATTGAAATTTCCAGTTGATTGTCTCCTTTACGTAGCAGTACCAACTTGACTATCTGCTAAGTGTCCGGAAATTTACACCCTAATGTCGTTTGAGATAGACAACAGTCAATATGACGCCACCTATCTGGCGCATATACTTATCGTTTCCGGTGGAATTCCGGGACTTTTCAACTCTTCATTGATTTAACCACTTACTTCACCTCTTCTCTCATTAATATACCGTGCGCATATCAGTTGTGGATATAATTTGTCCATGATCGATCTCTTTTGTTCTGTCGTCAGTTCTACCGACATCCTGTTGATCAGCGTTCCCGTCGTCAATTTAGAGCCTGCATCCAACAGATCCGCGTCCAGCACATCGCACAGACCTTGCCAATGATCCCTTTTTGATTATTTAATAGGTTTACTCAGCTTCTTCTTAAATCTCTTATGTACACATGATTTCTGCCGTCGCGCCTTTTCTGATTGCAGTTGCTTGCCTCCTGCTCTTCTATCTCTTCATTCCGCCAGTATGCCACCTGTCTCTCCCAATTTTCCTCCGAATTAACTGGTTATGTATGCTTCGTTTAGCATGTGTGTCAAAGCCTCTGTGGTATTAATTTTTCCGTTGCTGGTTGTTGCATGCAAAGGAGTGCGTTTATCAGACCTATCTGCATCTGGGTTGGAAGAACTTCGATCACTAGCCCATTGTGCAGCTTTTTAAAAAATAATTAATTATTTTAATTATCCCGAAAAACGCGACAATTAGGTTTTAATCCAAATATACTTGAAACTAAATTCCATTTAAAGCATACTCTCGGAACTCTTCAGTGGTGTAGGAAACATGTTCTATTCCTTCATCTCGCACCGCTTTTACGAACCGCATAAGCAACCTCACATTCTCTAATATGGAAGTTTGCCGGCTAATTATTTACAACCGGATGAAAGATAAAGTGAAACAGTGCAGCTAGCTGCTGATTTACGGTAATCCAGTATTCTTGCCAAGGCAGGCAACATTCTAGTTAATACACTAAACGGCGCTTTTCTAATTTCCGGCGCACCTATGCGAAATTTATTGCCGGGTCAGATAAACCAGCCGAGATAACCTTTACAACAGAATATTTAGTGGGAGTTTCCCAGTTTAGAGTTATAACACTCTGAAGTCTCGTGTGGTATGAAGAGAAAACGGATCTTATTTAAAAGCTGAATTTAATAGGGTATATACACGCAGAACGTGCAATAGAATACCCAAGCAAACCTAAAGAAATAAGCGAATCTTCATTATATAGATCATTGGTAGCGTCAATCAATTATATGACGTTGATGCTAGTTAAGAAACTTCACTATGTAAAAGCTAATGAAATTCTTGAATAATTCAAATAATTTACAGAACGTAATAAGGGATAGGAATTTTTACACTCTGAATATATAATCTATAACACAGTAACTGAAAGGGGGTTCATAAACTATGGCATGGGTAACGTAAAATATTGGAGAAGATTAATAAAAAAAAAATCTGGCCGAAAATGTTAAAAGTGCAATGGAACAGAGTGTAAAACTACTAAAGACAAAAGAAAATCAACCGAATTCAAATTTACACGCTTAAGCAAAAAAAACTAAATTATTGAAAGTACCGACGGAAAACAAATTTCAGTATATGGATCGAATAATAATCTTATATTTGAAACACTTTCTCAATTTAATGGGCTTCTGGATTTAGCATTAACTGGGAATCACTTAAAAATATGTATTTTCATACTCTATCATAGATCACATATTTATTTATTTCAGAAAATGACATTTCGTGGTATTGAGTCCATTAATTGTTTTTCTACTCCTATACTTTAATTGACGTATTAGACACTTACCACCAGTATATGTAATGAAGTGCATTACGATAATGACGTTTCATTACTAAACTGGGTTTTAACCAAAACCCATCAAAAGTTCACGTCACAGTGATATTCGGTCAATATCAAAGACAGCCATGATGACAGATTTAGAAGTTATTAATTTTGGTAGTTAATAGACAATTTAATTTAAAGATTATTTTTCATTATTATGACTGGCCGTAGAAAGAAATAGTGTATGCAAGTCACTTTTAATGGCTATTAAGACACGAGCGTGAGAGTTGCGACGAATTAAATGCTCATTGGATAATATACTGTTACCAGACTCAGTACTGTATAATAGTGCTGTTTTCCTAACAAGCGCAGAGAGTGATACTCTCCCATACACGACATCAGAGTGCAGGCAAGCAACCGAGTCCGGGAAACACACCTTCCGCATGAGTGAGAGCAAACACTTTCTACGACCGCATATTAAAATAAAAACAAAATAATTAAAAATTAATAAGAATAGTAATAATTTTAGTGGGAAAATTAATAAAGCGTACATTAGGATAAAAATTAGTACGGGGAAGTACTACTTTCGAAACTAAAATACGAGTGGTAAAGTTGGAAAAGAACGCACGGTCGTAGAAGAAATTTTTTTATTTGATATTGTCTGGCATACTTCAAATTTAGTTCAGGAAATAAATAGCTGATTACATCGCTGATCCGGTAATAGTTATTTACAATATTAGTGTTGTAAAGATTCATATTACAACACGAGATGTTAAAGTCGCGAAACGAGGCGTCAGCCGAGTTTGATAAAACATCGAGTGTAGTAATATGAATTTACAACAAGAATATTGTACAAAATTTTATCTACTTTCATCTATGAAAAAAATATTTGGCAAAAGGCATTTTTAAAAATAAAAATGCACCTGTAAAAATGCACCTGCTATTAAGTTTACTAATCAAGTTTTTATGTTACCTTTCGCATGGTTACTGCTTGTCAACAAATTAAAAAATATAAAAAGCGCTTTTCAAAATGAGCGATTCTGATGGAAGTTTACCCTCTGATATAGAAGCAGCGGCAAACGAAGCGATCTCAAGTTTAGTTCCGACAAAATCCAAGGCGCGGTATGAGTTGTAGTACCAGAGGTTTGAGGATTGGTGCAACGCTAACAAAATAAAGGAGGCGTCGGAGAAAATCCTTTTGGGTTATTGTTCCGGAAAGCAACGCTCCCAGACACCATCTACACTATGGACTCACTACTCAATGTTGAGAACTATGATTTCAGTCAAGAAAAATCAAGATATAAGCAGATTTTCTCAACTAATTGCATTTTTGAAAAGAAGTTCAGGGGTTACAAAGCCAAAAAGTCCAAAGTTTTTACAAAAGAAGACGTATGTAAGTTTCTTAGTACTGCAGATGATGAAACATATTTACTTATGAAGGTTGTTATGATAATCGGCATTTTTGGGGCTAGTCGGCGTGAAGAACTAACTAAGTTAATGTTGGATCATATTGAATACAATGGTTTGTATATAAAAATTGTGATTCCATGCTCGAAAATCAAAACTATCCGAAAATTTGTTATAACAGAAGGAAATGTGACATGTGTCAACTGTTTAAGTATTTTTCGTAGATATGCTAAACTTCGTCCTCTTAATGCAACTCACAGGAGCGCGGCGGTTTTTTGTATTCTACGGAAAAGGAAAATGTACCTCCCAGCCTGTCGGAATTAATAGTTTTGGAAGTATATCAACAAAGATTGCAACAAAACTTGGATTGAAGAATCCTGAAGGATAATACACTGGGCATTGTTTTAGGAGGTCCTCAGCCACCATTCTAGTTGTAGATATGCAGATGTTAAAGCGTCATGAGGGCTGGAAATCCTCTTCTACGGCAGAAGGCTACGTTGAGAATTATTTAGAAAATAAGAAACAAATAGCAAAGAAGATCATGGGGTCAGACACTGATTTAATGATTAGAAATTCGAACGTAAAGGGCTCTATCACATCCACTTCTGGTATACAAATTTCTAACTGTAAAAATTGTATTATTAATGTTTATAATAAACCTTAAGTGTTATAATTTAATCATAATCCATTTTAATTAATAATTGATAAATAATTTTATAATTGTTAATAATAAATAAATCATTCCTCTAAAAAGTGTGGTTTTATTTAACAGCAAAATGTTAAGAAAACCGTTTTTTTTTTCTTTCATTACAGCACTAGTGCTGTAAAGACATCTATTACAGCACTAGTTCTGTAATTGGTGTCCTTACAAAACGATTTATAGAAGTGTAAAATTCATATTACTAAATGAAAGTAGATAAAGTATTTTTTTCTATTTTGGTATCATAAAGAATTCTTTTCGATACGCAAAGTAGTGTTGAAAAGAAGCTCTTTTCGACACTACTTTTGTTGACTGCTTGCTATGATATTAACAAAATTGTTCAATGTCAAGGCGCACTAGCAAAAATTTCGACACCGTTTTGAATGGGAAATGGGATTCCTAATAATACAGACGTCAAAAGTGACAAGATGGCCGTCCAACTTTTGATCGCGACTTGAATAAATTAATGTTTTTCATTAAAAAATGTGCAAAAAAAAAATAGTATAAAATACACGTTTTAAAAGACATTTAGCGCACTCGTGCTCGTGCGATAAAATATGGTCTTTTAAAACTAGTATCTTAATATACTATTACCGGATTCACTAACTCTTTAAAGAAAGTGCTTCTAATCAGTGAAGTTTATGTCACCCTAACACCTACATACATAGAAAATTTATTCGAAAAATTCCTTTCTAATAAAAAAAGTTAGTTAGTTAGCAGATACGCCCGTGAAGCTATTACTACAGTGCTCATCACATTCGTACTGCAATAAGCATTACGAACCCATATAAGGTAGCCATTTCATTTATTTCAAATCCATATATCGATATAAATATAATAAATAGTCTGTCATTTTCATTTAATTTTTTTTTTTACGTAAAGATCGTTTATGATGTTATTTTTGTCATAGACAATAATAATATTATTGTTTCACGCTGTTCAAGAAAATATTTACCTGACTTTGGTATGAAAAATACTGTAGAAAAAATCCACATTTTGAGTGGATTTATCTTGCATTTATATGCCCATATTACTCTTTTCGTCTTTAGTTTGACGTTAGATCTAATTACAAGTAAAAGTACTCATGACTCACAGTTGAATGAATAAATAAAGAAAATAATCGCAGACGTTGCCGTCGCGTCAGTAGAAATGCAATATTTATAATATCTATAGTAATTATTCTAGACTTCTGGTAATTACACTGGTTATTTAATCGTCTCTTTTGAGATTTGTACAAAGTTCAGAAAAGCAGTACATTGAGGTGCAAATTAACTTAGTTGCGGCATTTACAAAGCATTATGAAACAATCAGTTACAATTAGCAATATCGGTAACCTTAGCTTTACAAATTGGTTCAAGCGTGGTGTGAATTGAGATATCTCCCTTCCATTCGCAGTCAGTGATCGGTGACAGAACGGGGCCAGAGAGGTGAGTCGTCTCTCAAACTGAAGTTTGGTAGTGACATCGTTTAATATGTTCTTAAAGTCCTGTGCTGTCGGTGGAGAAGATTTTCCCCCTACCAATCAAGGCATGGCGGGGAACGTCAATTGAAACTATTGAGTCAGCTACTTTGGAGAAGAAAAGGAACTGAATTAAAATATGTGAGTCAAGTCGACGTCTCGTCTTTAACGCGCTTAGTTATATTTACTAGTAATACAAAACTCATACAATTTTGTCACGAACATTTCTGTAGAGGATGCCTAAGAGGTAAGGTTCCAAACGGGCACATCAGAGAATAGTCCTTTTGAATTACCTTAAAAGCTGCTGGTTTGGTAATGGATCACTTCCCGTGATTGAAAAGTCAGAATACTCTTCACTTGTCCCTCGTACCATTTATTATGTACTTTATGTACAGGTACACAGATCTTCTTTTTTGCAGTGGCCGGCAAGTGCACACGCGCTCACCACTCATAGTCCTCTAGAGACATATTTGTGTGCGTTAAAACATATTTACATGATGTCACGGTAAGATTAATCAATGTCCAACAAGATATTAGCTAAAAAACACACACACGAAAAAATGTTTTTTTTTGCAAAATTATCGGTTTTACGAATATTTTTCATACTGCTAAATTACTGTTTATAGTCTCCAATGATTACTATTGAGTTTCACGACTAAATTAACAATATACGCTGCCTTTAGATGAACAAAGTCTTTCCCGAGAGAGAAAATATCGCAATATTAAGGAAACATCTACCACCCTGAATTCTGAGCTTCCAGTCAAGATGTTGGTCTGCCAACATCGAAATTCATGTTAAGCAGGTCCGAATTGGTAAAAATAGCCCATTTGGCAAAATGCTGCCCAAAATGCCGCTAAAATTCGTAAAATGGCCATTATAGAGAAGAGTGAATAAGTCTAAAATGTGTCAACAAGAAACTGGTTTCCATGGATAAGTGGATCTGGATGTCTTCATTTCAAATTAAAATTATCTGGCACATATTGTTGTTATTACTTTTCTTATTGTAGTTTCTTGCTTTAGAAATTATGAAATAACCATTGCAGTACTCGTTTCGAAATATTTCTCGTATAGTAAATAATTATGTAAGTAACTATTATTTACATCAGGTAGCTAAGAAGCTCTTAACTAGCGCATCTGGATTATTACATATTCCTGTCACTCATTTTTAATTTGAAATGAATATAAATAATAAAGAAAATAATGTACTTATAATAGATATTAAGATATCTATTGAAATCCATAAACACGACAAACCTTATTTAATATATTTAGTTATTTAATGTTAGTAGAAAAATCTTTACGGTTTTTTAAATAAATTCCTGGAGAAGAGACGGTATTTGCAGAATTTTTAGCTAAAACTTCGAAATTCTGATTACTTGAACTAGTCGTCATAAGAGACACTGGCTTTGTTTATTTTTTGTTTTGGTTTCTTCTAAAGTTTTTCCCGTTTAGCCTAAAATTTTGACGTGATTTTTCTCTTACTTTTGACTGGATTTTCAATATAGCCTTCTGCAGCTGTGTTAGATCGCCTGCCACCATCGCGTTTTACTATCAGAAGATCGTATATTTTTCTGGCTGTTCAAGCTGCAGATAGAGAAAACATTTTGCTTTGGTAGGGGTGCAAAAGAATTAATAACCACTGATTATTTCTACATACATAACATTTCAAAATTGGATGAAAAATCTGCCATGAGATATGGACAAAGATCAATATGATTTCGAATCATTTGGACCATGTTTATTTCGGTAAGAATAAATGGAAATACTTACTTGCGTCTTTGACGTTATTTAACAGCACCTTTTTATTTCCTCGCTAATGCAAGCTCCTGCAAGTCTAATAATCAACTCTACTTGCATAAATAAATATTTTTTTGCGTCTTCTTCTGCGTGAAAATTAGTAATATCTGTTGTCGTTAACACTATTGGATTTTTTGGTCGACGTTCTCTTGAGGAGTAGTACTGATACCGATATTCATTTGAATACATGTCATTAAATAAAATGCTTATAAGTAATGGATAAGTTGATAAAGAGTGTTATGTCATAAGTACCTCTTTATTTGCAGTTATTTATGTATTTTAAATGTAACATTTTTCAAAGCTATTGATATATACTCATACTTCCCTTTGGGTTTTTCTTCGAGCAATCCAGAAATGGCTCTGAATACTTTTTTCTATATTGAAGGGAATAGTTTATGAATTTTAGAAAAATAGAAATTTCACAAAATGGCGACACCAAAATTGTTTACTACCAAACTGACATATTGCTGTCGGCATCACAGGGTAACGATACCGAATTGCAAAAAGGTTAGATTGGTGTGACACTAATGGGCAAAGGTAGAGGTACACTTAAGGTTACTGATTTATTGATGAAAAACATAAAATTATGTATTTTTGAATAGTTGGGTGCAGGTAAAGTATTATATAATACACGTGAGTTTACTTCATCAATATAATTATTGGAGGTTACGTACAAATTCGGCACGCCTATTCTACTAAAACTATTAACTTACTTTTGTAAATATTCTATTATCCTACCGAAAAAAATCACTATGCCAATTAATAAGAAAGAAAGCTATTGAAAGCTTAATCAAAAAGATGCAGTGGAACCAAGTTTAAGTCAAAGTCGCTATACTGAGGTCGAGAAAACTTGCATGTGGGGCAGATAATAAAAAACAAGTCAGCCTGTCTGGAAGATAATCATCGTTGGAGAGGCACTGGGGTGAATGAACCGCCATACCAGATCGTCAACTCTGGACTCGCCTATTGAAAAGCTGAAAGAAGAATAAAGGTCCCAGACAGCGGAAAGCTGCACTTTTATGTTTGAAGACGAGAATAAAGAAATCATGTCCAGCCACTTTGAGAGTTGATGGGGTCGTTATGTGAGCTGATCAACTATCAGCTCACATAACCTAATAGCTAATAATTAGCTAATTACCTAATAGCAATAATAAAAAAAGATTCCAAATTAACAAAGAAGTAAGTAATTTGAGAAAACAAATAAGCAGCCACAGCTTGAATATCGGTGAAGAGGACGACCCAGAAGTACAGTTCACATGGGAACTGTCTAGGCTTCAAAGCAGAAGCTCAGCCTAGCAGGATATACTAGAAGGAGATCCTCAAGAATAAGTACGAAGAGCATGGCGCGGTTGCTCTAGGACAAGGGCCATTTTGCTCCCTAGGGAAGACGAAAGATCCAATCAAGGTGGGCTAGATGAGACTGAACCTTTTGGATATTCGCGGACTGGTGGCGAATTGTTCTGGGAAAAAGAATTAGAAATAGAAGAAGACAAGCAAGAAGGAGTAGCGACATTATATTAATAACCGTAAACTTGAAAATAGAGCCATTTTATATCAAAACACTTGTTTGTGCGTTTCGAGGCTTGATAATTTTAATTGTTCCTGAGCGGAAAAAGTGGACTATAATGAGGCTGAGCAAATTTATGGTAAGTATTCTTTTATCAAATTTCTCTTATTAAAAAATGATTGGATTGGAAGATGGTAGTGGATGATTGGAAAGTGCGTGATTAAAAAATGCTTGTTAAATTATTGCAATATCTAGGAGAAGGTTTTTTTTAAAGTAAAATTATACTTCTTGGCTTTTCGGTTTTAGTGCATATCTGGTGCTCATTGATTCCACATCTCTGCGAACATAATAGTATAGTCCCACCAGTTGATATTCTATCATAATAACCGTAACGATTAAATATTTTCTCAAAATAGCCATTTGTTTACGTTGTGTCACGGATACCATTCCGTCAATCATTACAAATGTAATCCACCTGAAATAAAGTCAAAATCGAATCATAATTGATCGGCGAGAGCGGTGAGCCAATTATTTATCAATTAATGAGTATACAGGGTGTTACAAATTCGAGGGCCACCATTAGGATCTCGTAAACGGTAAGAGATACAGAGTCGGTTAAATTAGGGCAAAGTTGCGCATTTTAATGCTTATGAATATCCCGGTTTAGAAATCCGAAAATTTTAAGCCATTCTGAAATTATCGGGAAAAAACCGGAATTTTGTAAACACGTTTTTATTTTTTTCTGGACTTATTTGAAAAGATATTTTAAAATAAGTGTCACTTCCTCATAGCAACATTTTCCTCTCTACAAAATGACACTATTAATTTTAAGATTCGAAGTTTCGTCTTCAAGCAACCATCATCAACTTTGTTTTTTTTAAATAGTCGCAAAATTTCGTTTCTAGCTGAATAAACTCTAATTTTAATTCTAAATCCAACGACCTATCACACTTTACATTTACTCGACGTTTCGACCTAAAAAGCCATCATCAATGCAAGTTGATGATGTTTGCGAAAAAACGAAACGTCGGATCAAAAATCTAATTACGCCATCTTGTAGAGGGAAAAAACTGCATATAATGTACAATTTATTTTGATCTAACTGTTTTAGTAGAATCAGAAAAAAACATTATTGCAAGCTATGAATCCTCGGAATTGAAAACATGCACGGGCGGCGGCGCGGCCAACGCACCGTTGGATCTCAAAGCTGTGTACTTCGGTACTGATTAACATGCCGTCGACAAAGTTATTAAATTTCTAATAATTTTGGAGATATCTGGGTAAAATCATGTGCATTTGACGATATTACTAGGATTAGAATTTGACATTTGGCTCTTATGAAAACAGCTTTATAATAGTTTTTTATTTTTTTTTATACCTATGTCTCACTACATAATCCTAACAGTAACATTTTCTGCATTACTTTAAATCACTAGAGATGTTAATTACATTACAGATAGACAAAACATTTTGCTTTGGTAGGGATGCAAAAGAATTAATAACCAGATGTTAATTACATTACATAATCCCTGGAAGGAGCCTAGAAGAAGATAAATAATATCAGTTTGCCTAAATTTACTCTAAGTTACGTTTAATTATAAAAAATTAAAACACTAAACATTCATCTAAGATGTTCGAAGACATCTCCGTTAGCACGAATACACCAATAGATTTTATTCCTCACATTTTCAGTGGCTCGTTGTATTGACCGTCTTCTTATTGACCTAAATCCGTCAAGTGTTTATTTCTAATTTATATATTTTATTTTTTAAAGCCCCCCCCCACAAAAAAATCTAGTAAAATATCAAATCCGGAGATCTCGTAGGCCATTCTACCACACCCCGATTTCCTATCCATCTGCCTGGAAATTCATTATTTAAAAACTCATGTACCTCTCTTGTGCCATGCGCTGGTAGTCCAATAAGAAATCCTGAAAGCTATTTTGTTGTAAAAAAAGAGATAGTCTACCCCCACCAGCCTATCTGGTAAAAAAATTGGCCCAAAAAGTACAGCGACAAGCATCCCTGCCCAAACATTCATACTAAAGCGTACTTGTCTACGTACTTCTCGGCTTTTTCTGGGATTTTCTACGGCCCAAATTCGCTTATTATTTCTATTGAAAATACCGCAATTGCTGAACGTAGCTTCGTCGCTCCAAATTATAGATTTTAAAAAGTTGCTATTTTCGTTAATTTTATTTTGCAGCCAATAACAAAAATCTAACCGCCTTTGAGCATCGCCTTCTAGCAAGGCATGAGAAATGTGAATTTTGTGTGGTTTGTATGGTTTTAAACCATTGGATTTCAAAATTCTCCAAGCCTTTATGTGATGTAGAGTTGGTAAATTCGACTCGGTAGAAATTTGCCTGGTAGATGTGGAGGGATTGTTCTCTACCTAAAATGACAAAGCTTACTTTATTAAAGTAAAAGTGTATTCACTTTTACCAGCGAGCGTGCTATGAATACACATAATAACCACGGCAACCGAAAAACAAGTGACGATCGTTCGTTTACTGTTTTGACAATGTGGCCACCCTATTTATAAATTGTCGATTTGAAATTGATTAGTTTTTCCCAGTTGTAGATATTATGACGGCAGAAAAAAATCTGTGTATTTCGAGTGCAAACTTAGATTGCCTCTTTCAAAAGACTGACGCGCTCCGCTTATCGGTCGCGCGCCGACTGACTGAGGCGACAATGTATTACTTTGCGCTCTAAATGCACACATAAACATTTTTTCACTAGGTACCCCTTCATGAAATATTCCTAAAGAATAAAAATCAATCAAATAAAAGTACTTAGACGCGAAAGCAATAATATTAACAGACATGGTTATTTTTCCCATATTCGTATGGTAAGAGTAAGAGTAAGTAAAAATTTTCATTACAGACCTGGTGTAAAACATTTTGCGTCTCTTCTTCTATTACACGAGGATATTCCTCCAAATACCTTTTCGAAGCTAATACAGAATTTCTATTACAAATGTAATAAACCCTCAACATATATCTTTTTTCCTCACTGGAAAATACCATTTTGGTGTAAAAACTAAAGTTCTGGCAAACACTATGAAATAAATATTAATTTCAGACTGTCATTTTTTGGCATTTTTCATTTTTGTTTTCATGGTGGTTGGCTACGATAAAGTTGATAGAATCATTCATTGAAGGGGAGAGGCTTATTGCAGGGATTATGTAATGTAATTAACATCTCTAGTGATTTAAAATAATGCAGAAATTGTTACTGTTATAGGATTATGTAGTGAGGTATAAAAAAATAATAAAAAACTATTGTAAAGCTGTTTTCATAAGATCCAAATGTTAAGTTCTAATCCAGGTAATATCGTCAAAGGCACATGATTTCACCCCTATATCTCTAAAATTATTCGAAATTTAATAACTTTGTCAACGGCATGTTAGTCAGTACCGAATTGCACAGCTTTGCCCTGCTTTAGCCGACCCTGAATTTCGTACCGTTTTCGAGATACAATGGTGCCGCCGCACCGCGCCGTGAAAGTTTTCAATTCCGAGGATTCATAGCTTGAAATAATGTTTTTTCTGATTCTACTAAAAGAGTTAGATCAAAATAAATCGTACAATATCGAAGCAGTTTTTTCCCCTCTACAAGACGGCGTAATTATATTTTTGATCCGACGTTTCATTTTTTCGCAACCATCATCAACTTGCATTGATGATGGTTTTTTAGATCGAAACGTCGAGTAAATGTAAAGTGTGATAGGTCATTGGATTTAGAATTAAAATTAGAGTTTATTAAGCTGGAAACAAAATTTTGCGACTATTTAAAAAAACATAGTTGATGATGGTTACTTGAAGACGAAACGTCGGATCTTAAAACTAATAGTGTCATTTTGTAGAGAGAAAAAAGTGGCTATGAGGAAGTGACATTTATTTTAAAATATCTTTTCAAATAAGTCCAGAAAAAAATAAAAACGTTTTTACAAAATTCCGAGTTTTTCCGGATAATTCCAGAACGGCTCAAAATTTTCGAATTTTTAAAACGGGATATTCATAAGCATTAAAATGCGCAGCTTTGCCCTAATTTAATCGACTCTGTATCTCTTACCGTTTACGAGATCCTAATGGTGGCCCTCGAATTTGTAAAAAAACCTGTATTTGTTTATTAATTTGCATCCATTTTGTTTGCCCTTCAAAATATTCACCACAAACTATCTTACAACACTTCCCTTGAAATTGGATCGTTTATTACACTATATTTTGTAAAGAAAGTTCATTACCCGGAGCAATCTAAATTAATACCGTAAAAAGAAAACAGGAAACATGGAGAGCATGGCAGAATAAACAAAAACAGAGGGTCCCCTCCATTAAGTAAAAATAAATTACATTTACCTGGAGAAAACGAATTTATTACGGTGAATTTCAATTATCTCGGCGGAAAGGAAAATAGGAAAAACGGGGGAAGAATCACGGAAAAATAATCGAGATAGAACAAACAGAAACGATTTACAAGGACGCGCGAGAAGCGATTACATTTCAAAATTTTACTTCAAGTTTATTTGTTGCATTTAGTTTTCAGTCGATACTTACTGTTAAACGAACGTGACAGAAAACAGTTCTTCTAATCTTAAACCAGAATAACGATATTAGCGATTCATCAGAGTCGGACTCACTGGATAAGTCAACCTGGACTCGACACTAGTTCATTGTCTTTTCCCCGGATTTTTTATGTATAATTAAAAAAATAAAATTACATTTTTACGAAAAAATACATATATGTGGTTATATATCTTAATTAATTAACATGAAGTAGGTTAATATGGTGAAAAACAGTAGGCAAAATTATACATGCATACAATCAGATAATTAATATAGTTTTTTAAAAGATTAATTTAACTAATAATTAAAATATTAATAAGTTAAAAGATTAACAATGCCAACAATTATAAAAATATTTAAAAAAATATTATCCCTGTTTCGCAAAGTCCTGCGTGGAGTGATATTATAGTAATATAATATGTGAAAAGTGACCCTTTCTATGAATGGGAATATTGTGGTATGAGGGGTAGGTCAATGCGACAATCACATGAATAAAAAAGGGTACTTTACATATGAGTAGAATACACATTTTTATCTAGTACCGAAAAATATATGTGTTTACTGATAACAACTTTCATGGCTGAATTAAAAATAATTTCAAATTCAAATGCAAAATGTAGTCGATAAATATTTATTAGGGTGTGCCACATTTTAATAAAACACCTCATACTATTAAAAAGCATTTATACAAAAAAATCTCAGATTTTAACACCCTTTATCTAGGAAAAAACCTCTTGTGTACACAAGTTTATATGAAGATTTTATATCATAATCAATAAAAAAAATCATTCTTTAAAGTTTGTGACATACACCTTATATTTTCCATCTCAGACCAGCAGTATTATACAGATATTAGCGCAATGTTTTAAAACATCACCGCCAATGGGCTGGAGTTTTGGCAGCTATTCGCTATATGCAGCTGGGGTTGGGAAGGCGGTGAACTATCGTCGGTGCCAGTGGCAAAGGTTTGAACCTTATATGTAATATCATTATTGAAACGTACGATCTCTCAGTTGCTGTAAGATTAATTGTAAAAATTTATATAAAAAAAATGGTGTGTGGTTAAAACTTCAACAATGCAAGGCTAGTATTATGAAATACAAGCATTTTTGTTCTCTATATTTTGAAAATACTTAGAAGTTTAAAGTCAACGTTTACCTCGCAATCTCCCATAAACTTGGTAGAAACCACTTGAAATCTCCAATTTCTCCGAATCTGACCCATTTTCCCATCTTCTAAACATTTTAAATTAGATTTTACGCAAATAGTCTACTTATTTACCACAAAAAGTAGCATTTATATGTTAAAAAGTAATTTTACCTTAAAATCTGCCATAAAATCCACTTTAAGCTCCCTCTAATCACCAAAAAATTTTCACATTTTCCGATAATGACCGATTTTTCCGAATTCAAACCGTTTGCAATGAAATTTCAGGCAATTTAATGTATAAATCGCCATATTTCAACCTTAACGTCATTTTAAAATATTGGAAAACGCATTCCTTAAAATCAAAAGCCAAGCTATCTATTCAGACTCGTAAAATTGCCGCAATTTTCTGCATTTTTCAATTTAAATCCGATTTTCTCGTATTTCCCGACCTCATGCAGAAAATTGCTACAAACCTTTTTTATAGCAGAGAACACAAGGCTTACGAATGTGTAATTGATTTCATGAAAATTGATAGGCGTTGGCAGCGTTTACAGTAGATTTTTAAAAATGAAAATCAAAAGTCACCGATAACTCGGCATTTTCAATCGGATCATTTTGAGTTTTTGGGATGTTCTTTAACGTGCAAGACCTTGGTTTTGCTATAGATTATTCGGCTTTCCACTAATAAAACACTATGTGTTGTCAAAACTCGAAATGGGGCGAAAAGTTTAAACTAAACCAGCTCACCTTGTATAAAAGGCATCATCATTTCTGAAGTATCTCCTAATACAGTTTTTGGTGTAGATTCTCGTCAAGTAATCGACATTTATATATAAAAAAATGCACTTCGATAAAAAATAAAGCCTTTTATTTCTTTGACCTAGAAATCGATGTCTCCTCCTGACTCAAAGTGATCCCTTGTCGTATTTGGTAATGTATGAAAATGCTACTGGGTTCGCTTATTACTGACGCCAGATGTCACTTAACGGATGTTACTACATATTGGCATTATACCTCCCGAACTTGTAGTGTAAATTACTATTTTCTGCTTTAGGCTAGAACCTAAATTAGGCCCGGTGCAGATATCGGGTTCTTGAACGAACGGTGCCCCTACGTGACGGTAAAAACATCGGAAAAATCAATGCAAACACAGACCGCAGAATGCATGTAAAAGCCATTTAAGATGGTTGTCGAAGAAAGACATGTGATTTTGGTAAAAGTATACTTACATATCTCGTTTTGATCTATTTCACACTTTGCAGTGTACAATAATTGAGTACTTGGTGGTCGGCACCGCGGGAATATGTGTGCAGCTTTGCACTGAATTACTAATTTCGCAAATCACAACTCGGTCATCGTAGTAGCACCAAAACAACATGTCTTAACGTAATTACGTCACCAAAAGCGCCAAGGTAGCAACATAAAAGCGAGGAGCTCTCTATAGATCTAAAAAGTTACATATTTACACCTCATCAGTTCTTACTGTTCTATAAGGTTACCCAACCCAAACTATCCCAAACAACCTGACACTTGCTTAAGATATTGGACTCCGTATAGAGAAAAGCATTCGTCTTGTGGATGACTCAGAGTTGGCTAAAGACCTTGACAGCCTTGAATAAAAGAAGCCGACCTATCTCTTTACCATCGATACTACAACGGAAAGTGTTCTAATGAGCTGGCACTTATGATTCCGCCCAGAATTGTGCCAAAGAGAAACGCCCATTGCACACAAGCTGCTCGCTCATCAACATACGTTTCAGTTGCGAACACCTAGAATGTCGCTGTTACGGGACTCTTTTTTTCTGGGGAACTACCTCCCTCTGGAATGGACTTTCTAATAACGTCTTTCCCGAAAGCTATAACCTACAGCGCTTTAAGTCCAACGTCCCTCGTGATCTTAGCACACACGCCGCTCTTTGATTAGTATCGGATTTTCCTTTTGTGTGTGCGCCAAGCATAAAAAACGCTTGCTAATAACCAGATGTCTGTTGCGGGCCTTAGCATAACTATTATTTATGGATTTCAGGATCACTGTTCCTTGATGGAATAGCTTATTAGTCATCGAATAAGAAACAATAATCTTTTTAATATTAAATGTATTTTTTAAGTCTACAAAAATAAGCATTATGAAAACCAAATACCAATTATATTACTTGCCATGTAGCCGAATATAATTCGAAATTTAATAAACACCGTGCATTACCATAAACCAATAAGCCCCAAACGCGCGAAGGTCTGTGAAATGGAGGTCGTCATTAACCGCGTGACATAATTATCGTGTGAAATTCGCTTATCTCGCTGAATGACAGGTAATGGACTATGGGAACATGTCCACGTTGATGAGATTTAGGATACACCGCTGTTTTAAACGAGTTGGTTTGCACTGGCCTATATATGCGGCTTTGCCAACTGTATTGGCAATCATTATTTATTTGGTTTTGTTTCATCGTTAACACCATATCGAAGGGTGAAAATATCTAAAATTAACATAACCGAGTTCATGACGCCAATTTAACTTCACAAATTCCAGATACATTCAGTTAAATGTCTCCTATCCCTTCTCGCATCCATTCTGAAATCCTAGATTTTTCTATTGACTGCAGCATTGCAAAGTACCTCAAGCCTCATCCGACGTTATTCAGCCATAAACGCTGCTTTTCCTTTATTTTTCTCTCTAGTGTATATTGAAGAAAACCAGCCATATTTGTTATAGTTGAAAAATTTACAATAAAGCATATTTATACGAATATCTAATTCTATGTTCAAATATCGCGCTATCATGGGCTACCTCGTCGATTGTTCTCCAGTTCATTTAGTTTTCGAGCTGCGCGATAGTTTCGAAGCATGAACGTGTACTTGGGTATGTTTATTTTGGGGGCAAGTTATTTTAGAAATATTTAAAGATTGCAGTTGTCCTGTAATATTGACTGTATTTTGGATTTCAATATTTGTTTGGGGTAAATTAGTTCGTAGAAGTTTTCTATGGGAAATGGCTTTAAACGGGTAACAAATTCTAGATGTGCCTTTGTGAGGAGTCAACACTGACTTTCATCAAGTGGCCTACTACAGACGAAAGGAAGATAGGTAGGTTTTTTTTTGGTACTAGAGTCGAGAATTCGAGATTTTTCTAGAGTTTTGCAACGACTTCCCTGAAGAGAAAACGTGTATTTTCGAAGCAAATACACGTTTTTAACGACTTGCCTGAAGAGAAAACGTGTATTTCCGAAGCAAATACAGCAAGTTTTAGAGTAATAGTTTTCACTATCATTAGTCTGGATTCCTATAACTTGTTTTAAGTGAAATTCCGATTATCTGAGTGGCAAGTACCTATTTGTCGTATATTGTGCGAGGCACGTAATTTTCAATATTGGAGCTTCACTACCCCTTTGCTTTGGGGGGATTTGTTACGTTCGGAAGACCGTAGAGCGTCGTTCTCCATTTTCTTTGTCCATGCTGACTGTCGACTTGTATTCAGACCAGACCTAAAGATATTTCTTTGGAATCGAATGCAATAGGAAAAGTCCTTCCTTTGTGTAGTCTGACTGAGGTACTTAAAATTGTGGAGAGCTTTGTTTGCCTTCTCTGGCATTTAGACATCCTCTTTGCTTCCTTATTGGTCGCACTAAATCCACCGTATTTTAGAACATTTCCAGCGTCGTAATGTAGGCGTAAGCCTATATTTTGAAGAACTACCTAGTTCCAGTGTCCTACTAAGAGGTTATACATCAGCAACTCTTAAGTCTACCCATGTCTTGGCTATGTTAGAGGATATTGTAAGATATTTTTTTTTCTATCTAAGTACATTATGTATGGTGATTATATTACGTGAATTAAAAGTATGGTGATATTGAGGAACAAGCCTCAAAGCTATACCCGGTCTACTACCAAAAAAAGTCTTTGCAAATATTATGTAGAGAAAAGAAGACTCGCAATTTGGAAAATGAAAAGGTATTATTATAATATTTTAGTACTTTATGTAAAGCTTGTAAACCTTCATCTTTATGAGCGTAATATTCAATAATGCAAACGATGATTTCCATAAAATGTATTGATTGATATAAGACCGGAATTAACAAATTTACTTCTAGGCAATGAAAAGGATGAAGGTGAATGTTTTCATTTTATTTTGCCGAGCATAAAAACAAAAATAGGCTGAGACTTTTTGTGACTTTTGAAAAAATTGCTGGTAAAAATATGGTTGAAATTATTTGCAGCTACATCACTCTTTGTTCCAATAATGTTGGTCATTGTCCATTCTTCGTTCAATACATACAGAACACGCATAAATCAGACATCCCGTAGGCATCATTACTTTTGGAAGTCTGTCAATTTTATCTCTAGTATCAGTTTGAACAAACATTCTCTTTTTACAAAAATACGTTCTATTGGGCTTTCAAAGAAAACCTAATAATGTGACCACTACTTCTCTTGGTCAAGAAATTATTGACACTTTAGATATAAAAAATTTGATAAAAATAGTTTTTAGAAAAATGATTAAAAAAATATCGCAAATATTTGCGCGGGCACGCTAAATTTTGCGATTTTTGTAGTTTAATTTGTCAGATTCCATAAAAATTAATATTTAAAATATACATATATGTTGATAGGAATTAATTACTAAAAATATTATAATTAATATTGTTCTATGTTACAGCCTCGTCACTCTTTGACAGCAAACAAAGCAACACAAATTAATTGAACCAGTATTGCCCAGCAGTAGACTTTTTTATGCAGCATTTCGTGCAAACTCGTGTTGGTTTTAACGAGTCCAAGCTAATCCAACCTGATCAAAATAATTTCGCCCAGGCTTGCAAGAAGTTAAACTTGTGCTTCTCAGATAGTATTTAAATAACTTTCTATGATCAGTCTTACCAATGTCTTCCTTTTTGATAATTTAATTAAGCAAGTAGTAACTACGAACTACCATGCAAAATTGATAAAAGTTTAAATCTGTCCTGGTTATGTCAATCGTTGATATTGACTGCATATTGTTGTGATGTTTAATTTTTATTGGTTATAAAGCTAGCTCTTGTCTTAATGAAATATATGTATCTTATTAAGGTACAGATAGTAAATGTGTAATGATCCATTAAAGTCTGGGACTAGAAAAAACACTTATTACTTAATAAGAGACTTACCATTTGGGAGAATCATATGATTTAGCGCCAAAAGTTTCGGAATAGGGCGTGCGTCCGGATAGTAGACAATAATTACTGTCCTTTCTGTATTTTTGTCTTCTAGGCACCCAAAACAACTTACGTCTACGTAGCAGCTTACACAATTTTTCCATATTTCGGCAATTATCGGCACGTAGGTATGTTATTATTGTAGTAATATATGTTGAATGGTGGGCTGCTGTATATCCAGTATAATACGGCTTTTAAACAATTTTTTTTATTATTAAACTAATGTTTCACACGCATGGTCCTCCGCTCGCTTCGCTCGATCCGTGGGCGCAACCAAACTAACACAAGGCATGTCAAAAATCAATAAAAAAAATAAAATGTGCAGTACGACAATCGATTCTTACATCTTTTCTAACAACGATTCACTTTCTAACGATGATTCGCAGGTAGTATTTGTACTTAAATCCCATCGAGGAGCAATTAGCAATTAGCTACATTTTTAAAGCGCCACTTGAGTCGCTGTAATCACGCGGAAGCGTATGTATAAATTGTGTAAGCTGCTACGTAAACGCAAATCCCAAGACACAGTTTATAGCGTACCGAATCAGTTATTTAACTCTCCACGTGTTTTGAAGCAAAAAATCCGACAGTAGGGGCATTTTCCTCATATTCTGTGCCTGCAGAACGAACTGATTGTAAATTTGTTAATTCAATAGTGTTTTCATTGTTAACCATGTTGGAGGGTATTTTATTAAAAATGTTTAGAGAAACATTCCTGAGATTTGTGAAGGGTATTTAAAACAGGCTCAGGAACTGTCTGATGATGCACTCTAATACTCCATACATATTATTTTAGACCGTACCGAAATGCAGCAAAATAATGTATTTAGCAGCCTCAGGGCTGGTGTTCAGACTTTTTTGAGTTTTTTTGGCTCTTGCGTAAGTCTATTGGTCCGCTATTTTAAAGAATTTGCCATTCTACCAAATGTTGTCACAAATATAAGGGAAATAATTTTTTAAATATCTTTCCAGCATCTCTGTAAAAACTTTCCCAAAACTTATTTTGCATCTCTGTTTACCAGAACAAGGATATTTTACACTTTAAACAGAGATTACTTTGCGCCCAAAACAAAAACCACAAAAACTTAATATTCTTCAGCATTTATAGGCCTATTATTTATTAGTATAACGTAAAATATCCATACATCAAACTACCAACAAACAAGAATATAAAATACTAAACCAAACCAGAAAAGGTTGGAATTTCATGAATTGATTTATATAAAAAAAGTAATATTGCTGTAAATCATAAAATAGACATTAAAAATTAAGCCAATTTACCATCATCTAAGTTTGCATCTGCATAATGTACATTTAAAAAAATATATATTACTTATGTATAACAAAATTATAATGTAAAACAAATACCGGCGAGGAGCCAGTCTGTCATATTTTTAGAGTTTAATTTTTTTTCTCCATCGTAAAACTAGATACTGGATACTGTGTTTGACACACGGTTATCCTTGTAATAATTTTTTATTTATGCCATTAAAAATTGATGGTCAATCCTATCCAGTGATTCTAGCAATTTGTAGGTATTATTTTACTGAGTTAGTCATTTAACTGTACTTACTTGAAACTTTACTTCTTGTATTTACACTAACTGTACTTACGGGTTACTATGAAACTCCTTAAGGTATAATTTTTCTTCCTGTATATCTTAAGTGTACGTTAAATAGGCCTGAGAAGTATATTAAATAATATTAGCTTTTATTTGGTTATTGCAGCTACTGGTGACATCATGGTATAATCGCTTGTTAATAATTCATTCTTGATACCAAGTTTATACGTTCTCCTGATAACACAATAATAATTATAGACTGGAATAGGAAACCATGTAGCTCAGGCTGGTTTTTGAATTACTTTTCATACCACAAACATGCCATAAAAGTGAATCTGGTCGCACAAACGAAAAACAGAGTCATGAAAATTGCAGATACTTCTTTACACAAAAAAAAAATCTTAATATGCTCCTAAAACATTTTACAGATAATGCTGATTATCCAGTTTCCCTTATTAAAAAAAAAATATTTAGCACGTGATCCACACTAATTGAAAATAACAATGTTATAACTAATAATAAAAGTAATCTAATTCATATTGAAGATAATCAAATTGGTATCGCTAACATTGATGCTCAATCCAAAAACAATATCTAATATATAGCTTTACCGTATATTAAAGAGATCACTCCCAAACTTTCTAAGTTATTTAATCAGATTAATAATATAAAAATTGCTAATAAACCGGTTTTAACAATTAAGTCGATATAATCAACACAAAGATAAAAATCCATTAACAAAACCCTCGGATGTAGTTTACAGCATTCCATGTGCTGTTTGCAATATAACCATGTGACCATGTGCTGTCTGCTATATGACTTATATAGGTCAAAATTCAAGAACATAACATAAAAGTGATTGTAGATTACATCCAGAGAGATGTGTCCTCACTACACATATTAACGAATTTTCACATAACATGAATTATGATGCTGTGAGAATATTAGCCACACACCCAGTCTACACCAAGAGACTCTTTTTAGAAATGACCTTCATTGCTCAATAACCTGATTACATTAATAGAAGGACTGATATTCAACATTTGAGTGGGATTTACTCTTATCTTCTTTTCTTGGATATAACGCCCAATATTAATTCTATATATCTTAATAACACACTTAACACACCGTAATAAAAAGTTTAATTACATTTAAAAATTATCTGTGTTAAAATAATTGTGTTATGTAATAAGACTTCAGAAAAATCTAAAGCGAGATATGAGTGTATGTTGAATATGTTTGAAAAATGCTACATTGAGAAGAAAGTACACAACACAACGATGTAAATGAAAAATTACTTTTAACATATTTTGCCAACTTATACATTACTTACAAGCCATTTATTCAATGATACTTAAAGTGATATCTATTAAAATGAATATCGATGTCAGCAAATATATCAATTTAGTAGCGCTCTTCCAGAGAAAATCTGATGGTTATAGAGCAAAAAGATTAAAGGTGTTAAAGAAAACAGATAGGTATTACTAAAGTTCTTCTAAAGACAGATGAAAAAATAGATATTTATTTATGAGAGAGGTGCTGATTTTTGGACTTACAGGAGCGAAGAATTAAAAATGTATTGTTTAATAATGTTAAGGCCGAGAGTAAGTGTTTTCGTTTTCTCTTACCAAATCATACCAAATCGAAAAAGAGAATTCTTTGTTACTTTCGGTAATATTAAACGAATAGATATGGACGAAATAATAGGAAATTATATTCGTCTTCTTCCGTGTAACATCGATCATAGCAGATTTTTCATCTAATTTGGGTGTGAAAAATTTGCTGGGCATTTATTCTCTTGAAATCCTCCAAAAGCAATGCATCTAAATTTTGAATATCCAGAAGAATATAGGGGTCATTGCTTTTAAAGGTCATCTACATTTGGGTTGGCAGATTCAGGAGCTGACCTTCTGCTATGGCAGTCTAACAGGGTTACCACACGCTATATCCAAAGTTTCGCGAAAAATAAAAGATAAATTGCATCGAAAATTTTAGGTGAAATGAAAGAAACTTGGAAAGGAATAAAAGAAAATCAACAAAGCTTGCGACGATCAGTTTAAATAATCAGAATTTCAATATATTAACTATAAATTCCGCAAATATTGCCGCTTCCTTAGAAATGTATTCATGGTCTGTTAACATTTATAATAAATATCTATTGTCGTGTTTATCGTTTTTAATAAATATCTTAATATCTATTATAATAAGGATTTTATTATTTACGTTATTAATTTCAAACTGGAACAGAGTAATAGGTACCTATAGGTAACAGTGCTATAATGAAAATGCATATGTCAACCCATTAAACTCAGGGCGTTTTTCTAGCCAGCCCTATCTACTGTAAGTTACAGGCAACTGCGGCAATCGATTTATAAGTTGCAATTTTAAATGCCTCAACATGCTGAGAAATTGGACTTTCAGCTACCGTGCATATAAAAAGACCAACGACCAACTATACAGAATCATTCGAGATCTCAGATCGAAATCAACAAGATCGTGAACAACTTCCAAAACTCCCGGATAATTTAGGTTTCATTAATGAAATCATAATCCTTGGAGTCATCAAAACGGTGGACGGCCTTGGTGATCCACAGCGAAGCATTTATATCTGTAATGGCTCTTTTATATATTCCATTCCCAAATTTTTCATTTTCTGAATTTAATATGCGAGCCAGCTCTAGTAAGAGGCAAACAACCAAATTCAGTTTCTACCTGAAATTTCATAAATAATATCCTAGTTTTTAATTTAAATGAGAGGGAGAGAATAACTAACACAGTCATAAAGCAAATTTAGAAAATGCCAAACTAACTGCCAATCTATTTTTCTATTGAATTTATTAGAATGTTTTAAATATTACAATTTATTTAATTTTATTTTTGGTTAATGCTATTACGGATTTCTTTCTTTTCTACAGCAGCATATATATTTTTTTCTTTTGATTATATAGCTCATTTAGATAGATCTAATAAAGTTAGACCACTCAGTTTATCCTATCCACATACGGTTAAAAATTGTTTCCGTCTGTAGCGGACTTACATCCTTTGCTAGTTTCAGGCATTCATTCACGGCAAAATCATGACATCGTGACTAGAAATTATCGAAAAATACTATCTTGCAACCTTGACCTTCAATTTATTTCTTGGGTAATAACATAATGCACACCGAAATTTCTAAGACGTCCACATATATCGAAAATATGTATTATTTATTAGTATACGATACGAACAAGAATATGGTTTCTTTGATATAGTAACACGCATCATAAGGTAAATCATTCTTAAATTTAAAAGATGAAAAATAATCTTTTTTAGCCTTTTTCGAAATAAGGTATAAAAAAACAGTTCTAGCTTGATCCCCCAAATTTAAAAATAATTTAACTCTATTTTATGTATATTTCTGTTTATTTTTAAATATAGGCAATTACTTTCATTTCAATGGCTGAATCCTTTCAATTTTAGTCCTTGCTAAACCAAAAAACACTAGTTGGCGCATCCATGGACGATTCCCGAGTTATCTCTGGCTGCATTCGGTAATTTCAGTTTCTGTTTTAATGTCTATTTTCCTATTTTATAAGCCCCGACACGGAACGCCGGACTTCTGGGTCATACACCTAGATTAACTCAGTTTCCATCTGCAAAATCGTTCTATCTCATTATGAGATTTGTCCAAATTTGCTTATGTTAATTGTCGGTAAAATTCGCAGATTTCCTTTTTACATTTTACGTTTAATTTATCAGAAATCCTATTAAACACAAAATGGAAGTAAAGGTATGAAAACTGACATGACCCAAATATTATTACCAAATTTAAATGAGGAGCAAAAGGAAAAAGGGTTAAATGGATTGAAATATATCTACACCCATTACGGGCAAATGAACCAACTTAGAATTATTGAATCTTCAAAACACATTTTCACCTGAGAGATACGTATCTACCTATTTTAATTAATTCCAAATAAATTAATGCAAATGCAAATCTGCAGGCTAAGATCTTTCAAATTGTCTGAAATAATTCAGTTCCTTACTGTTGACAGGATTTGGATGCATATGTCTATCAGTAATTGAGCCTCTCAGAGATTATGATTCGAAAGTCTTGATCAGCTCGCTCAAACCATTCATTACGGAATTGGACATTACTCCAACTCTTAATCCTGCATGGCTCTCACGATAGATGGAACAATTTTAGCGCAGATTCGGGCCACACCAGAGCTATCTTTATTCCAAACGGGAGCCATGAACTAATAATGGCAGCATTGCATCAGCTGATGTCGGTGATCATCAAACATTATGTAGGTTAGGTAAGACTTCGTGGTCATCATTTTTTTATTTTATTTTTTTTTATATTTTAAAAATTTTTTTTATAATTATAGTAAAGGCAATTGAAAAAGCATAATGTTTGTTATTATTTTTTTTGGAAATGTAGGAAATGTAGGTAGTAAACCATTTACCAGAACTTATACGCTATATATTTTCCCGTGATACCCATCGTTAAAACATTTAAAATATTTGAAAAGTGAAACTGTCTAGAAAGGTTTGGTATTGAGCTTTCTGATTGGGATTTGTAGTCAGTAACGGCAGGTCTTTTTCTCAGGACTCAAAAGAAATGTTTGTATTAAAAGTTTGAGACGCACAGTAATCGTTCAGCTATCCACTAACCTGGATCTTGGATAACGTATCTTTAATTTAAGGTTCTCCAGTGACAACATATAATGCTAGATCTCAAATATAAATTCTAACAGCACTCTTTTTTGGAACTGAAACCTTCTAAGCTTTATCCACCAAAATTAGACGTAGAGGAGCCCGATCCACAATGGCTCCCAGTTATGCCTAAGCAGTCTGGAAGGTTACCCTGTAGGTTATCTTGCGAACAATAGCGCCCTATGTTTTTTTGGTAAAGTGAACGAGTGCAGTTTGCGCGCCCCGGCTTCTCCTGAAGCAGAGGGTATGGGACTTACCTCCAAATGACTGCAGGGATACCCACTAAAACTTCACTGTGAGAGTTGCACCTTAACTATCATTGGGTACAGCAGTGGTTACATGTATGTGTGATGATATGAATCATTATCTCTTTAGATGTTCATGACTGCCTGTGTCCCATCTGTAATCTAAGTAGTTTTGTTCTGCATTTAGGAGCCTCTTTTCGTTTAACGTCCAGTTGGCGATGGTGCGTTCCAGCAGTAGCTGTCTTGATCGGTAAGCTCCTTGGATGGATATCTAGGCTGGAATTATTGTCTCTGATTCAGGCAGTTTCTAGACCTTAGATAATCATAGATCTTTCGTCTTCGTGCCTCCTCCGCTGGATTGTAATTTACAAGCTGCCTGAGCTCTTGGTTGGGGTGATATTCTGCTGCCTGAAAGTGTTTATCTGCTCTAGTTTTTGTAGCTTCCTGTATAGTGGCCCATTCTAGATCTATTTGCAAATCTCTATTGCGCATGGACCAGGGGCTCCAACCGCGTTTCTGGCTAAGGTGTTTTCTGTGCTGGCAAGCTAATGTAGGTTTTCGGAGTATAACCTCAAATTGAGGAAACATATATTAATTGCGATCTTGCAATTATTGTCTTTATCATTAATAGCTTTAGTTTTAACGATATTTTGATATGTCTGCTAGTTATGAAGTACAACATATTCATGGCTGTTTTAGTCTCTTGAACTGTCTTATTCACGCATCTTTTTTTCAGGTAAGTCTTATATCCATATGTAGACCCAGATATTTAACCTCTGTCCACTAGGGTAGGGGAACGTTATCAATTAAGATTTGTGTCGGTGGTCACTGCCTTCTCTTCTGAAAAAGTATGGCCTGCGTCTTTTCGGTATTTATCTCGATCCTCAATTTATTACACCATTCCATAAGTTCAGATGTAGCATCTTATAAAATTTATATAGTTTAGTGGTATGCCCGATAAGTATAAGTTATATAGCAATGGAACCAGAACTGATCCCTGCGGTACTCCTGTTCCTACAATTTTTGACCATGAGATTTTACCGTTAATTTTAACCATGAAGGTTGTTCAGATAACTGTATATTAATCTACAATATTTGCGTAATATAAGTCCGTAATGCCACATTTTATCAAAGGCCTTTTCATAGTCCAGTAAGACGGCTCCTGTTATCTCCTTCTTCTTAAATCCTGATGTAACCTGTTCTATTATCCTGAGTAGTTGATGTTCAGTGGAGTGTCCATGTCAAAATCCATGTTCTAGGAAAATGCTCAAATTTAATGACTGCATTTGCTATTCCTGCATATGCTTTTCTTGATAGTTCTTTGTTCTTTTAACATTTTATTTACGATCTTATCAATGCCTAGCAGCTTTTTTAGTTTTCTCTCTTTTAATGTTAATTTATCCTGTTGTAACTGGATCATTATTTACTGCTTCTGGATCTTCTCAATATTTGATTTATAGTATATTATTTTATATGGAGGAAAAGTGATACTTTTCATGACGCGCTCGTGTTTAACAGCCGAACGGAGTGAGGCTGGTAATAGAGAGCAAGCCATGAAAAGTAACTTTTCCTCCAAATAAATTATGCTGTTTTTTCTTCAAATGTCGACAAATTAATGCAAAAACATCTCTTTTTAATAGTAAAAATATCTAATTATTATTAAAGATAAGTGGGTTCGCAAGGCGGCTTAGACCGGTCTCGGTGAATAGGCACAGGTTGTTACTATAGTAATGTAACATAAAACTGTCAGTGGACACTGTCAACAATAATTATTTTTTTAAGATTGCGTCCCCGATTGCATTTTAATTCCGTATTGAGAAGCAGTTATTGAGTAAGTTCGATTAAATAATAACTAATTTGTTCCTAAATTAGTGATTTTTAGAAATGCAGTCACAAATTGAGTGATAAATACAAATTGTAGTTTAATAAATCTTGAGTTGTTGACGCTTATTTTGTTGTCTGTTTGTATTGTATTTATGTTGCTATGACAACACTTTTACCTTCGCCGGCGGAAATGTGAAAAGTTAAGCTCCGGCAGAGGAAAAACGAAACTTCACGGCCGCCGACACAGTCGAGTAATGACGGATTTACTGACGTTTGAAGAAAAAAGTATTTTCTACCATATCCAAGTGATATTCATCGTCGTCAGGGTAAATTTGTTCTCTTACTATTTCTTCTAGGCTACTGGCAAATGCTTCAGCTTTGTTCTCATCATTATAGAAAGAGGTGGAACATAGGATCTTGGTTGACGCAGTGCTTTCTGCAACTGCCATGCAGAATTATCTTCTATGTTTAGCTGCTCTACTTTTGATGTCCATTCTAATAACTCTTGAGTATTTGAGCATGCTCCTTAGTCGTTGATTATCTCTATTTAGCTCAAGCTTCAATGTCCTTCTATCTTACCGAATACGATCTCTCAGTTCCCTAGGAAGGGTTTTTGGCTATGATTTCAGAGTTTGTTGTTTCATTATCTGCTTTCATAATTATTACTTCTTTACAGCGTAGAGTAGCTTCTTTTAAATCTTCCTTGATATTAAATGTTATCAGTGGTCTTTTCACTGTAATATATTGTTAGTAAGTAATATAGGTTTTAGGGTAATATGCAGCCTACCAAAGAACATTCTGTATGCCCGTAGGTATACCCTGACTCTCTGTATGAGCCTTATTTAGTGGATTATATTGATCTAATATAATATATCTAAAAAATCACAAAATTATTCTATTAAAAGTTACTGATTGAAGCTATTGAACACTAGCCACACAAACATAATTTGAGAAATTGGAGCTACTAGGTCTTAAATAGATAAGATATTTTCTACGTTGTTCTTAGCATTCTAAGCAGGTGATGAAGTAGCCGTATCTCGAGAACATGAAAATTTCCTGGTAAAATATAAACAAATTGTTTAAGATCGGATCATTTAGCAGGCCCGTAGAAAATAATCGATATATTCACGCATTGAGGTTGTAAGGGCATGTACATTCGTTTAATCTGTCTAATTAATTGAAGCACCCAGTATAATAGGACCATTAAAACCGACGCCACACAAGCGAATTTTGGGGAAAAGGTGGTCAATAATGGAAAATCTCAACTTCAAAATTATGGGCTTACCCATATATAATTTTATTAACTAGTTACCTGGGTATTATAATCCATCACCCATGAATTTATATTACTGCCTTTCTGCCAAATATTTTAGTTCAAAATTAACGTTCCGTGAGAATTATGTCAATTCTAATAAAGCGTATTAAAAGATTAGTGACTTTGTGTTCCATTTTCCACTAAGTTATTGTGAAAATTTTGAACAACCGTCATGGAGCCTATTGTCGGTGGTAAATAGAATCTTAAAATGTTCATTGAATTAAATATCTTCGGAACTTTTTTAATGATGATTTTCCTAAAATTTGATGTTCACATGATTGATAAAAATAACAACTTTTTTTTTCTTTGAAGAAAAAGTATATTTCCCCGCGATACCCCACGTTTAAATTAGCTTAGAATCTTTATTTGAAATGTCCATTGATAGATCTAACCTTTACTTCCTGCGATAATTTGCGATCTTGTCGATAAATAATTTTAAAAAATGGTTTACATTTATTTTCACGTAAAATAATCATATCGGGTAAAAACACAAAATAAATGTTTTAATATCCTTAACGATATTAAACCGATTTTTATAAATAAAAAGTCGTTTTATAGGCAACAAATTAGCTTTAAAAAAATTGTATCCATCATTTTAAAATCAAAGATTGCGGACATAAATTGTTCAAAATGGCGGATTGTTGTCATTTTGAATTATTTTTTCTTGTTGAAAGGGAGGTCGAGTAATACCTCATTTTATAAGATATCTTAATGCTTACAATCAATCCCCAAATTTAAAGAAAACAATTTCAAAATGGAGGGCTTTATTAAAATGGCCGGATAACGTTTATTTTGTCCATCATAATTTAAGAAGTATTATTAGGATTTACTATAAATTTGGCAGACACATTAGAGCTTATGAGAAGATTTTGGTAAAAATAGTTTAAAAAGACGGCGCCATTTTACACATATTTTCAATTGTTTTGGAGATATAAACAATTGAAAATCGGCATTTTCCAACTTTGAAGGGCTGTAAAATCTAAGCGGTTTTGATTTGGGCGAAACGGTTTACACTTTTTTATCTGACTTTTTTATGGTTTACTGTTTCGCCCACATCAAAACCATTTAGATTTTACATCACTTCAACGTTGAAAAATATCGATTTTCAATTGTTTATATCTCAAAAACCATTGAAGATAAGTGTATCTTCTGATAATTGAAATTATTTAAAATTTTGCGGAGAATTTAAAAACAAAATAATATAAAGGGTACTCTATCTAAAATAACAAATTTGCAATAGGTTTCGGATAGATCTGGCAACACTGCGACTTTGAAAATATTTTTCAAAGATGCATTGGGGAGGTCCAATAGCCACATAACAAATTTCAAATAGCTTAAATAAGTGGTTCTGCAGATACTTCTAGGGTTCCATCTACCGTGAATCACCCTGTATATAAATAATGTATACATATTTAAATAGTTTTGTATTATATTGAAAATTATGCTCTAAATTTTAAATTTCAATGATTTGCTTATTGTTTTTTGTTGCCTGTTTACTTCGAATAAATTTTTGACAATAGGCAATAGAGGGGAGGATTAGAAAATGTTTAAAAACCTAATTTTTGTTAGATATTTCCTTATTTTTTCACTTTAAATTATTTTAATTTCAAATAAACAATTTAATATTATAGGCCAACATTTTGATCAAATTCGCCTGTGTGGCGACGTGTTAAATGCGCAACTAAGTATACATTAGAGGAGGTAAAATTTAAAGCGATCAGGAATAAATTAAGCGGATGTCGCGGCGGTGCGCAGCCGATAAACGCTTGTAAACACGAAGATTGCAGATAAGGCACTTCGGCAGCCGCGCCATCCTTTATTTTACCTGACAGGTGTCAGTTTTAGCACTACATAACTTTATTTTTACATTGGTGAGCGCCAAACCATAAACGATCCAACCCTTTAATTTTAGCTACTTACAAGTCAGAAGTCAAATTTTTAACGACTGTGCTGTAAAATGAATATTCTAAATCTGTATTGGCTTTGAACACTTTAGTTTAAATATGGTATTTAATAATTCTGTAAAGTTTTTAAAAAGAGCCAAATATAATAAAAAGGCAAAATAGAGCTACATATTATGAAAATAATTACTAACAAATTTGACATAAATTACAACATTAATTAACATCCAAAATCTGAAGTTAGTAATTTTGGCTTGATCACTTAAAACTGTTATTTCAGTTCCCTTTTGAATATTTGAAGAGGGTAGGATTTAAGAACTTGGTATAAATTATTATAAACATGCCCGTTCTGATAATATACATACACATTTTAAATTTTAAAAATACAAAGGTGTAAAATATATAGAACTTTCCGTAAATGGCAAACAGTAGCAAGAAGGTGGAGACATACCATTTCCATTTGGAGTGGGAATAACAAAACTACTTTACAGAAGTAAAAGGTAAAAATGTATGTTTGTTATGTAATAGGTCTGTAGGAAATATTGGTATCATAAAACTGTACATTCAAATTTTGAAAAATCATTCCCATTACATTCTATCACCAGAAAGGAAAAACTAAAACCAATTATTTGGATAACAGTCAATACTTAAAAAAAACACTTGACAAAAATAAGGTTGTAACTGAAGCATCCCTGCATCCCAGATAACTGCACAAAAGGAGAAACCTTGTAAAGGGAGGGAAATGGTAAAAGAGGCTTTTTTAGCGGTTGTAGATTCGTTATTTGCCAACTTTAGGAATAAAGACGGGATAGTTTCAGCTATAAAATCTATGCAACTTTTGCAAATACAGCGATGAGCCTAGTAGAAGTAATAAGCAATGATATTTTTTTACAGTTAATAGCTGACTTAGATAACTGTGTTTATTCTTCACTGCAACTGATGTTGGTGACACTTCCCAGATGACCGTGTTGGTAAGAATGGTTTTTAGTGATTTTACGATAAAAGAAGATCTTTTGAAGGTTATTCCACTCAAAGGACATGCTACTGGGTAGAAGATATTTTCTCATATCAAAAATATTATTTCTTCTGGGAAAATTCCAATTTTGGAAATGGTAGGCTTTGCAACCAATGGCGCTCCTACTATGGTGGGTTGTTATAATGGTCTGGTGGCGTTATGTCGTAAAGTTTTTCACAATTTCTCTATTACTGCATTGTCCATCAGTAAGCATTACGTGAAAATTTTCTAAACTCGGCAACGTAATGAAATTGGTAGTAAAAATTGTGAACAAAATTAGGGCTCAAGTCTTACAAAAGAAACCATTCAAAACTTTCAATATCGTTTTAAGGATTTCAGCGATATGGTTTAGTGGCACAATTTACTGGTTCACCCTTCATGGAGATTGATATAAAATGGTTTGCAACTTGTGTAATGTAGAACTTTGGCGAAGACAGCGCTGCAACAGAAATGAGAGAGACTGCATTTTAAAACGATTTTAGGTCAGTATCAAGTACAAAATGTTTCTCGCCTATAGTAAGTAAAGAAAAAATATTTTGTTCAATGTCCTGTTGCTTTGAAAATGAAAGCGTCGTTTAGTTCTCTCTATTTGTGTGTCTGCTTTCTCCAATATAACGTTTATTAAGAATAAATACTGCAATTGGCTCACAGATGAATAGTTGAATAATTGTATTCGAATGGCTGTATCAAACCATACTGCAAACACTAAAAGACATATCGATGAGTCTGAGTGTCAGCTTTCTCATTAAACGTGCATTTTTTTTATCTGCGTATGTTTTTGTTTAAAATAGTGCGTTACTTTTTTGTTATTTTTATTCACTTTTATTAAATCATTACAATTACAGAAGTTTCCGTAAATGGCAAAATACAAATTTTCAACACCTACAACTGGTAGATATGGATGTAGTTAGGTAGTATGTATTAGTAATATTAGTTATTCTCTCATTAGTTTATTGTTAGTATATATTAGTTAATTAAAAAAAATACATATATATCAAATACAACTGTACATTATTTCATGTCGGTTGGTTTACGTCGCTTACGACTAGATAGCTCACTGTTTATTCCAACACTCTGAGAGCAGCTAAACAATACTAAACATATTGAAAAGGTTCGCGACAACTGATCTAAATATCAGATTTATCGCAAGAACTAACTTGAGTTAATAAACATTTTTTTTTTGCTTTAAAGTAGATAACATATCCTATTTCGGCAACTGTCCAGAAAATACATCCTTTTCAATTTCCTCTAAGTCGAAAATCTGTGCTTGTAAATCGGGATGCTAGACAAATTGGGACGATTTAACAAAATCTGAGCATCTGATAACCCTACCTAAAGGACATCCGCATGCTATTTTTCATACCTAATTATATTGTTGCCAGGTGGAATCATTCATTTAACTTTTCCAAAAGCTTTTTGTAAGCAGCGCTTTTTAAGGTTTTCTTTGAATATTATTTTGAGGTAATATTTCATAAACAACTATGTTTTATATGCAACTCAGTGAAGTTGTTCCAAAATTCTCTACTTCGCTTTTTTTTATGTGTGTGCCACAGGCCACGAAAGGCTAAAGCCTATAATATACCAGTGAGGATACCGTGACCTATTATATGGCATATACCGTCAACGTTGTCCAAGTATCGAAACATGCACACTTGGTGCACTTCACGACACTTTTAGACAATGCAGTAGTGCTGCTTATTCACTTTTCGTTACCATTAGTACTTATTAAAATAGTATCTAATTAAAATATTGCACCAATTGCCGACAAATCGCAATCTTACCACACGCGTTCAAATTTGTTGTTTTTTGGCTCTGCAGAATGACGAATTTTCCGCTTTTTTCGTAGGGGGGTACAATAGAATCTGTAGTACAACTTGTACGTGGCAATAGTTCTTCAAGCCGTCGCACGTCGTTTCAACCCAAGTTGTACGGCAACAAGCATTTATTCATGTGTTGCTCAGTTCATGCACGTTCGTCCTAAATGTAATTATTTTCGTGTTGAGACAAGAGGACTGATTAAAAAAAGTTTAATTTTATGCGACAAAGGTGTCGATTTTTCATGTTCAGACAATTAGTTTCCTTAAGCTTTCGAGTAATACGCTGACTTGGTCGAATCTTCGAGTCGTCTTCGAATCAATACATCGGATGTGAGCTGATTTCACAAAATCAAACTTACACGGGGCCAGTGATTTAACTTTTTTTAGAAAAGAAGTGTCTAATACTCTAAATCATTTTTAAATTAACACTCGCCACATGTTGCAACCGTTGATATGGATTTAAATTTTATAGAGGGAACCATAAAAATTAAACCAAAGTTTTTGTCTCAGAGGGACATGAAACTTCTGGTGCAATACAAACCCAAATTGTATCAGTCCTTGTCGCTTTCAGTACAGTAGGAATTCTTTAGTTTTATCGGCGTTAAGCTGAAAACAGGTCTGGCTTTATCCAAATTGATCATATTTATTAAATTACTTGTCTAGTTTTCCCATAGAGATGGGATATATATCTACGGTCGATATATATAGGTGGAGATTACAAGGACAAACAGCATTTAACTTGTTGACATTTTACTTTCTTCTACACAGAATTATTTCAAAATCAGACAATAATATAACACATACAATAAATTAACCCTAATTGCTTGTATGAAATTGTAATCTGCTGTTTAATTGTTTTATCAAAGTCAAAGAATTTAACCTTAAGAGACACAGGTTTTAACACTTGAATTCTTCGTTTTAAAATTGTGCTTTATGTGCGCTTTATTCAGTGTTTTCATTGACTTAAAATCATATATGTACTTTGTAGCTTTTTAAGGCACACTTTAAAATCGGCTGTAACATCCTTCTTAAGAGTCTTCTCTTAAAAGGGTTAACTTGAGCTTAATTTTTAAACAAATTATTTAAGTGAAATGGTTTTAAAAACTTGACACTAAATACTAAAAATGTTTTTGGGTAAGTGATAATATTTCCAAAAATAATAATGCAATGAGAGGTATGCAAGAATAACAATATTGTTAGTGATTGATTTTCATAGCGAAATAATAGAAGTACACGTCGCAACAATGACATAACGCAAAACAACATTGGTCAAAGTTAAGTTTCAATATATTCTTCTCCAGCTACATAGAAACGATATCTCAAAATTACTTGTTTTTAAAACCTTTACAATGCTGTAAAAAATGCAAAAAAGGACAAAAATGCAATCTGAATATCGCGTTATTTTAGTAAACTGGTAAAACTCCCACATGTTTCAAAAAATCCTATCTATAAACACAGTTCATTAAAACTTTGGATTAATATTTTGGATTGATGCTCGTGTACTGTGGTCCGTGTAATTTGGAAGGCCGCCACAATTTGATGTAACAGCCGATAACAAGATGCTTAAAAGGCGCGAAGAATTAAGATTTGTCTGATACCATCATTTATCGTTTCTTCTCGCCACCTCCTACGAGTTCATCTGCGATATATATACAGAGTGTTCCTTAATCAGGGAGTATATTATGAAGAAAAGTTTATATAGACATATGCCCCTAACGATTTTGCTAGAGGGGGCTGATTTTTTTGAAGTGACTTCTTAACGCGCCCAGAGGGAAATAATTCAAGGCCGTGACACAGGAGTTGACACACGATCTAGATAAAATCTGTAACGATATAAGGCTGTTGCTGTTTAGGCGTAAGAAGTTTTACTTCAAATATGCGCACATAGTGCACAAAATAAATAATTTTTTTAATATCAGCTTATGTATTTCAGACATTATTTTCGATTTTGGTATATATTAATAGGATACAAAAACCAGATATTCTAATTAGAAAACTTATTCTATCGCCTCAGCAGTGGCGTCCTTGCAAACATGTTCCCTGGCAATTTGTACAAAAGGCGATACGCCACTGATAGTTTTCCATCTGTATACTTTTTCTAATTATCCTAGTCAATTACACAACAAAACGGTCTCTTGCATTTTGCTCGTCAGAGGCACTGTTCTTGATGAAAAAAAAATACATTGCTGCTAAATAAGCAGTACTGACGAATATTTTAGAACCCATAAATGTAGTTATCCTTAAACAAAAGGCGTGTTTACAAATAAAATTTTGAAAATAATAGCTGTTGACATAAAGAAAGTTATTGGTGTTATTGATATAGTAAACAAATGAAAAAATAATAATCTTCATAGACGGAGTAGAGGTCAAGATCTTCATCATTCTTTTCTGCTTGGACATCTTCCTCCATCTGAGTTTCCGTCTTGGGATTATTTTCTTTTGCATTTTCCTGCTTTTTTGGGTTAATGAGCCATTGATAAAAGGTATGTTGTATTGGTCGAATAAAGGGCAACCGCTGAATAAGATTCTCCCACTTAGCGTATGGAATTTCCAAGACGGCTGCATAGAAAAATTGGTTTAAAGTTTCTAGAGATAAATTTTGTATACCTGCTTTAAGTGATGAACACTTTTCAGAATGGAAAGCAGGAAAATTTGGATATCTCGTTGTATGGAACATAAAGAATAAAAGGCGTTTGTGTCTGTACTCAAACCACACATTTTATTGGTCGCTTTCTATGTTTATTTTGGATCACATATGAGCCTATAAGGTAATCAAAATCGAGGAAGTCATTTTGTTCCGTGTTATATACTTGAAACTTTTGGAAGTTTATTTTATTAAGTGTTTCCAATATTGGAATAAAAGTGCTTAATGATGGTTTTTTTTTCTCGATTCGAGCATATAGGAATGTCCCGGCTCAAAAAAATCGTGGTGCATTACTTTCAAAGTAGTACTTTGTACCAAAAGCATGAACAATTTGGCAATATTCTTATTTTTGTTTTGACCACCACATTGGTCACTGTAACAAATCAGTTCTTCGACAGTTGGTGGCAAATTTTTAATGTACTGAAAAACAATATTAACTTAATATTATTTAAATAATGACTAATTAAGGTGTCCACACTATACAATTTCTTGGGATCCTCGTTGGCCAATGGTTTAATTTCATACATATATAACGTATATTCCACTAATAAGGTCATGAACATAGAAGTTGTACGTACATAATTGGCGTAGATAGTAGCATACAATGATTAAACACACTAAACTACTCTTATAACTTTACAACTAATAGATCTTTACAATTCAACACTCAATGATTAACTAACTCATATACTATAACTATATGATTCTCGACCAGGGCATCGAGATAATTCTAGCGTTCCTGAATCTTCGCGGCCGGCCGGCGATGACTCATACATAGACACGCAAGGCCAGTTTTATAGGGTAGCACAAAAACATTCGGATGGTTATAGCCGTGACATTGCCTCCCTCTTAAACCTGATTGTCCCGATCAGCTACTTCATGTCCGTGATATGCTTTCAGCCTGTCGAGGTGGACATGACTGAACAACTTTCAGTTTGCTTCTGGGGCTATACGTTGAATTCTATACACTACGTCATTAATTCTTTTGATGATTGTATAGGGCCCTTCCCATACTGGCGTTAGCTTGGAAGATCTTCCTTTCTTCCTCTGCGGATTATATAACTAGACTTTATCGTTCATCTGAAATCCCATAGAATTAGCTTTGAGATCATATCGTGTCTTCATTCAGCCACTGGTTTCCTCCGTGTTCTCTTAATTCATGAATGTATAGTAAGTTTTCCATAAGAGAGTCCGCGTAGTCCTGAATTTCCATATCCTGGTTGTCTGGCATTCCGAATAATAGGTCACAGGGTAACCGGAGTTCTCTTCCAAATAAAACCACGGCTGGTGATAGTCCTGTCATGTCATGGACTGCTGATCTATATGCCATCAAAATAGTGGTATGTGTTGGTCCCAACCTTTCTGATTTTCATCTACAACCTTTGACAAATGTTCTTCAATGGTCTTGTTAAACCGCTAAACCATGCCGTCTGATTGTGGATGTAAGACTGTAGTCAGTGTTTTATAGATGTTGAGTAAATCACAGACTTTCTGGAAAACCTTAGATTCGAAGTTGCGTCCTTGATCTGAGGGCAGCTCTAACGGAACACCAAATCTGCTGAACAGGTTATTCACGAGGACCTCTGCTATGGTAACAGCTTCTTGATTGGGGATCGCAAATACTTCAGGCCATTTACTGATGTAGTCAATTGCCACTAAAATGTACAGGGTGTCCCAAATTCGAGCCTCATCATTGGGATCTCGGAAACTAGAAGAGATACGAGGTCGGTTAAATGGAGGCAAAGTTGTGCAATTTGATGCTAATCAAAATACCATCTTAAAAGTTTAAAAATTCCGAATACTTACGAAGATTTTTGAAAAAAAACGAATATTCGCGATTTCATTTTAAGTTTTTTTTGACTCTATTTGAATAGATATAAAAAAATAAATTTTACATTCTCAATGCTACTTTTTTGTTCTACAAGATGGTGTTATCAGATTTTCAAATCGACGTTTCGTCTTTGAGCTGCCATCATGAACTTTGTTTTTTTAGATACGGTCCTGAATTTTTTATTACGGATTTTAAGAGCATCTAAAGTTCCAAAACCAATGATGTATCGCACTTATTCGAAAAATTTATATTAATGGGATTTTCCATAAGACCTCATGTGTTAGAAAAAGACAGAAAACATATTTTTGATAAGATTTTACCAGGAAATTATTAAAATGAGTTTTTCGGATAAGTGCGATACATCATTGGTTTTGGGACATTAGAAGCTCTTAAAGTCCGTAATAAAAAATCCAGGGCCGTATTTAAAAAAACAAAGTTGATTATGGCAGCCCAAAGACGAAACGTCGGTTTCAAAATCTGATAACACCATCTTGTAGAATAGAAAAAGTAACAATAAGAACGTGAAATTTATTTTGTTATATCTATTCAAATAGAGTCATAAAAAAATAAAAATGAAATCGCGAATATTCGTTTTTTTCTAAATGTCTTCGGAAGTATTCGGAATTTTTTAACTTTTAATGTGGCATTTTGATCAGCATCAAATTGCGCAACTTTGCCTCCATTTAACCGACCTCGTATCTCTTCTAGTTTCCGAGATCCCAATGATGAGGCTCGAATTTGGGACACCCTGTACTTGTTACCATTATTTGTTTCTGGAAAAGGAAGGGCCTGCCAGGTCAATGGCGATACGTTCAAACGGTAGGCCCACATTATACTGTTTAATTTTTCCCCTAGATCTTGTTTTGGGTCCTTGACTTGCGGCACAGGTTGAGCACTCCCGACACCACGGTTATACATCCTGGCAGTAGCTGACCCAGTAAAATCTGTCGCGGATCTTGTCAATCGTTTTGTTCACTCCGAGATGAGCACCAGACTTTCCATTATGAACTTCTTCCAGAACTTCTGATATATTCCTCCTTGGTAACACTAACTGTGTCTTCACTACTTTTCCATTGGCGCATTCCCAGGCTCTTTTAAGAAGTCCATTTTCCACCACCAGGAAGTTCCACTGCGCCCACAGAGTTTTAAAAGCAAATCCTTTAGTTGATATCTCTCTCCAGCTTGGTCTTAGTTCATGTTTTTCTTTAGCTTGTGCTATTTCACTATCCTCAAGCTGATCCTTAAGTTGCTCTGTGGTCCACTGCTGATCATCCTCAAATTTAATTTGCCTAATGGGAGTAATTCCTTCTCGTTGATCTATTCTTTGGTTATGCGTACAATTATCCTCGCATGGCCTTCTGGATAAAGCATCTGCATTATTATGCAATCTCCCTGCCCTGTGCTTAACCTTAAAGTTATATTGTTGTAACTTTTCGAGCCATCTGGCTACCTGCCCTTCAGGCTGTTTAATATCCAAAAGCCATTTAAGTGCTGCATGATTAGTCGTTATTAGAAATTCATGTCCATACAGATATTGATGGAAATGCTCAACAGACCGTACTATTGTCAAAAGCTTTTTTCGGGTTACACAGTAGTTACATTCAGGTTTCGAAGGTGTTCGGCTGTAGTATTCAATAACTCGTTTATCAACTGCACGCCACAACGAAAACATCCACACCCGTAAAAGAAGAAATTAGAATTAAGAGCAAAACAAAAGCAGAAACTGTAAATAGGAACCTAGGAGCAAAGTTAAACGAACAAAAAAAAACTAAAAACGTGAAAACCCCCTATGGAAGTATTTAAACCAGAAGAAATAGTTTGAGAGCTGGCAGCAAAAACAACTACCTCATAAGTTACCAAAGGTTTGAATTGACATGTCTGTACTCCTTTAGGTTGTAATTTTAAAACCGTCCGTCTGCCGGGTGTGAGTGGTCGCTTCATTAGTTTAAAATTTAAACAAAAAAAATTAAAATAGCTCATATCTTCCCAATTATTACCAGCATAAATGTTTTATGAAAATGGCCTAAGATCTTAACAAAATTGAAATCGAAGGCGTCTGCCATTTCGAAGCAGACGAAGTCAATTATGTCAAAAAAACGCCATGAACTTCCTCAAGGGTTACCGCCGTTACTTTTGTGGCAAAATATTACTAATCAAAGTTAAAAGAGAAAGCTTTGGCAGACGGTCGCATTCAAATCGCAGACGGGTTTAAAGTTGAAGAGTTAAAGAAAAATATCTTGACTTTAATTGCAAACTTTAGAGTATAAAAAGTGACCTATTTGGATTAAAGATTCGCGAATTTTTTTTTAATTAAAGAATTAAATTTTTAAACTAAGCGTTTAACATAATATCAAAAAACGCCGTCAACTTCCTCACAAGTTACCTTCAATTTTTTGACAGAATATTATTATTGTTGTGTAAGTAACGAAGACGTATAAAGAAAATTTCGGCAGACGATCACATTCTAAGAACAGACGGGCCTAAATTGGTTGCTATCAATATAATAAGGTACAGACCGTTCAGCACACTTAGACTGTTACGTCATAATTACTGACGCCTTTAAAAATAATACACATGTCTTAGATAGACTCATTTGTCATTTATAAGTTTAGCCACAATATGTCTCTGATATTTCTTTTTATTACCGATTTCATTTTGTGGTTAGAGTGCGTTCCGTTTTTACTCATTTTTAAATACGTTCTATATTGCGAACCATATATTTAGGAATATTAAATATATGTTGCGAACTGATACTTTTACATTTAATGCAGTGCTGCCCTGAAGCATTAACTTTAATACTAAATATCTAAAAATGTGGTTTGATAAATTTAATAAAGATGTTGAACTTTTAATTAGTTGATGAGCTAACCCAAACTTACTTGTTTTAAGGGCAGAGCAGCTAATAATTATGTCTTGTTTATATCCATCCATTTTTGTCATGCAATTATTATGTTTCATGTAGGATCGTACATTTTATATAGCATAGCATATAAATTCAAAATATTTTAAAAAATATGTAATTAAGGTATCCCCTAAATTAGGAAAAATAAAATGCAATTATTATTATGGGAGAAAACATATATTACCGGGTATTATTTATTTCTGAAAAAACTCCCAATGTCACCAAAACAAAAACAAAGCATCTGGACATTTCAAAATAACACTAAGAATACTACGGCAAAAGTTAAAAAAAATATTCATTAGTCTTCATTGTCTGAAGAATCAAACTCATCAGAGTCAGATTCATTTAAGTCTATTCTCACTGGAAGAATGTTAGAAGCATCAATGTATTTTTCTTTTTCCCATGCCTCACTTATCAGGTTGTCTATGTGTCTGACATAGTTTTTCGATTTTTGAGGCGTGACCTAAAATTATTTTTAAATTATAATTTACCTAACATAATTTTTTAATAATGTCTCATCTAATACTACAAGCTTTAACGAATAAGGATTATTCTTATATTTCATGTATTCTCTTAAAAAAACTAATTTTTATGGGCGATGGATGCCTGTTCCATAAGAGACTTTCTGTTGGAAATTGCCATTTTCTCCATTTAAATTTTAATTTTTTTAAGCCAACACTTAAGGAACCCAATGATATCTGGGTACCATCAATATCCAGCAGTTGTTTTTTTAAGTGTTTTTAGTGTTATATGTTACCTTAAAAAGAACAGAAACATAAATAGAAATATAATTACTACAAAAATTTAAAATCTACCTGCTGCATACATAGCATAAACTCTTATTCTTATGACATACTGGTGTACTTTGTAGAGTGGAGTTCCTCGTGGTGAAACATGAGCAGCCTGAACTTTGACTCTATAGTTATGATCAGTTTCGATGCCCTTAGAAACCAATCTTTGAATAGAAGACAAGGAAATGTCTAATGCATCTGCAACACGCTATAATAATATAAAAAATTAGGAAAAATCACAATTATCAGATGCCTACAATATAACTTTATTAATAATATGAAGTTAAATAATTTTTCCCATATCATTGATACTTACATTATACACGGCGTTCAAGGGTAAAAGCGGTTTACCGGCATCTTTTTCTTGGGTAAAATATTCCACCAATTTTAAAATAAGAGCTTGCTCTTTTTCAGTTAATCGATAAGGCATTTTAAAAAGATTATTTCGTTTTGATTTGAAATTTGACGCTAATAGATGTCAGTGTCAATAGCACCTATCAAATTTAATTTTTCCAGTATAGACTAATATAGGAAATACGTTCACGGCATTAAAAGAGATGGCATGATATGACGTAACGGTCAAAGTGTGTTGAATGAAGTTTACGCGTAATATAATTTTTTCATTAAAGCGTCCTCGGGTGTAGAGCTCCTTAAGAAAAAAAAAATAAGTAAAAAACAAACTATACCGAAATCTGAAAATAATAGGCCGTGACTCATCCCCAAATTTCTTTCTAAAAACCCACAAAACCCCAATATGAGGAGCGACAAGTTTAGGCGTGCATAGGGAATACGTTTGTAAATTAACAATGTTAAAAACAATTAATTTTTAAAATATGATAGTGTATATTTTCGCAAATTTATTTGATATAAAACTATGTGTCACTTACTGTCTACATTTTTCAGTTTCGACTTTAGTGATATTATATTTATTTAATTTCAAACACCCAATAATAACAAAAACACTACCTATTTTCTAAATAAAACCTAAACATATATATTTTTTAGTAGAGTTTAGAATAAACCTTAGCATCAAGTTAATACCATCGCAGAAAAAAGTTGTACAACAAAAAGAAACAAAAATAAAACTCGCTAACAAAATCTATGTAGCAAGCAATAATATTATAGATAAATAATATTATTAGTAAGAAAATTAAAATGCAAATTTTAATGTACTATTCATCTTCATCACTACTTGCATTGTAAAATATTTCATCTTCATCTATGTCTACGGCTGAGATTTCATCTTCATATATGTCCGGAGGTGGGATTTTGCAATCAATTGTAGGAGGGGCTTCCGGTCCAGTAAACCATTCCAATTGGTATCTTCCATCGACTAAAACCAAGCCATGTTCTTCAGGATTAAAAAAAATTGGATTAGGCTTTGTTGCATGGTTCCAGATGGCGCAAACTTGATTAACCCTTTTTATTTTATTTATTAGTACCTTTCGACAAGTTGGCATCAAGCTCCAATCAAAGTTTTTAACTTTGTCTCTTGGATGTCTTTCTTGGGACACAGTACCATCATGGTTCCTAAGAAACAAATCTAGCCTTGCTTCATTCACACTACTACCATTATGCCTACCATACATCCAGCACACACAATTTTCAATGTCTTCAATTTGCTCTTCCGAAATATCCTGGGAATGGCCGAAAGAAGGAAAAATTTTGGCGATATTTACGTCTTTCTCGATAATGTTAAAAGGCTTAATTTTACCTTTTCGAGCAAATGATGGCGTATAATCACTGCGTGATAGACAGGTAAAGCTTGGGAAACGATGTCTCCTAAATTTCTGTATATATCGTTAATAGAATCGTATACCAAATTATTTTTTGACTGAAGTCCAGTTTCTATCCAAATTTGCACTCCATTTGCTAATTTATGAATATTTCCCACTGCTATTATTAATATATCGGTATCGGATGCACGTATCACAACATTTGTATTTTTTGGTAGTTTAGCTATATGAAATATAATCCTAGTATCAGTTTCATTATGACTACAATATAAAACCCCTAAATAAGGGTTTATATTGTAGTCACAACAAAGCTGATACCAGGATTATATTTCATATAGCCACACTACCAGAAAATACAAATCTTGTGATGAGTGCATCCGATACCGATATATTAATAATAGCGGTGGAAAATATGAACAAATTAACAAATGGAGTGCAAATTTGGATAAAAACTGGACTTCAATCAAAATTATTTTGAGATACGTTTCTGTTAACGATATATAGAGAAATTTAGGAGACATCATTTCTCAAGCGTTACCTGCCTATCACGATTTAACAGGCAGTGATTATACCCCATCATTTGCTCGAAAAGATAAAATAAAGCTTTTTAACATTATCGAGAAAGAGGTAAATATTGCCAACATTTTTGCTTCTTTCGGCCATTCCCAGGATATATCGGAAGAGCAAAATGAAAGCATTGAAAAATTTGTGTGCTGGATGTATGGTAGGCATAATGGTATTAGTGTGAATGAAGCAAGGCTAGATTTGTTTTTAGGAACCATGGTGGTACTGTGTCCCAAGAAAGAAATCCAATAGACAAAGCTAAAAAATTTGATTTGAGCTTGATGCCACCTTGGACATTTTGCATTTTAATTTTCATAATAATAATATTATTTATCTATAATCTTATTGCTTGCTATACATAAATTTTGTTTGCGAGTTTTATTTTTGTTTCTTTTTGTTGTACTAACTTTTTTCTGTGATGGTATTAACTTGATACTAAGTTTTATTCTAAACCCTACTAAAAATATAAATGTTTAGGTTTTATTAAAAAATAGGTAGTATTTTTGTTATTATTGGGTGGTTGAAATTAAATAAATATCATATTGGGGATTTTGGGGAGTTTGTGGGTTTATAGAAAGAAATTTGGGAATGAGTCACGGCCTATTATTTTCAGATTTCGGTATAGCGTGTTTTTTTCTTATTTTTTTCTTATATTACGCGTACCTTATTATATTGATAGCAACCAATTTAGGCCCGTCTGTTCTTAGAATGTGATCGTCTGCCGAAATTTTCTTTATACGTCTTCGTTACTTACACAACAATAATAATATTCTGTCAAAGAATTGAAGGTAACTTGTGAGGAAGTTGACGGCGTTTTTTGATATTATGTTAAACGCTTATTTTAAAAATTTAATTCTTTAATTAAAAAAAAATTCGCAAATCTTTAATCCAAATAGGTCACTTTTTATACGCTAAAGTTTGCAATTAAAGTCAAGATATTTTTCTTCAACTTTTCAACTTTAAACCCGTCTGCGATTTGAATGCGACCGTCTGCCAAAGTTTTCTCTTTTAACTTTGATTAGTAATATATTGAGTAATATTTTGACACAAAAATAACGGCGGTAACCCTTGAGGAAGTTCATGACGTTTTTTTGACATAATTGACTTCGTCTGCTTCGAAATAGCGATCACTTCCAACGGCAGACGCCTTCAATTTCAATTTTGTTAAGATCTTAGGCCATTTTCATAAAACATTTATGCTGGTAATAATTGGGAAGATATGAGCTATTTTAATTTTTTTTGTTTAAATTTTAAACTAATGAAGCGACCACTCACACCCGGCAGACGGACGGTTTTAAAATTATCACCTAAAGGCGTACAGACATGTCAATTCAAACCTTTGGTAACTTATGAGGTAGTTGTTTTTACTGCCAGCTCTCAAACTAAAAATGCAGTGCCATATTTTGTATGCAATGATATTTTTGGAAATTCAGCTCCGGGTGAAAATGGGTACAGTACAACATACGCGGTAACTGGGCTCGCATAATCTTGGCGTTGGTTATCAAGGTGGAAATAAAAAGGGTACTTTGTTTCGACAAATTTGTCTTAATTTTGTTGATTTGTATTTTAAATACGTACCTAAGGTATTTTATTTTGTACTTAAGATTTTTTTCTAATATTGGTTCTATTTAATTTACACTACGTAATTTATTTTAGATACATGTTTTTTATTTTTGTACTTGATTTTAAGTTACTTATTTTTTAAATAAGGTCTTTTACAGTATATTGGAGTATCACTTATGTTTTACTAGTCTATTACTTTCAATGTCCAAAGTGTGTATAAAAAAAGAAAATATTCGACATTTCTAAGTGCGATTCCTCCTGCCCTATAGGATTCCTTTTACTCAAACTAATAATTCCTTTTGCCCAACCTAGTTGGGGCAAAAAGAGTCAAATGCAATATTTTATTTTCGTCTAAGTAATTTTCTAATATCCTAAAATAAAGCTACTTTTAAGTCATCAAGAGATCCTTTCTTTAGCAACCTGTCCATCGGATCTACTATTTTCTTCAACATTAGAAAAATTAATTTTTAATGATTTTTCAAACTTATATGACCCCGGCTGCCCGCCTTTCCCCTACCACTTTCAATCGAATTGAAAGTGGGGCCAAATGAAATTAAGCCTCAAAATTCCTTTACCTTACTAAATATATCAAAAATTCAAGTACATATATTTTGATTTATAAAGTAATCGGCACGAAAACGAGTATTACACCGAAAATTATTGAATACGGCTAAAATGTGGATCGATGCATAAGTTGTTGAGCTTGACCAGATTTGAATGTTCACTAACTTTTGTTATGTTAAATATACCTACATAGATATTTACGCGGTGACGAGATGATAGTAGGTATGGTTTTGGAGAGAAGTTATTATCTCGAAAATGTATCAATTAAGTATAGAGTGTAGAGGTATATACTCTACATTATATTTATCTATAAAATTATTTGAAAAAGTCAAATGTCATTTTAGAATAAATACCCTATTTATAATTGGCATTTTTTGGTCAACTGAAGAGTACTTAACAGAATAATTAAACACAAAATTAGGAATTGCTAAAATTACATTTCAGCCTTAAACTTTTCATACCTATAATCTTGTAAACCATAAAGGCAAATCATAACTTGCAAGGAAGATACATTGTAAACACCATAAACTATATCCGCAACGAATTTTTCAACATTTTATACAGCTTTCATTATCCAGTGAAATACTATCGTTAAAATATTTTACAGCCGAGTATGGGGAAGATTTACACACCACCTTATTATTTATAATAGCAGTAAAGAATTTAATAAGGCCCAATAAATACTCGTTTACGAGCTACCGGTACAAATTACTTCACCATGTAAAAAACCACGTCGAAAAATTAGTGTTTTGTTACAGTAGATATACTCTGCTAATGCATGATTAAATGTCCATAGAATAGTAGAAATCCTTGTTGGCTTCTGATACCAATTGGCTGCAGCGATCGGCATCGCAATCTGCACGTTCGTTCGAACGTTATTTAACACGTTAACTGCCACAATACAATTTATTTTTTGGACCCCATGGGCCACGACCTAAAAACTCCTTATTATACTTCCAGAATCTAAAAAATGATGACACGATATCTATTACTTGTCAATAGCTGTCAAAATTTGCGTTTTTGACCGTGAATCAAGTATGTCTCACGAAGCCTGGCTGATAGAGATTGCATAGCAGGCCGTGTGAATCATACGTGATTCAAAACAAAACCAAAGATGTCGGGACTTCTAATAGACGAAGATGCTCCTTTTGCTATTCTAAAATATCTCAAGTAAAGGGGAGATCCGTGGCAGCCATAAATACTGCACAAACTAGATGGCAGTGCATTCAATACGATAGGTACTACTGCGTGACCTGTTTCACAAAATCACATGTTTGTTCGAAACAATAGCAAAGTTATTCTTATGTTAGTTAAGATCTGTATAGTTTGTATGTTGGTACCTATTCTGTATTTTTTTAACATGCAATAGTATTTATTTTATTTTCTCAATAAAAAGCGTCTAAGCATAAACTATATTTAACGTCCGATAAGAAAAATACGTGGGCTAACTACCTTAATTTGTTCATGAGGCCGTGCTTTTTTAACTACCGTGCGTTTATATGGCCAGTGTGAATCGCCAGCGAGCTACAGAAATAAAACTGATAGGTTGCACGTGAATCATGGATGGTTCACATGGCCTAAATGAATATGTCCCTTGTGAGACACACTTGATTCACGTGGCAGTTAACGCGTTAATGCGATTTACTATGGACCTTTATCTAAGTTCCTTATTCGTGTGTTTGTCTCAGTGATAGTCATGTATTCTGTTATTCTAAGGCGTGATTTTAACCTAGTTTATATCAAAATTTTCCTAACTATTCCAATTTTCTACTCATCGTATCACATACTATCTTAATTAATATTTTAAATGGGAAACATTATTTTTAAATACGATTACTAACAGAAATACTTTCATTGACAATCGTATTTAAACACGTCAAAAATAGTTGCACTAAAATATTAATTAAACAGAGGCTAATACTAATAGGTTTCAAATAAAAAAGCTGTTTGTGATCGGCATAGGGTAATCAAATGAAAAGTAGGGGAAGGTTGGCTATATTGGACCAATTTTCGGTTTTAGGGCTCTAATTTTATGGAAATAAATTAAAACACTTTCAAATTAATACACAAAATACTCTAATATGTTCAATTCGGGTAATTTTCTCAGACTTTTAGTTGAAAAGTTTTTCGTAAAAAAATATAATAGTAAGACTAAAATAGGAACGTTTCAATCCTGGATTAGTACTTAGCCATTCCTCATTTGCTTCAGTGTAATAGAACTCCAGTGGCTTAAATACCACCACGTCTAGGGGTTGAAGCCCGTGGGTGGTATGCCCCGGAAGCTGTAACATAATCACTCCATTATTTCATATAATAGAAAATTATATGAAATAATAAAAGGCGAAATTAGAGGTAGCTAAAAATGCATTTAAACATTAAATTGCTTAAATCTATAACCTGGTAAATCAAAAAGAAAAATCATAGCTTGTACAGAATACAACTTGAAAATAATACATCTAAGATATTTAGAAAAAAAAATCATCTAGATCAATAATAGTATCTAATCTAAAAATAATTATATAAACAAATGAATGATATACAGGGTGTTTCATTTAAAAAATTAAAGTTTGTTCGTTTTACGATGCCTATTTGTTTTGATAACGGATCCTGACGGTTGAGAATCTCCAAAAATAAACGTTGTAGGTGGATGCTAAAATATACAGAAAAACTCTAGACAGTATATACGAACTACCAAGGTCAAGAAAAACAGTGCTTTAAAAAATCCCCAAAACTATGTAATGTTGTGAATATGATGATGAATTAAGTGCTTCACAGTTCTCGGGTTCACAGCTGGATGGAGATGTGATCGCTCTAAATTTATATAGTGTATCAAATTAACACAAGTGGTGGCTAATTTCCATTTATCAGAAGATTTTAGTATGAAATCGGTAGATCAGTAGACGAGGACTAAAAACAGAAGATCTACTGATTTTTCAGTAGTTCTGGGAACACCGTTAAATTACCGGCACAGTAGCCAAGAAAAGCCAGGGTGGCTCTAATTCGAGTCGGAACGCGAAAACCGTAAGAGATACAGCGTTGGTCAAATTAGGGTAAAAGTGCGCATTTAGGTGCCTAACAATATGCCGTTTAGAGAGTTTTAAAATTCCGAGTATTTAAAAAGAAACGAAATATTGAAAAATCCTCTTATTTTTTTTCCCGAGTTTATTTAAAAACGCATTTCAAATTGAATTGCGCTTTTGCGTTGCGACTTTTTCTGCTGTATCTAGGTGGTTATCCAGTTTGGATACCACCTGGATGGTTATCATCAACTTCCTTTTTTTAATTACGAAATTTAATTCTTTTTATGGTTTTCAGATGATATTGGCGTTATTAGTATGAGTGTGTTTTTATTTTTTTTTTCATTTTTATTTTAATTTTTCTTTGAAATTACTTATTTTGCTTTGGCGTAATTTTATATTCTAAAAAAAGGAAGGTGAAGTGGAAACGTCGGATTCCAAACCGGATACCATAATTGGATAGAGCGGAAAAAGTTGCAATGCAAAAGTGCAATTCAATTGGAAATCCGTTTTTAAATCAGCTCAGGAAAAAATAAAACGATTTTTCAACATATCTGCTTTTCTTCCGGATATCTCCGGAAATACTCGGAATTTCAAGCCTTTCTAAACGGCATTTTGTCAGGCACCTAAATGCGCAATTTTGCCCTAATTTGACAGGCACAGTATCTCTTACGGTTCTCGAGTTCCCCATACATAGACTAAAATTCAAGCCACTCTTTAGGTGGGCTAAATATGATATTTGGCGCCAAATCTTTTTGATTAATATGCCATTCTGAGCGGCATCTTTAATACATAAATATGAACAGACCAATATTTTCCTCGAAAAGCCCTGTTTTAAACAAAATAAAGAAATAGGAGCCTAACTTTCATTTTAATAAAACCTAAAAGGCGAGTAATTGAGTCTATTTTTATTCCATCATTTCGTTAACTTTAGCCATAGTATGTGCCTGTTCTTTTCGAATGTTACTTAGGCATTTTCATGGTATAAAATGTACGTGCCATTGATGTTAATTGATGACGTGACATAATTCCCAACAAGTTTAATTTTTTAACAAAAATTGTGTAGAAACACGCATGCATCGGTAAAAAGAGGTTGATACACTTCTAAGCTAACAATATTCTTGGCGTTGCGTTGCAAAGATGAGAGAGCAGGTGGTCTAAAAATATAAAGAAAAATATCATTGCCATAAGAGAGAAGAACTATTAAAATGTATAAGAAAGTATTTATTTGTTTGATGGAGTAGCCAAACACCGTTTTTCATAAAAAAATTAAAATATTAACAAGCTATATCTACCAGTTGATACAAAAAACATTCTGCATTTCCAGATACGTTTCACGGCATTCAAACGCCTTAGTAAAATTTTGTATTTAGTACCTACTATTTTGAATTCTCAGTAATATTTTCTGACAATATTTTGCGATTTTTTGTTATTTCTTATTTTAAATAATCATTGATCACTTTTTACATTCGAAAGGATTTTGATACGAATAGAAAATACTCAGCAAAACTAAAGAATGACAATAATAAATTATAAGTAGCAGAGAAACTGCTATCAATTTACTCGACGGGGTAATTCGAAAAAAAAATAGTTGAATATCTATTCCGGTTTAGGAGGAAGTAACATAATTTTTAATGATAAATTTTCACTTATTTTTTATGCTCTTGTATTCTGCATAAAATTACATTTTCAACTATATACCACAGCATTTGTTATCAGAATAGCATCTAGATTAGTCAATTTGCAAGTATCAACACAGTTACATATTAGCAGAAATACAAAAGATGTTCTAAACAAGTTAAATCACAAAAATAAACCCAACACTAATTACTAAATTTCTTTAATATTTTGGAATTTTTTTATGAGCTTATTATTTTCCGCCTATTCATTTCATTAATAGTTCAAATTTTTCACCTCAAAAATTCCGAAAATTTTAATAAGAGGTGTTTTTATACGTATGATATTTTTTTTTTCGGCTAATAGGTTCATGTTTTGATATTTTCAAAATTGATTAATCTAGGGGCCGCGCCGCGCCGCCGCCGGCGCCGTGCCATTTCGAAAACAAATGTCAAATTGTGATATATCATTGATGTGGTAATTTTAATGCAAAATTTAATTTTATATACATTATACAGTGTTGTATAGTACAAAGTTAGTAACAATTCTGGTCAAACCAGAAAACTAATCATTCGTTTTCATTGTCTAAATTTGAATTAGTCTTAACTATAAGGCCATACGAACATTCAAAATAATATTTGAAATCGGAACTACGTGTTGCTTGGACTAACAATTCTATTGTCATCCGGTAAAATAAATTTTATTGGAAGCCTTCTATTTTCGACGATTGTATTTTTGTGTATTTACAGAATCCATTAAAAGGATATTTTTATAATTTTAAAGCCAATATGTTTCCATTGCTTCTAAAGCGATAGAAAATTGCAAATAACCCAATATCTATTACGTGAATAAAAGACCCAAAAGGCCATTTTCTAGGCAGTTTATTAAGCCGTAGTCACTTTATTAATCCTTCTCATGCATATCCCTCTTAAAATATGTATTATGTACCGTGGAACACTGCATAATAAAAGCCCCAGTTTACTACGTCCCATGTTTTTGCCATAAAGTCGCGCCCAAATGGCTGCCTCTCTATTAATCTTTCAAAATATTGTTTTCGTAAACCGTAAAGAGTTTTCGGTGATATGGGATATTATTATCCCAACGGAAAGTAGAGCTAGCTACATGGCTTACGGGTATTTTGAGGGCCTGGATTCAAATTATTAGCATTATCACGATTGAGACATTCAACACGAAAGCGAAGCTTGAGAAGTATTTTTTTTAAATATTTTCTGCCAAGTAAAAATATTTTTAAAATGATTTGGCCAAAAAGGTATCCAAAATATATTCTAATTTAATGCCAAAATGTCAAAAAAAGTTGCTAAGAGATGTTATTTCTCTTACAATTTTATGTCCATGTCCATTTTCAATGATATTACGGGGTATCTCACTTACGATTAAAGATAGAGAGTTGCGGTTTTCGCAATACAGTGCTATTTTTTGTGAAAAGAATGGTGGTCTAAACAAAATTTTCATATCCCGCTTCGTTTCTGAGATACCGGGCGAAATTGAAAATATTGCATTTTAGGACCCCCATTGCATCTCCGTTATCCTTTAACATATCGCAAAGCTGAAAAATTGCTCTTATACAGTTTTTACGTAGAATCCAGTGGCATAGTCAGATTTTTGCTGTGAGCTGTCAATTTTTAGCTATAAATCAAACTTTTATTTTTTATGGAACACCCTGTATATTTTTATTTTGTTTGACTGAAAATTTTATAAGCTTTACAAAAATATATAATACATGATATGTATTTTAAATAATAAGCATAAAATTCATAATTTCACAAAATGTATCTCTATACGACTCTTGACGAGTATAGTATAAGCATTATCTTTTAAGCAACGGTATAAGTATTAGCAGGCAAAGATTATTAGAGCAATGGAATGATCATTTTTATTGGCAAGACCTGTCACTTACAAAATTTATATTTTCTGTGTAATATTGTATTTTTTATGATAGCTGAATATGAAAATTATCAATATTTTGAAAAATATGACATGTCAGTCTGCTTTATACAGAGCAATTCGCGTGAAGTTCCTTAGCTATATTTCAATACGTTTGTTTGAATATTTTTTTACCTTTTGACTTATTTGGGTTTATTTGTTATTTAAGTATCATTTTAATTTATAGATATCTCGAAAGAATGCAATCTGGTCTTTCAATGTTTTCCGGAATAAAGAGAAAATTAGTAGAACATGGAACGTTTATCCGGCCCGTACCAAAAACGTATAATATGGAAAATGGCGGTAGGGACGGAGGCATCGTTCCTTGTTCCACCAATTTTTTCTTTATCCCGGGAAACATTAAAGAATCAGGTTGCCTTCTTACGGGATATGTATATAAATTAAAATGAGGCTTTAAAAAATACACCCAAATAAGTCAAAAGGTAAATAAATATCCAAACAAACTTATTGAAATATAGCTGAGAAGCTTCACGGAAGTTTTCATTGCTCTATATAAAGCAGACTAGCATGTCATATTTTGTCAAAATACTAATAATTTTCATTTTCACTAATCGTAAAAAATGCAATATTACACAGCAAATATAATTTTTTTTATTACGCATGCATCATAATCAACGATTATCGCACGCTGCAGCGTGCTTAAAATGATGTTTATGATGCGCGTACTTTTTTAAAGGTTGCTATAGAAAAATTTGATGATGTCAAATGTGACAGATTAAAATATTCGTCAATATATCCCTTAAGTTTAATATTTAAAACATTTTTGAGATTATGATACATTCGTAATAAAAAATGGCGTATGATATACGTGTATAAGAGGCCTTAGAGGCCTTTAAAGCCCTTGCGACTTACAAAACACTCCGCTGCGCGTCGTGTTTTGAAATATGTCGCGCGTGCTTTAAAGGCCCTCTTATACACTTATATCATAATATACTATTTCATAATCTCTGCTTACTAATACTTATATCCGTGTTTAAAAGACAATGCTTATACTATACTCATCGAGACTGTCATATAGAGACACATTTTGTGAAATTATGAATTTTAGGACTATTATTTAAAACACATATCATGTGCTATATATTTTTTATTACGCATGCATCATAATCAATGATTATCGCACGCTGCAGCGTGCTTAAAATGATGTTTTTCTTCAAACGTCAGTAAATTCGTCATTACTCGACTGTGTAGGCGGCCGTCAAGTTTCGTTTTTCCTCCGCCGGAGCTTTACTTTTCACTTTTCCGCCGGCGGAGGTAAAAGTGTTGTCATAGCAACATAGATACAATACAAACAGACAGCAAAATTAGCGTCAACAACTCAAGATTTATTAAATTACAATTTGTATTTATCACTCAATTTGTGACTGCATTTCTAAAAATCACTAATTTAGGAACAAATTGGTTATTATTTAATCGAACTTACTCAATAATTGCTTATCAATACGGAATTGAAACGTAATCGGAGACGCAATCTTAAAAAAATAATTATTGTTGACAGTGTCCACTGACAACTTTATGTTACATTACTAAGCAACAACCTGGCGAACCCACTTATCTTTAATAATAATTAGATATTATTACTGCATTAATTTGTCGACATTTGAAGAAAAAACAGCATATTTTATTTGGAGGAAAAGTTACTTTTCATGGCTTGCTCTCTATTAAAATTAATCTAATCCGTACAAGGTCAAAGAAAACGGATTGCGCATTCGTATCTTAAGTTTTTACGAACTATCGAATGACAGTATCTTCGAATTTAAACTGCGGATAAAATTAACCGGGACTTTTAAACCTCCGGTTAAATTCAAAGTTAATATCATTCAATAGCTTATGAAAACCCAAGATAGGAATGTGCAAACAGTTTTCTTTGATCTCGTGCGGTTTAGATTTTAGAGCCTGTCAAAGTGTCAAATGCCCGACTTTCAACTGTCAATATTTGGTAAACAGCTAAAGATAGGTATAGGATATTATACACAAAATGTGTTTAGATTTTTATAGAGAGTACAAAAATGTAGTAATATAAAGGGTGTTCCCATTAAAAAAATATCAAAGTGACCCCTAGCACTTTTATTTGATGTTCAATTGTTTTTTTGCTGAACATATCCGAATTCGCTCGAGAAAATTACATAAGATGGCTGTTCCAGTTCTTATATAAAAGTACGGGGAAAGTCAAAAAATCTTGTTATATAACAAATTTGAATTTGATATTTACAGAAAATACTGCTACTAACCGATATATTCCTAATGATTCCTTCCACTGCGACCAACATAAAATGGCCAGCTTTAATTTTTTAGTACACCGTATGGTTAACTTTCCTCTTAGCAGAGAAAGATTTAATAAGGAAAAGGTAACAACACTAATACTATCTTAGTAAATAGACTAATTAATAAGCATTTGTTTAAAAAGACCATTGGTGATTCCACTTCTTTCGTTAATCAGGATGAAAATACAAAATATGTTTCGATACCGTATAAGCCTCAGTATACTAGAGGACTCCAAAAAGTTTTTAAGGAAATAGGTTTAAAATTGGTATACCAGACTCAGTTTAACATTAAGAAACTATTAGGCGGTCCAAAGGATAAAATTGAAATGTTAGAAAGAAGTGGGAATATATGAAATTGGATACATGGATTGTAATCAAAAATATGTTGGGCAAGCTAGACGATCTATACAGACGAGATTCTAAGAACATATAGCTCATTTAAAGTATGGTAGAAGACAAAATTCAAGTGTTGTCGAGCATGCTTTTGATAATAATCATAGAATAGCACTTAAAAATTTAAAATTAATTTATAATATAACTGATAGGAGATTATTAGATGCATATGAAAGTATGGAAATTATTAAATGTAAGAATAGTTTAAATAGATTATAATTCATTGTATTGGTTAATCCAGCGTGACTAGTGAGATTCCAGGATTGGTCCTTTTTAGTTCCGCTTAATTGAGCAAACAGGAGTATAAAAGGGAGTTAGGTAGATTTTAATTTTAGTTTAAATCATCTCCTGATAATCCTAACATGGTTAGCGAAACGCGCGTCGAGTGCAAAAATTATGTTTCGGTATTGTGGATAAAGCTCAGGTTTAGTGCATGTTTCAACCCCAACATAGTTAACTCAACAGGTGTAGTTCACAGGAGCGCCGTTTCGCACCATCAAGTACCATCCCTTCTAAAGTATTCGAGTCAAATCTACCATAGATCTGCCAAAATTCTGAGTCAAATGATTTTTTAAAAGATAAATAGTTACAGTGCTTTAAAGGTCTGAGTGAAATTAAGATAAACTGAGAACCCTTAAATAACTCCCTAATGAAATAACCAATGCTAAGCATAAATTAAAGCAGAACACCGCTCTTATAGAATAGACACCAAGACTTATAAGCAATTCAAACCATACCACAACCGACATGCGCTTCAGTAACCGGGTACAGCGTAAATTAATTAAGTCTTTGACAAATAGACATTGTTATTGTTTTACCGAAGTGCCTTTTTTATTATCTTGTCTTACCTCACGTAGATCGATCCCTAATCTGAGCTACAAAGCCTGCACGCCTGCGAAGAGCTGGCGTCACGGATTGCTGTTCATGTCAACATTATACATAAAAAATACTTAGAATATCACGAGCATTTCAAAAAAGCCATAACATACGTGGTAATCCACTAAAAATATGAAGTTCATATCAGACCAGCTTTACCACTCATTATACATATATTTAATACAAGTAGTTCAAAAAAATTGCTTTATAAATAGATAGTCGACGAGGCCTAGCATTGTTTTCGTTAAAACGGAAGTTAATGCTGGACGATTAATTACGAAAACAACATAAGAAAATGCAAGCTGTTTTGCTCTAAGTTAACACCACTATATTTTGTATATAAAGTCAATTTTCAAAGTCAATGTTTAAAAAAAATTATATTAATTTAGTTATAGGATATTTTATATGAAAAGTACTTTAAATTCCACGAGGAATACAAAAATGTTATAATATGCAGTAAGTTCTATTTTAAAAAACAATGAAATACATGTCAGTACCTTTTTGAAAACGTACTGTATACTTAATAACTCAAAGAAATATTCACATTAAGAAACTTTTGGGTCGAGTAATGAGCATACATTTTCCGGTATTCGAGACTTCCGGGTAGACCGAAAGTTAATGAAAGGCGACTAGTGTTATGAAAAGCTAAGATAAGAAAGCACAATCAGTCTTGTAATATATTAAGTCATTTAGTCATATTTTTCTTGAAAAGTCTGTTTTCAAAGGTTGATATTTACTTCACCTTCTTCAGAAGACTCTGTACATCTAAAAAAAAATACATTTCATTACATTATCTTCTGGTGTTCGGGTACTTCCATTTAAATCGGAAGTTGATGCTAGATGATTTATTATGAAACACTAATATAAGAAAGTGCAACTCATTTTGCTCTAAGTTAAGCCGTTTAAATCCTACAGTCTATCATAATTTGTATAAAAAGACAATTTTCAAAGGACAATAAGTCAACGGATTTGTTTCCATCAATATCTCTAATCCATGATTGCGGATTTGTTTCCAGTTTACGCCTCAATTTTACTAGGCCTAATTATAATTTGCATTTTGAATCTTCCTGTATCTGTCTCTGTCTTTCAAACGTAAGATGTTCTATGGAAATTATTTGCAGAACAGCTTCGAATGGAACTGTAGCATTACGTCGCTTTTCATGTAAATGCAAAATAAGACCGTTTTACATGTGACGTGAATGTTTACGGCGCATGCCGGGGTTCGAATTTAAGAGAAAAAAAAATGCACGTGTTGCATCCAGATTTTTACAACATCGTTTAAATGCCAAGCAAGGAATCCAGTATCTAATTTTCTATGACATTGTGTATGTGTAATATGCCTGTTGTGATTCTAAAATCAAGCACAATAAAACTATGTCTAAATTAACATAACGTTACATTATTAAGCGTCAAGCAAAATCCTTTTAAAAAGTATCCACAGTTTGTAGATATAGAATATTTTTTTCTAATACATGGAGACCTGTGTTGAATTTGATGCAGAAGTCTAATAAAAATTTAAGAAGCTTATTTAAAAATTAATTTTCTAGACAAAATAAAATACCACCTTATAATTAATATGTTAGGTAGCAACAGGAGTACACGCCAATATAACCTCCCTATATTTTATTGTTTCCATTTCGTGGTTTTTAGAACTGAATCTTTCAATGCGGTTCTAATAACTGAACTATCTGAAGAAACCGACAGCCATTAGTTATCGTGCTAAAGTTAGCAATTTCTGACAACGAAACATAAGTTCATCTCCCAGTTGGGATAACTAAATCGCATCATCCCTTTCATTAGGAAGATTAATAGTTTAAGCAGCGGCGAGCCTGTCAGCGCAATATTATGCATTCAAACAAAAACGCCTCTGGCGGCCTGGTTTAGAACTATGTTGTAACAGGATATAGCTTTCTTGTTGGCCCTCAGGGATACGCCGGGAAGTAGGGGTGCTGTGGATTTTATAATTATCAGTATAGTAGGAGAATATTATTCAGTAAGGAGTATGTTAAATTTTTCAACAAAAAACTTGAAAGGAAATGAACGTAACTACAAAAATACTACTTGCTTAAGGTAAAGGTACAAAAAATTTGTTACAATCAATTTTTCCAAAAATTACAATAATGTGCTTGAAAACGATATTGGAATTATATTTGTATAATCATGTACGCGATGTAAACATTGCAATTTAACTGCGTGGTTTCTATAGCACTAAAATGATATGGAAATTAGTTATTGAAGCCTGAAACACTTGACCACCCAACTATTTTTCCTTGTCGCCGCCATATTTTGATATTTTATAAAAATGTAAATAGCTCCTTTAATTTAGATTTCGTGATATCGCCCCTAAACAATAATTAAATAGGATACGGCCATTCGTACCGATATTAGTCTTCAATTGCTCTTGCAAATTAAAATAAAATATTACATCTATATCTGGGCAAATAATGTATCGAAACATTTCAGGCCTGAAAAAAAAGTTGAAAACAAAGTTTCAACCTTTTGTTCGCCGAAAACCGCGTTTCCCTAACCTTATTTTTAATTTTTTTTCTTTATTTCATTTTATATCACTAACATTCCGAACAATTTTTTCTTTTTTTTATTATAATTTTTTTCTTATTTGATTTTATAATACTTTTATTAACTTTCCGAACAATCTTTTGGTTTTTTTCTATTATTAATTTCTTTTTCTTATTTCGTTTTGGTTTATTATCCTTGCGCGAGCATAAGGAACTATGCGCTTTGCAACTAGGGATGGCAACGATGCGTCGATGTTTTTAAAACATCGATACATCGAAAGGAAAAACATCTATGGTCACATCGATTTTTAAAGCCGACGATGCATCGAGATATCGAACGGAAACCCAACCATCGATGGTACCGAGAAAATAAAACTGAATTATTTTTTCTTTATACTAGGATGATTACCGTAAAAAAATCGTTTCATATTAGGTAGAATAAAAACGGCAGAACACCGTAGGAAATGGAGTTAAAAGTTAAAACATATTTACTACAGTTAGAGCGCCATCTATTATTTACTAGTCTAATTAGTGCTACCTTTTATGAACGATTTTACCATAATCTATCTGAAAACGTGAGTTGGCAACATTTTCATTTTTCCTCGACAATAATTATTGACATTGATGACATAATTATTGACAATCGATAATTCTTAAAACTGTAATCATTAATGCTGGTAATTCGTAATAATCGTAAATTCCCGAACTCTGAACATTGTAATAGTAGCTAAACCCCACGCAAAACAAATGATCCCAAGTCGGCCCGCACGAGTTTCGTTATTTACCCTTGTCTATACGGTCTAGCGAAATGCTTCCAAGGGGTCTCATGGTTTAGTGGTATGATTTTGGGTTTCCGATATGGCATCCCGCGTTCCATTGCCGTCGGTAGCAAGAGACTTTTTTACATTTTTTTAAGGTTATGTTTGCTTCGTTTTGTAAATTTAGGTTAGTTTTGGTCAGCTTTGTTCGATTGCGCCCCGAAGCGAACGGAGGGTCATGCGTGAAGTTAAGATTGACTTCGAAATTCGTTCGGGCCGACTCGGGATCATTTGATTTGCGTGGAGTTTAGCTGCTAGTTAATATTGTTCTCTTTTATTCAAGTTTTCTATTTATTCCTGTCTGGGTTGCAAAACAAAAATGTTTTTCGCTGAGGTACTTGTTACTGGGTAAGAACAATAATGTCAAATTAGAAAGAAATTCAAAATTCACCACCTATGCTAACTGCTAATGAAGTGAAACTTTTAAAATAAATTATCCAGCTCCTAAAAATAATGGAAAAGTTGACAGGAAGCGTCGCCGTCGGGTCAAAGAAATGTCACAGTGACACCTTTAAAGCTGTGTTATGAAAAGTCTGCCTTCCGTGAAAGTAGATCTTTCAATAACAGCATTTAAAAGGTGCATTAGAGGAGAACGAAATAGAGAAACGATTTGGAATCCGGGAACAGTCAAATCTGTTAGCTCATCGAACATTTTTGGATCCAAAGTTTAAAAATGTACATTTGCATGATCCCGTAGCATCATCGAAATTTTTACAAAAAGCGAATATTATGATTCTGGTAGCTCTAGAAGTTAAAAAGAAAAATAAGTTAAATAAAGAAATATTAGAAAGTAAACCTTCACCTACTGGATATTCACCTGAAAATACTTTTTAGTAATAAACCAAGCACATGAAGTTTATCGGTAAAAATAGCCATTATACGTTCATAAAACCGTTTTCCGATAAGAGAGCACCCTACTGTAATACTAATTCATAAACAAAGCCTGTAAAATGTGAAAATGTTACGGCCAAAAATAATTTTCCAACTCTAAAGTCACCATTATGTTTAAATGATGCTAAATTGTCCCATTTTATTTGTTGTTACGATCAGGTTAATAAATCATTTTTTACCCTAATCAATAGTAATAATTCAAGCTTGCATAACACTAATGCAGCTTCAAATATTTCAAAATGAGAAGAATAGTTATCAGAATTACGACCTCTCAGTATAAATCCACCATAAAGGCACAGGAAATAATGCGTAAACCAGTCATTTAGACTGAGGGTAATAAATAAAAATAAAAATAAACAAGTATTTTTCACACGCATGTTAGAAATGTATAGACCAATATTTACTAAAGGTACAAGATAGATTTATGATTGCATTATTACAAGGTAATATATGTGTTTAAGAAATAAAGCGCAGTCAATAAACTTTATTTTTCGTTAATCGTCGAGTTAAAAACAATCTGCTGATTGTCAATTGAAAAAGAATATGTAACTTTTAAATGAAAGATCCCTTTATCTAACAATTGAAAATGTTGTATTTTATGTAATGTAGGAGTAATGGAAAGCTGAAACTTACCATACTGACATAACATTTTTCGTAAAAAAGGTTGTACCGGATAGTTGCAAAAAAACATTTTCCTATCATTCAATTTTGTAGTCCGCCAGGCAAAAATTAGCAAATCAAATAGGAAATGAAACAAAGAGTGAGTTATGAAAACTCAATTTCCTGGAGTTTAAACTAAAAATACATGTATCTCGTTTATCGTACGCAACACTACGATAAAATAAAATATCTCTTGATACATCTACGGGATGCAGGAACTAAAAACAAAATAAACGCAACTACAGTCCAGTGCATGGATCTTTCCGCATTCCAGCCTATTTTTTAAAATGCGAAAATACACGGAAATGCAACTGAAAAAATCATCCAGATAAAATATGCCATTTATTCACAGAAATATGATGATTTATATACCATAGACGAAAATGGCCGACAGACTGGACGTAAATAACATTGAGAAATTAGTTTTTCCGATGTTTTTTTAGGAGCGAAAATGTTCATAGATTCATGCATGTAGCTTTTTCCAAGCTAATGTAAACATGTCCGTTTTAGGCAATTATGTTTTTTAATGTTAATAAGGCTGGTTGTTTCCCGGTTTGTGTTGTTTCAGTGCTGTCATAATATTTTTATCAAAAACAAAATTAGTTTGTTTTGTGCTTTGTTTTTACTGCGTGACTGATTTTTTACCGGCGATGAAGAAAATTAATTTAAATAATCGTTGACAAAGTTTTTCGCAGTGATTCATAATGATATTAACTTGAATATTGGCCATTTTTACCTTCAAACAATATATCAGAAATAGAAGGTTATAAATTATTTTTTATGAAAATCTTAAAAGTTAAAGCAAAATACCTTTTACATCTATATTATCAATGTCTGTCTCTCTTCTACAAGTCGGTGTAATTCGATTTTAATTCTTCTTCTGCCACCATCACCTTATTTTTAACGTCTATTTAAATATAGAGTGTGTTTCGTTTAACTCTTTTACCTAGTTAATCCTTTTTGCATTGCTTTTGAAATTATAAATGATATTTTCGATTTTAATTATTTGCCTTGTTGATTTTGCAAAATATGAACGATATGCAAAATTATTACATTTTGTGACTTTTTAATTTCTAATGAATTTCAATTTTCTATTTTTTGAAGGGTGTATTAATTCTAGTTCTTAACAATCTTTGTTGTTAACACCCTTCTTTTTAAAATAAATTCCTTTTAGTTGTTGTCTCTCAAAGTTTAACCTTATACATATTTGCACTTGTTTGACATGATTCTATGTAGGTAAATATTTATATCCATGGTAATATGAACTATTCTATTATATTCTAAATTTTAACCTGAATTATTGACGTCAATTTTAAGGGTTCTCAAGACTAGTCTGTGTACACAAAGAGTAGTTTTAATATTTTTTATTTTCTTGAAAACGATACGCCATCGTCTAGATAAAATGCTTCATTTTGGTCATTTCACATTTTTCCATAACTTACTATAGTACACTAGTAATTAAAATTAATGATTCTAAAAGAGGCTGCGAACGATTATAAAAGAATACTCATTCAACACAAAGCCAAAATCTATTTTTGAAGGGAATACTTCCTTGGTTTCATGAGAGTGATTTTTCAAGGCCGCGTAACGACACGGTTTATGGAATTTTCATCTCACAAGAGAGATAAAGTATATGCCTGTAATGAGAGAAGGTTCGAGTCGCGGTTGAATCGGACTTCGAGAGGACTCCTACCAGTTTTAACTATAATTTTCGTCTCGCAAGAGATATAAAGTATACGCCTGCAATGAGAAAGAGAGAGAGGTACGAGTTGCGATTGAATCGGACTTCTAGAGGGCTCCTACCCGTTTTACGCTATAACAGATTTTCTGGTGTATATTCGCAGTGTATTTGAATCCATAGGCTATGTGTTTTTCTATTATATATTCGCAATGTATATGGATCCATAAGTGAATGTTAGTTATGAAGCTCATTTCGGTAAAGAAGTATTCACTTCTAATACGTGTTCTGTATTACACGCGACTTTTTTTTTAATTCATCCCTTTGTTGGATTTTAACAATACTAAAATACAAGTTCCTGCTTTCTAGGATAAAAAATAGAGGAAGCAGATTGCAAAAATAATATTCGCATAAATATAACTGAAAGCGCGCGTTGCACAGGATCCTTTGTCCTAAGCCTCACGTCTTTTGGGGCAGCAATCTCTTTACTGGCGATCGCTACAACTTGGGCACAAATGTCCTTGATTTTCAGATCTAGTGTATGTATGTGTATGTATCGGTAAATTCCTATCCAATTTGAGATTTAAAATCGGCTTTTAAAATAGTGAGGAATTAATGAACTGAGACAAGGGCACTGATTCAGCCCGTAATAGGAAATTAGACATCAAAAAGCAACAACTGTTTCAATATACAATAACAAATCTATTTGTTAGATGTCAAAAGATACAGTAAAGTAAACACCAATGTGATTGGCGCAGTATAACTAAGCTTTTACTCATTCATTCTCCATTCATACCACAAAAAACTATTTCTAGCTATCGAATTTACTAACAAACTTTTATCGCTAAATACGCTGCTATCCTCTCCGACGAGATCTGGCTGTCCGTGAAGAAAGGTTCTGAGCTTTCAGCATTAGGTACTACCTTTACCGCCAATTGCTGGAGATTGCCTACGACTTTGTAAATAAGCAGAACTATAAAATAGTTCAATCCGGATTTCATACCCTGACAGGGCGAGCTGGCAACACTGTGCGGCCTCGCTGTGGCTGTGGGACAGCAAACTATAAAGTTAAGCTTGCAAAATATCATCTACTTCATAAAACTTCGGACGTATAACCTTTGCGAACAATTTTCAATGTGCACAAAGCATTCTCCAAGCAAAAACATGCCCTCAGTACTACAAACCTTCAGGGAGGGGTTGCTAAAACAGCTCAATGAACCCGATACGTTTATCGCGCGTTTATAAACTTTTACGTTTCGTGTTGAAACTCTAGAATTTTAGGGAAAATGCATTCTGCTAATGCTGTTAACATACAGGCAAATCACACGCGAGTACCTTGGCTCATATGGGAAAGGGCTTTTGGGGTTTCCAGCGTCGAAAGGCCAGGTTCGGCAGAGGCACCGGGTCAGGACATCGTCTCTATCTTGCTCAAAAACGACTGCCTTTCGAAGGTCGAAGAGGCTAGGATGCGTATTCCCGTTTCCGAGTTGAGTACGATACCAAGTAGGTCGCAAACTCAACACGGATTTGTGGCCTATTTCGACACTACAGAACCGTGTCGATTTCGCGTCTACGGGACACGGATTTGGAAAAAGTATATGCGCGTGTGACCATACAAACCCGTGTAACATACGCTACATTATTAATTAATTTCGAGTTACGAAAGTCGAAATTAATAATAAACGCAGGATCGACACGGTTCTGTAGAATGGCGGCTAGCGCCACGGATTCCACTTTGGCTTTCACATTGCTAGATATTATTATGGCTTTGCATGGGCCTCCGCTCGCTTTGCTCGCTACGGGGCCGGGGGCTCATTCAACAAGAAATATCTAAGTTCTAACCAAAACTAACCCAAGGCTAACTCAAACTAACCCAAAATTAAGAAAAAAGGTAAATTAATAAAAAAAAAACAATAAACAAAACATCTGTCGCGACTGACGGGAATCGAACCCGCAGCGCAGGAATGAGAGGCAAGCACTCTGCTTACTACACCACCGAGGCGTTGTAAAAGTTTTGCTAGAACATAGAGACATGCCCCACTTGGTATCGTACTCAACACGGAAACGGGAATATTGTACTTACGAAACCCGCGCCCAGTAGACGGTTCTGTGGTGTTGAAATAAGCCACAAATCCGTGTTGAATTTGCGACCTACTTGGTTACGTACTCAACACGGAAACGGGAATACGCGGCTAGGACACCTGAATTTTCATAAGCGTCTGGGTGCACCGGAATGGATTTCATCTTTAATTACCATATTGCAGATTGCGGGCATGGGCATGTGTGTAAAGCTTTTGGCACGCAAGGCTTCTAATTTTTGGTCAATTGCTTCCAGAGTCTGGTGGTCTAGTGGTTAGATGGCTGTGTATGCGAATCTTGTGATATGACGGCGCGAGTTCGATTCCCGTCAGATGTTTTTATTTTTTTTTTAAGATTATGTTTATTCCTTTTTTAAATTTGAGTTAATTTCGGTTAGAATTGGGTTAGTTTTGTTTGATTGTAATAATGTGGAACACTGTTTCATGCGTGGACAGATGTTTTTATTTTTTTTAAGATTATGTTTATTCCTTTTTTAAATTTGAGTTAATTTGGGTTAGAATTGAGTTAGTTTTGGTTAGTTTTGTTTTATTGTAATAATGTGGAACACTGTTTCATGCGTGAAGTGAAATAATAGTCAACACGTTTCATAGGAATCATATGATATAAATGCGTGAAGTGCCGCAATATCTTAATATGTCAATGGTGATGAAATACATTCCGGTGTACCCAGTCTCTTGTGAATTTTCGCGGAAAAGCGCGCTCTCGTGGCAGATATGGGCGGTCCCCGTAACCTGCAGAGCGACATCAACTTATTTTGTTAAGGCGGTTCTACATATTGGCTGTTTGCGTCGTTTGCAAACAATAACGTTGTCGATAGCAATAGATAACAAGTTTGATCAGTTTCATTTTATATTTTTCCGGTTGTATTTTACAGTCCAATAAAACGGCCCAATGTAATTTTTGAAACAATTTCTTTTATATGCACTATGATACCCGACTCTAATTTTCATAATTTCACGTAGATTTCGGTTACGTAGTAATATATAGGGAATTTGTAAGAAACAGATTTCATATAATAATCATTTTTTACTCGCTCCATACATTCAAGTAATGTTTTTGCCGTGGCAGCTTTAAACATTTCGTCCTAGTTCTTATATAAAACATTTCCATTATTATCTCGATTATAACCTTATCTTTTGCAGCGATTTTCAGAAATCTTTCGATTCTCAAAACCATAATAAATAATATTTTAGAGAGAAATGCAGACATCCTGAGCAATCTCATAACCATTTTATTCATTATTTCGTCAATTTATGAATTAGTAATATAAATCACATTTGGAAGAACAAGGATTTCTGAAAAATTCCATTTAAAGTTCAGGTGCATATAAATGAAATTAATTATCAACAGAGGCTCGAAAAATAAACGTTTTCGAAATCTAATACAAAAAAGTAAAGATTGAAAAGTAACGACGTTCATCTTCACAAATATTATGATTTTCGTAATAAATGCTAATTAAAATACGTCAGCAAAAGCAATCGGACATTTTGCTTATTAGGTATTAAATTAAAACATATTGAAATTTGGCGCATCTTGCTGAATGCCAGCTTTTTGAGCAAATACAACAAATAATTGGTGTTTCTCAGGGCACTATATTAGCTTCATTATTTTTCATAGCATGCATCCATCGCCAAGTGTAGATAAAAGTATAATTTTCTATCCAAATTATTTTTGATTGTGATACTTGGGAGGAGGGTGGTTAAAAGGTAAAATTAAACATTGGTTTATTAAAAATTGTTGATTTTTATTTTAATGCTTTTGAAAGGCTTAATTTATTATTCATATCTTAAAGTAATGCTATTTTAATGCTAACGCCCAATTTATAAATACATATATTATATAATTGCCCTGCCAAATTGCGGTCAGATATATTTAGACTCGTATTTAGACCAATAGTTTATTTCCCTGAATTTAAAGTGACTCCATACATCTTCTACTTTTATGCCCGTTCAAATTTATTCTAACAATTTTTTTTGTTACAGACAATCTTGAAGAAATACGAACGGAAGTCGGCCATATGGCTGTTAATCTATCGATCTGAAACTGCCATCAAAATTCTTGAAATCGTCGATCCAAACGACAGCTTTTCAATAGAAGCAAAGATATCTTTAGTCAGATAGTACAACCTTTAAAATTATCAACGTACCACTTTTGAACTGTACATGATTCAATAATAAAATATACGTTTTTTTTTTTGCTGACGAAGGAACACCATTGCAAATAATACCTAAAGATTGAATCTATAGAAGCTACTTCAGAAACAATCAGAAAAATAGAGGAGAAAATATTTGCGTAGTTTTTTATGTCGGTAGGACTTTTTCGATGACTATAGCTAAAAGGACTATTGCGTGACGGATTTGGAAAAGTATGTCTTGCGAATTTCGGTAGTGGTAATTGGTTAGTGATAAACATGTCTGTGCCTAGTAGTGTTGCTGTTTTCGTGTTAATATGTGTTTGTTCGAATGTGGATTTTGTAGCGTCTTATGGAGATCACGGTAAGTCTCTTTTATAATTCCTAAGTCGGTTTTTGTCTATCACAGAGTTTTACGAAACTTCTAATGATCTAAACTCAGTATTACCATATTTATCCTTTCTTTATTCTTTATATAGAATATTCGAACTGACGTGGAACTATTGATAATCATATCATCAAGAGTTCATTATAAATACAGCAGTATGGGAGTTTCTCTTGTGTTTATTATGATGTTTCTTCAAAAAAACTAGTAGAAATGTATTTAATTGTTTTTTGCTACACAGATATCGACAGACCAAAGGTTTATAATATAAATCATATGTTGATAACTAACATCCTGTTTATAGTTGCATTCTTATCAATATTTGCTCTACAAAAAGGTATAAAAGGTAATTAATTCCTCAAGACATGCAACCTATAGTTAATGTGAATTTCCGATAAGATATTCGGTGAATCTACAAAGTAATTACACACTTTAACAAGAGAAATTAGGTCTTCGAAGGGAAGATGTGCTGATAATGTTGCTATAAGTGCCAGACTCTTTAAAACATGGAAATTTTAGAAAATTATTTCCTATGCAAGTAACCTTATTTAATCCTATATATTTAACTTATTGGTCTCAACACTGTTTCACGGCATCGGCAGATAGATTACAATAAGTTATTTCAAGTAAAAGTGTCGGTCACTTATTTTATTTATGATCAAATATATATTCCGCATACAGTGCAAGGTTACAGTTTTTAAAACAGGTATTAGGCAAAAATCACATAAAACTCATTAAATTTTTGGACTTTTGCATATTTCGATTAAAAATTATTTTACTACTAATATTTCTTATTAGATGATGAAAAAGAACAAAACACTGAACATTATATACATAATAGTAAATAAAACTGTACGTACAATAATAAAGGTTATTCATGTTCCAAGACTATTATAGCAAGGATGGTAATCTGGTTCCATGGTACTTTTTAGGTATTTGAGGTGTTCAAACTTTTCCCGTTTAATTTTTAATTTACCTTTGTAGAGTCTTGGCAGTTGTTCCATAGGGACTTAGTATTTCCTATTGAGTCTTATAGGAAGGATCTGAAACTCATCAGAATGCCTAGTCTTATATTCTATGAATCCGCCTTTGTACGAATTGCATTTTAAAAAAGTTGATTTTAGAAAAATCCTTAAAATAAACGTGATTTAAATATTGTATATCATAAGGTCTTGGGTTCTTTCTCGCAGTTTTTAGCAAATTAACATAGTCGGCTGGTACATTTATTACCCTTCCTGAAATATTCCATTCAATTATTGTCGAATGCATAGAATCACATTTCATTTATGTATACCCCTGTATTTTTGAATAATACAAACAGTATTTTCAATTCACAAATTTAATAGGGCATTCGACAAAGTGGAATTACGACTCTGTGCACCACAACCGTCACTGTAAAGGATAATAGGTTTATTATTTGGATCCATGGTTGGTAAGGTTTTGGTAGATAAAAGGTACAAATAATCGAGGCAACACAGTTGGCCTTTAACTCTCCTTCTGCCTCGTGCCACAAAACAGTAACCATCCTTTGTATGAAGATTAAAAATAGTAAAATTATGAAGAATCACTTTAGTTTTGTAATAAAATGCAGACACTTCGGCTGTGGGCACAATAGAACAGATTGAAGATCCATGGCGAAAACTTGATTTTGTGACTTCTTGTCTTTTTCCTTGTTTGTGTTCGGTTCTCTAGACAGAGGTCATATTCGTCTTTTTCGGTGCTGAATAGAGACAAATATAATTCTTCAAAAATATATTTAAAAAGGCTTCTGTGTTTCTATATGTTACCCAAACATTTTTATACAAGTCATACCAGTCATTCCAGCGTGGTTCTAGGTATAGTTTAGAAGTGGATTTCCGACAATAATGAGATTCTAGCTTTGGCAAATTGGCAAATAAATCTCTAACTGATTCTTTTTTCTCATTATTTTTTATTTGCTTTTTTACCAAAATCATTACTTTCAGCTTCTACGTCATCACGTTTTATTGGTGTTTTATTGGTTTCTGGTGATACAAGGCTTCTATTAACCAGTGATAGTCCTTGCATACTCTTACTCTTTCCTTTTTCTTGTTCAGAAAAAAAGACTAAGAGCATTTTCTTCGGGTCTCCACTTCAGATTTTCGGTTTCTGGCTCTTTTGATACTTGAGGCAATCGCTCTTCCACTGGTAAATATTTCTTTCTTCCCACGCTGCCGAAATTTTTAGATATCTGTTGTCTTTCTTTTTCCCTTGGAATATAACCTTTTAAAACACTTTTTTTCGCTCCCTTTCTTTACAGAAACACCTAATTTTCAATTTCCTTTCATCTTTCTGAATCACGAATTTGTTATTTTCTCTTTCCATGTACGAAGCCCCTTCTCTGTTTTTCTTGTTAATGTTTGTTATATTCCCAGTCCTGACTGTCGCTCAATCTGTTTTTCTTCCTTTTTTATTCCCATTATCTGAAGCAACAATTTCTTCCCACTCTGAGCTACTTTCTCTTTCAATTAGGTCATTATCTTCATTTGCCGCGGAATTTTCCTTTTCCACAAGATTTATATCAATATTGTTCTCAAAATCAATTGGATCTCCTGTTTCATTTGCATTGGTACCTTTAGAAATATCACTAAAATGTGTGCTGTTATTTTTTTTAGTCTCTCTTGGACGCTATTCAAAACACTATTATCCTGTTTTAGAGTGTCTCAGTAATTAGCCTTTTTAAAAGTTATATTGCCGTTGTTTAGAGTATCTAGGTCTATAAAGGCATCTAAGGTATCAGTATTATCCAGTCCAATGGTTTTCTTGACAAAATATTTATTGCCGGTTATGTTGGGATCAATATTGTCTTGTAAATTTTATGTAGATAATTGAATTGGGCCTGGATACACTCTTCTTTTAAACTTAAAAAAATTGTAGCGGCGCTTACGACAACTTTTAGCTCGGATTTTCGAAGTTGTTTATTGACATCATTAAACGTTAGCTGGTTTTTAGGTTGGATCGAGGAAGCACCATCTTCATCTCCACTTTTAAACTTCGCGTTGCTTAGTTATTTTATAGCTCCTTGAACTCTTATTCATTCTGAAAAAATATTGATTTATACGTATCCAGTAGCTGGAGCCAATCTCACTAGCACACCAGCACTGGCATGGTGATGGTTCCTTGTAAAAAATTTTTCGTGGTGTGCTGGACTAGTATAAAATAATAGTGTTTACAAGGTGCCACTACCATGCCAGCGCACACGTACTAGTGGGACTTAACGCTAGCTACTGGATACATATAAATCAGCTTTAAACATAAGATCACTGGTTTCGTGCGGAAGGTGACCTGTCATATTGAAGCAAATTAAACTGAAATACTTAGGTAATTTTTTGCCACCAAGGTGACAAAAATTTGCCAATAAAGTCGAAATTAGGTTTATTGTCCGTTTGTTTTATCTTTAAAATGACATCAAAGCAACACCGTCGAAAAACAAGGCCTGGAAACTCAAAACTGCCCTGGGCGTCAATGGGGTCTAATGTAAGGTTGCCGAGAGTTATAACTAAAAGCTGGCAGACAAACAAACTATTTTTTACCAAACTTACTTACCTGAACCATTTGACAGGCTAATAACAAAAATACTTATTATTAAATGTATGAAAGCAATAACTGTGAACACGAGCCATTAAACCACGTTTAAAGTGTAGAATGTGTGGACTTACCCAAAATTCACGTTGCTTCAGAAGACGTCGGATGTAGCCAACATTCAATTCGGTATTTTGTGGCACAATCTAGTACGTAATAGCTAAGATTTATTGTTGGTTTATGAAGTTCGAACTGCTTAACAAGAAGGCATTAAAATCTAGTTTTGTTAAAAAGTAGACTTACGCAATTTTGATATAATGCCGACGATATTAAGAATAAAAGTGGAGCCCAGATGTAACTTGGCGTACACCAGAGGAAACCGTGTACTTATGACCATTGACTACAACTAGCTGAGTTCTGTTAAAGACATGAGACATTAACTAATAATTTCGTCTCCATGCACCCCGATCTCAAAAAGATTCTGCAATAAGATCGTGTGGTTTATTTTTTCAAATGCCTTACTGAGGTCGGTATACATAGAGTGAGTCCACTTGAATGCGTGAGCCCATCGGATTGGAGATATAATTTATGCTTGGTTACAGATTTGTTTCTACAAATCGTTTAGGAAAAAACCCATTATATATTTGAATTGTTTGCCAAATATATTTAGTTTGTTGATAGGTCTGTAATTAGAAACATGAGTTAAATGGGGATTTTAAAAATTGGAACGACATAGACAGATTCCCGTTGGGATGAAAAAAGACACTCTAAAAAACATCTGTTACAAGTTTTAGTTATGGGCACGTACAAACTAGGAGCACATTTTTTAACAAAGATTGATAGGAATCCGTCTCGGAATCCGTCAATACCGCTGCTTTACCTGAATCCAATTCTGATAAAATTTGCTTAATATTTTGCTCTGATGCAAATATCTTAATATCTCGGTGTGGAGTTTGGATTTTATCGCATAATACAATGTGATCTTATGCCTCTACAAACCTTCGCGGATAATTTACAAACTGCTGAACCCTCAGATGATTCATCCTCCATTCACCAACATTGCTATTTCTATTTTATGTTGATAAAATGTCTTTGCGTTACAAAGTATAACATTTAACTTGAATTCAAGTACGCCGCATATTCCCTCCGAATAGGAGCCTTTCTTAGACGCCTAAAGTTATAGAACCGATGATAATTTTAGGATAAAGTGTTTGTTTCCACTTTCTATAACGTGTATTTTTTTGATTAAAATAGTTAATAGTACTAAAAGTATACTAGGCAGCAAATGTATTGTTCATTGTTTAACGGTACTTCAGTATTTCATATCTCTTCCAGTCGTTTGTAAAAATGTCCACACATTTATTAATAACCCTTGTCATTTTGTATTCTGAATATTCAGGTTAACATTATTATAGTTTTCCTTTCAAACGTTTAACACGAAATCATAGTTACAACGCAAACTTCTGGGCAGCGAATTGCGCAAATTAAAACTAATGCTGATCCTCGTTAACGAGTGGTTCAGATGTTGCGTTTAATTTGCTAATATAAGATCTCTTGCACAACATTATGTCTAACATTGTCACCGAATTAATAACTGAAACTATCTAACAGCTCCTTAAATCTTGTGGAGACAGTATCCGGGACTACGTAAGTACACGATGTTCCATATATTGGCACCGCATTTTGCATCCTTTGCCTAGGAAGAAAGAAGAAAAATTTAAATACAAAAGTTTTCTGGTTTTAGCCGAGGTTTTAGCTGAATTTTAAGAATCCATATTCAGAAAAAATAATAGGATTTAGAAAAAGGAATTTTCGCATAAGTTGAACTTTTTCTTAATGAAATTTGGTTCCATATTCTTAAAGAGCACAATTTTCTGATTGCAAAAATATTTAGTTTACCTATGACTGGTTAAGCTGTTTTTTAATATATAAAATTGTTGTAAAAAATCAAGTAAACATATTGGCCTAGATTAAGGAAGCAGCAATTTTCAATGTTTTTCTCAAAGCCAAGTAAATTTTTATGTCAAAAAAAAAAACGAAGGAGGAAGAATTAAATATTTTGTTATCTTGTGATGATAGGTAAATATAAACGATCCTCTAAACCGATCCTCGATTTTAGCTAAATATTTAATTAAAGTCCGTTTGAAACGTTAACACGATAACAGGGAGGTACTTTGGGGTTTATATTATAACTTATAAAGAGTTGTAGCATTTTTTTCAGAAAATCGTTTTTCATACTGTGCAACAGTTAACAGAACACCAAAAAATAGGTGAATTATATTTTGTCAGGAAATAATGCTATTGGTACAATTAGATAAAAAAATTGGCGTTTTGAGGACTTAATTTCCAGTAAGCTGGAAATCATTTTAATACCTTTATTTGGACCTAAATGCATGCAATCTAAGTTTGCATCATCCCAGGAGGTGAATATAACTTTTGGGTGCCAAAAAATGCAATTTTGTTTTACCTTTTTTCAGTTTTTTTGCTTGTAGCTCGAAAACGGTGCGTTTTAGTTATATAGATAGACACCTCAATTTTGAAATTCAGTCATTTTGAAAGACTAAATTTGGCATCAGTTCAAAATCGGATGAAGGCGCTGGCTAACTGTTTTACAGCATCGGTAGGGTTTCGTATGTTGACATCGTAGATACTAAATAACTTGAGGCCATCTTGCTTGGTTGTTTCAAAAGTTACCAAGGGTATATGTTTCCGAATGCCCCAGTTTCCTTGGCTTTGGGTATCTTCTTCAATCTTGCAATTCTTGCCTATGTACTGCGCATTTGGCAGCAGTCCAGTGTTGTCGTTCTAATATTTCACTTCAGGCATGGCCATTCGGTCGCTCCGGGGGCGCAACCAAACAAAACTAACCCAAACTAATCCAAGACAATGCCCAAAATCAAGAAAAATCAATTTTGAAGAAATATATGAATTAGCACGTACGCATGCGTGAAGGCTCAAAATTGGTCTAACACTCTTCCAGCACGAATTGCGGTGGGTCTTGAAGGACAGATGTTTAAACAATACAACTTCGAAATATGAACAAGAAAGCCGAAGACTTAATAACATCTGCAGGAGTTCTCTTGATCCTTACTTCTTATGAAGCATTGCCCCAAGTCCTACGCGTAGGCGTAGTGGGGACAGGAAGGACCGGGATCTCGCAGCGTTAATTATTGCGTGAACGATAACACAGAGGGGATTTTTCAATTTTTGGGGTGTCCAATTGACCCCACAAGCATCTTAAGACTTTCTGGAATGTCATTCACAAAGTCCTTCAGAAATTCGTCCACTTTCGGGTAAGTATCAAGGACATAAATTACCGACCTGATATACTCGCGGACAATGTCAGCGGCGGATTTCACTATGCGAAGTCCCTCTTCTTCATCGGCGGCATTATTTTGGAACCTGTGTTTCGAAAGCATATTTTTACCCCCTCTACTCGTGAGAATGATGTCGTCTTCATACTTTATTTTCAGCCTTTTCAACAGGACTTTATGAGTTGGGACAAAGTCTTTAAAAATTTCTTTCAAAATGAATTGGCATTGGTCTTGATTTTCCTCGATGTAATTGCGAATGTAGTTAAATGCCAGAGACACATCTTCATCTTCAGGTCGGCCAGCTGGCAATTCGGTTTTAGCATCTTTTTCCATACTGCATGAGCGGTCTTTCCTGGCCTCTACTGCAAATAGATAATTTTTTAGACGAATTCTTTCTAGCACCACTTTATCCTTCCTCCATTCAGCTGGTGCCGAAAGGGAATTTTTAAACTCAATTGTTGGCACATACCTTGGCATATACTGTTCGATAAGTCGGCTTTTCAAAGACTTCTAGCTTGCTAGAAATTAATTCCTCGATAAATTCTAATTTGACTGGCCTGCACATTCAGCGCGGCCCTGCTGCCGAGCAAACCGTTCGATGTTGGACAGCACTGAATCCTAGATATACCAAAGGAATTAAGTTTCAAGATCCAAAATTGTTACCTGCTTATGGTGCGTCATATCAGATAATAAAATAATTGGTGCTATGCCATCAGGATGGAGCGTATATACCATTATTATGATACTGAGAAATTAAAGAAAGTCCAAATGTTTATTGCTGACTTTATTTGAAAAATAATGGAACATTATCATTGACAGTTTTCGTCCTCTACACGGACTTTGAGTCCGACGTTTTTTTCGTAAGGCATTGTCAAATTGATTTTTTTAAATACGGACCTGGATTTTCTCTAAAACGTACATTCGTTTTTTCGTTTCTTGCGTTCCAAACAAATTAAAATTAAAATTATATTTCAATTAAATTTTATTTACCCGCTTAATAAGGCCCTGGTCATTTAAATGCATCTACAACATTAGAATGTATTGCCCTGTGATCAGTTTATGAGTAATAAAAGTGAGGATCTAAATGGGCTTAATGCTCGGCTTAAAACCTTTATTTTCATTGTTTAAAAAAAAGTAATTTACTTGGATGCAAAAAAAAATTGCATTAATATTTAGGCACTAATGAGATTTTATGGCTTCTTCTAAGATGCTCAAATAGATTTTCTTCGACTTCAATGCATTTTTGAATATTTCTTTATATCTATATCTATTTTTACGCGATGTGGTAAGAATGACTACAATGACCTTAATGCTGCAAACCAGGCGCTTTTTACTAATTGTTAATGAGAAAATGTATATGCAGCTCATATTCTGTAGCTTTTTGATCAACTGTTCAAATTTTGTCTACACAATACACTCATTTGTAGAGGACTAATGTTTATGATTCACAAAGAAAAACGTACCTCATTGAAATCACCATTTGCCTTCAAGATGCTTTGCCTGATACAAGTCTTCGTATTGCGAGAAAAACTAGATTTTGTATATAACGTTTCCATTTACTAGCAATTTACCTGAAGTATAAGCTATAAGAGTGTATAACAGAAATTAAGAGCCCTGCCTAAGGTGCATTAAATTTTTTTTTATTACGCATGCATCATAATCAACGATTATCGCACGCTGCAGCGTGCTTAAAATAATGTTTATGATGCACCTACTTTTTAAAGGTTGCTATAGAAATATTATTTGATCATGTCAAATGTGACACATTAATATATTCGTCAATATATCCCCTAAGTTTAATATTCAAAGCATTTTTGAGATTATGATGCATTTGTAATAAAATATAGCGTATGATATACGTGTATAAAAGGCCTTTAAAGCCCTTGCGACTTACAAAACACTCCGCTGCGCGTCGTGTTTTAAAATATGTCGCGCGTGCTTTAAAGGCCCTCTTATACACTTGTATCATAATATACTATTAAGAAGGCGCCGAACCTTTCAACTTTTGCTTAGAGTTTTATTTCTACTTTTAAAACACGTCATCCTCCTAAAAGCTTATTTATCCATTTCCTATACAGTAATCTAAGGACTTTATGGTTTCTTTTATCGATTACCGGAATTTAAATTTCAAATCTAATTGAATAATTAAGGGAACTTAACTTAAACAAACGCCCTTTAAAATCTTAAAATTTCCGTCGGCAAATGAGGCAATTATCGGATGCTAAAATAAACCAACCATTTGCGTTGGCCGGTTAGGGTCTTACAGCAGAGAACGGTGTCTACTTAAAACGTAAAGCTTTGTCAGGAAGGTTTATAAATTCCCGACTCATCGTGAAGTTCTTTATGCTAGCATAACATAACATAACGTATTATAATTTGCTATCACTTTGCTAGTTACTAATTAATTTCAAATAAAACGATTTCTGAAACCAGGAAAAGTGTGTAGCATGTACACAAGCCAGCATGAATATGCCAACAAACATTTGAACCTGCTTTATTTGGTGAATTTATTCTTTAAGCTTATCAAGGCCATTTTCATGCCTATGTTACTTATTCTATATTGGTGATTTGTTAACAAGTATGTTTTACATTTTTTGCGGTTAAGAACATAAAGGTGCTCATGAAAATAAGTTTCAAATGGTATTTTTAGTCTGTAACCAGCTAACCTTCTAGCAAAAACGTTGATGTAGTCCCATCACGTTCTCAGCTTTACTCAATAATAATAAGAAAAATCTATCATAATATTCCAAGAGAACAATTATGAGGATCGAGTGACGTTTTTCAAAGCTATGCCATGCAACAAGCCTGAATTTATGGGTGCTATAACTTGGGGCATCGAGTTATAGAGGACCTCAGCTGGCCATAGTAAATAGATAGTATTAAACGCAAAAGTTTCCTTTAATCAGTTATATTGCAATTGAAAAAATTACCATCAATATGCCACTGACATTAGGCAATGTTCACATTGCGATTCGTATCGATCATAACGCTCAATAACAACTGTTCGACAACCAACTAGCGTATCACTCCGCTTTACTTGCTGAGTTTGTTGCTTTTAATAAATGTGAAGACTTCACAATCAATCAATGATTTTAGTATCAGACGGTTGATTTTATTTTTATTTTATTTTTTTTACCAATATTTAATGCTTGGTATATTATTCTATTAAAGTTTGTAATGCAAAGCGTTTGGTTGGCATGTATTATTAGACTTATCACCAATACATATATTTACAACCAAGGACGGGAACCAGTCTTCCAATATCTACGGTAAATCTAACCAGGGTATTTCAGACAGGAGTAACGACCATAGAACACTGCGCAAAGAAAATAAAAAACACGAATAAAACAGTGATAATCTACTCCAATAGCCAGGAAGCATTAAAAGTACAATATCCAAACTGGTAGGAGTTGCTGCATGCATGGCATTGAACGTACTAGTAGTTAAAATAAAGTGACTCTAGCTTAGGTCTCGGAACACGAAGAACACAGAAGCTTGCAATTCGATTTCCCATCACATGGTATTATGTGTTTTTGAAGAAATTCCAATGTCATTTTTGGAGCTGATTTATTGCTGTAATCTTCGGTGGATGCTGAAATAAAATAATCTTAAAATTATGATGTTTTTCCCTCTTGTCTAGATTCTAGAAATTCTGTAAGTGACCTCCTTTATTATTTATTAGCTATTTGCTTTCATCACATCGTTTCATTTTAAAATTTTTCTGCACGATTCTTCCAATTTTCATGATATTTTGTTTATAAATTGATCCTTTTAAATCATAAGGATGATATAAAAAAAATCTACTTGAATCAGTAGGATTCTTCTAACTGGACTTATTAAAGGAATTTATGCAGAACATTTTCTTCATTTTCCCAAAAGTAATAGTGTTGATGGATGATAAAGAAATATAAACAAGTAAAATTCTACAAGCTTGGGATACTTGCTAATTTATTTGAAGCAAAAAAATTACGAATGACTCAAGTGTGGCCTGAGTGAGATTCTCAAAAGGAAGCTTTTTTTTACTTCGTAAATATTCATTCGGAAGAAGATCTCAAAACTTGTTGTAATCATTTGGTGAAATAACGGTTTTTTTCTGTCCAAGTGGTCATTGGCTTGATAGCAATCAGGTTTCTGCATTGCAGATACAAGGTCTCAGAGCTGATGTTTGTCGTCCACCTAGAAGTTACAGAGGAGTTTCAATTTACCTAAAAAATTACATGGAATTGGAATATTTAATTATCTTTAGATTATCAGAGGAAAACACATGTGAAATAGCTGGCGTTTCAGAACAGGAGGAACTGTTCGACGATGCAGCACTCGAAGCAGGCCATTCGCCTGCTGGCGACCGCCTCGCACTCCCTGAGAAGGTGTTCCGGGGTTTCTTCCTCCTCCTCACAGAATCAACATCTGTCCTCGTTTTCAATTTCTATTTTTTACAGGCGCCTTCCCAACCGGCAGCGGCCTGCCCGAAAGACAGCCGGTGAGGATGCGGAGATTATTCTTATTCAGTGATAAGGTTTTTTGATCTTCCTAGGTGAAGGGGTCATAGAAACATCTTTGATTGCCTTAACTCTGGAAGACGTTCCCATAGACTGATCCATTTGGTTCGCTCTTCTTTTCTGAACTCTTCCTTGTAGGTGTGTCACAAAAGGGTTCCGGTCCTAAAAGCAGAAATTGTGCTCCTACTTTTGCGAATTGGTCTATATCGTCCCCCAAGAGTGATATATGCTTTGTCAGGAATGTCAATTCACTATTTCTTAGCCATCCTCCCTCGCCCGCTCCCTATCCTGTGATTCTAGTCATTGCTTGTCTAGCTGCTCCCTCTGCAACAATGTGTAGGGGCACGAGGCCCACAATTGCCTGGACATGTTTTCATTGCGCCGGCCGTTATGCTTATGCACGCCCGGCGTAGTACTCTGTTGAGGGCTGATTTTATAGTCTGCTTTTCCCGTTCCCTTGGACGATACTATTGATCAGTAATGTAGGGGTCTTACTATCATTGTGTACATCCATTGCAGGATTTCTGGTTTACATCCCCAAGTTTTGCCTGTAAGTTTTCGGAACACCATGAAGGCCCTCGTAGCCTTAGTTACAACTCCTTCAATATTTTTATTCCGTTGGAGTTTGCAGTCCAGCCCAGATATCTGATTTCCGATGCCGATGCCGGTGTGATATTGGTCCCGTGTATTCGGAGCTATCTCTTCCAAGAGAACTATGATTGTTTTCGATGGGTTTATATCCAGACCCATTTTCTGGCACCATTCTTCCGTTGCTTCGAGTCCAGCATGAAAGGGTTCACATAGTGCACCCTCGAACTTGCTGTAATGACAATATCATCGGCATACCCAACACAATAAGTCGAGGTCTGTCAGTATTTCATACACCACTAGACTCCACATTAGCGGTGATCATATTTCGCCCTGTGTCGTACCTCGAGTGGTGCTCACTTCAATAGTCTGATTGTCTACTGAAGTTTTTGCTATCCTCGTGACAAGCATCTCACACATCTATCGAGATATTGTGTCGTTCCCTCCCTTCTCCTTAGAGCCCTCTTTACAGTCGCGTGAGATGTATTATCGAAGGCTCCCGCGATGTCTAGAGCCGAGCCAGAGCGCGATTTCTTTCTCATTTAGAGTTTCTTGTATCATGCTGGTCAGTTGGAACAGTGCGGCCTCTGTCGACCTGCCCATTTTGTATGCATGCTGACTTGCATTCAACAGCTGCATTTCTAAGATAGTGGATCTAAGATAGTGGATCTGATGTAATTGTCTACTGCCTTTACCATCGTGTTGAGTAGAAGTCATCTCTAGTGGGTTGCCTTGGAGTAGCTCTTTCCTCACTTAGCTTCCTTGGCTTACTACCTGGGAAGTGTTGGCTCGGAAGGAGGAGCTTCCTCTCCTTCCGTGTAGATGCCATCCAGCTTTTTCAGTCCATAGAAATAGTGAAAGGTGAGATTAGTCAATAAATTATTTTATATAAAATATGGTTACACTGACGTGATTCTGCATGCGAAACCTCTCTGAAATTGAATATTCATCGAAATCTCAAATTAAATGCAGAATCAAACATTTTTAACGCCCTTTTTAAATTATTCTAATGAAGAGCGTTTACTTAGAAATAATTAACGATAAATTAAATATTCTCGTTGAAAGTCGAACGATTGTTTTCGGATCCGTGTTGAATTTAAATTTTACGCTAGTCGATCGTTTTCCTTGAAAATTATGAATTACGGTCAACTTAGGACTGATTCTTATTATCTACATATATATTATTTGCTGAGTTTTTACATTCTGGATTCTTCTTGAATAATCATTGCATTAGGTAAATGTTTGCTTTTTACAAATTGATATATTTATTACTTTACTATATCTAGCTTAATAGCAAAATACTACATCAATAAGCGGATATCGGAAACATGTAAACAAACGGCAAAAAAACTGAAATATTTTTTGTTAAGGAAAAAATACTTATTAAGGACACGTGACACAGACCTAGCCAATTCAAATTTATTTTGAATAGCTCAGTAGACTTTCCTGTTAAAATGTTTCGTAAAACATAGGCATTGTAACGATTCAAATAATATAAAAAATAAATTAAAACGTAGGTATTCAAAATCAGATTAGATTAAGAGAAACAAGCAGTCATAAAATTGATAAAATTACTTACAGTGTGAACCAATATAAAACAATAAAATGAGGATATTAGAAATAAATCTAAACTAACTTACCCATACTTGAGTACGGATTATGGTTCTATTTCATAAAGATATTCGTAATTACTTCACCTAACTCGTAGAATTTTTGATTCTGGTGTATATCAACGATATAAAATTATTAGTGAACAAATATATAGAGCCCCTTGTAAATATATTCTTCGCTTAACGAGGCATGCAGGGTAGTGACAGGGTGTATGAAGGCCACACCAATACCCAGCCTATATAGAGCGGCTGGTTTCTCTGCTCCTGCATCTGGCGGAACGCAGCTGAATATATAGAGAAGATAAAACAAACCTTCGACGAACGACACGCACTCTATGATTCAAGAACCCCATAGAAAAGGTTGAAGTCACGCAGAAGCTTCCTCAGAAGCCTACCCGTCGAACCACCTGAAGACTTTCCTGCTCTGCCAACATCCTCAAGCGGCCAACACCTTAATTTTAAGACCTGGAAATCTCTAAACCGCATAAGGACAGGTGTCGCACCAGTCAAAACCAACGTGATAAAATGGCGGAAATAAACTAACGACGACCCCTACTGAGCGTTTGGTGCAGTGCAAAATATGGAGCATCTCCTCCTGTGCAAACTGTGCCCATACCAGTGTACCCTCGATGATTTGTGGCTTGCTAACCAAGAAGGAATAGATGTGGCCCAGAACTGGGCCGAAAATTTATAATGCTGAGGTCCGGACACGATAAAGTAAAGTAAACCATGATTTACTTTAAGTGCCTGCATATACATCTTCAGATTTTAAACACTTTTTTTTCTTACGTAGGTGTCGATTTTTGGAACCGTCTGTCTAATTTGCGAAATAAAATAATATCTCCCTAAAAAAAAGTCAAAGCTTATAAGTTTTTTTGTACTGCATTCAAACAATACCGTTTAAACACATAATCTTAAAACTAAACGATAACTATATAAAAAAAAGCTATGATGACCGTCCGTCTTCTGCCATCGTATTCGGGGACTTTGCCTCCTCCTTCCCTTCAGTTTTCCTTAACCTGGTCTCTCTTTTGACCCCTGTGTCCACCTTTTGTCTGTGATCACCAAGGAGTTGAACGTGGATATGCAATATTTGCATAGGTATTTACTCAGAATGAATTTTATATAATCTTGGAAAATTGTCAATCCGGGACCGCATCATAGCTTCGCGCAGTGTATTGGCCGCAGGTCTCTATAATCGAGATGTGGTTCTTATTGGCAAATTATATAAAAAAAAATACACTTTAAATTTTGCTAATAAAATTATTTTAATGTATACTTATCGTTTAAAAATAATAACTGATTGTATAATAATAGAACAATAAGAGCAAATTTTAATTTTTCCTTTTAAATAAACTCTTGATATTCCAATGCCTCTTCGTATTAGAGCAAATATAATTCCTCTCAGCAGCCAATCGTAAACTTAATCGAATCTGCTTATTAGTAGAACCAGGTATAGTTAGAGGTGGCCTATAAAAGGCCACCGACCAAATATACAATATTTTTTTCAGCATTAACGCTAGCATTTTTCTCGCATCCTCTTATGTCCAAATTCGGAAAAAGCTGCTTAGGCTAATTTAACGCAAAGTGGCTCTTTCCGAAACCAAATATTATTTCAGCCCGGACGTAGCCGATCCGCGTCAGAAAGAAAAATACGAAGGGGAAAAGAAAATAGCAGAAAATGTTGATCAATGAGATATACAAAAAGAATGGCTTACGTAGAAATATCTAAACCAACTAACATTAATTCTTTTACAAAATGTTTCTAGTGGTTATTGTAGAGAGAGAAAAATATTAGGAACTCACTTGATGTATGCATGTACTAGCTAACACTATTATTTGTAAAATTTTAAGTTTGGCAACGCAGAAAGAGGCTTAATATTGCATATTCCGGTGCTGACTTATTTGTTAATCGCTGTATTATACGATAATTTATTAATAATAAGTATAATTAGAAGTAGAGTCAATGGCAAAAATAGGTATATGAAAGGAGCTGCTTTTGTGAAAAATTTATATTTTTTTTACTTTTGGTCTCAGTTTTATTCGAATTCTTTGGTAGCCCAAAAATATAGCGATCGCAGTAAAGTAAATCAGAAAAGATGACACATTTAAAGAGGAAGGAAATCCAAATATAGCATAATTTACGAAGAACGCACTAAAAAGTGTAATGAAGTAGTTAAATTAATGATAAACTGCTGCAAATAATAGACTTGTCAAGGAAGAAGAAAAACTTATAGTCGACATAAGAAAAAAATTTTAGAACTAAAATTAACAAAAGCCGGATTTCAAGTAATATTCAAATAGCTTCTCTAGAAAGAAAGAGGAAAATTCTAAATAATAGAGATATATTACCAGATACTCCTGCAAAAATTATTGTTCTGAATGCAGGAACTTTAAAATAAAACAGTAGAGTTGAAAAAAGCAAATGTAATGATACTAATCTCATAATTTTACTCGACTCATTCAGACTGAATGTGATACGGAAACCTCAGTCTAGAAGGAAATGAAACTTACGTACTCACCTAGTTCAACAAATGGAGGTATTTGAGAAGAAAGACAAGCCAAGCTATGTTAAGCTAATAGAAATAAAACTGATGAGTCTAATTAGTTAACACAGTTATCTGATTTATATTGTGAGATGACTAAAGGAAGCAGCAGTATGTTACGTCTATCTAATTGCAGTTCACCGATAATATCTGCAACAGAACCGTTTTTGAAGACGATGCCATTTGCGAATTTGAAATTGAACCTAATCTTACATCAATTGTATCAACTACGCAATTAAAAAACTAACTCTGATTCTTACTGCTATTTCAACCTGCAATAGTTTTCAGATATAATTTTGACTTTAATAGACTCACCTTCGCGCCCCTTTAAACCCGACTGAAAAGATACAGTACGTTAATTTATTATGTCGTAGTGTCACGTATTAGTGTGTAGATTATAATTGGTTTAGGGTGCCAGGAAAAATGTACCCAAGTATTTACAAATAACTAATATGATACATAATATAGGGAAGGTACTTTGATATTAAACAGTTATAGAGGCTAAAAATATATCACGTATTCTTCTCTGATTAGATCCTAATAACATTTTAATAGAAAAAAATATTTGCAATAATTGCAATTGACGTTGTGACAATATGTAAGACCAATTGCATGACTATAAAAAAAAACAGGAAATGGAGAGCGGGATCACATGCAAGCAATTTTATGAACAAATCGAGGCAAAAAGGTCTTAAAAGGGTTAATTATAGGATAGCAATAGTGAGGCGGGTGTAATGTGAATTTTCACCTGATACTGTGAATACAAAGCTCTTTCATACCAGAAGAATGTATCCATAATTATCGTCATTTATTGTTAAGCTGATATTGCTGGAGAAAAAAATTTAAAAACACAAAATATGAAGCATTTTAAAATATCCTCGACTCCTAATATTAATATGAATAATACAAGATAGGCAGTTGCTTATGTTAATAACTACAGGTAATATTTTTTAGACAAATCTTGTGAAGGATATAAAGTAGATGCTGAATGTGGAAACGTTTAGTTTTTTAAAGAGAATCGCTAATGTGCTCCTGCTCCTCTGGAGAACGTGGTCCTTAAAGAAAAAATAATTTGAAATTTTATTATATTCCTCAAAAGCTTTGTATTTTAGAAATTCACACAACTAAACTTAGATTTTTCATATTCTGGAACTGTATATGAACTAGGCACTGTGGTACTGCAGAGTTTTAATGGGTATATCTGTTTCAGAGTCAGAAATCACTAAATCGTAAGAATGCATTTTGCTAGGCTATACTTAACGTCTCGTTGTTGTGAATCATAGTCCATTTAGCCAACAACAGCCTATAAACTTTGGCTTCTCTCAGTATGAAAGAAACCAATTTGAATGTTCCTTGAAAAACTGACAAAAAGAATAGGGTAGACTGGGGGAATGGCGGCCCCCTAAGCACTGTTCGTAATTATGAGGATATTTTTGAAAATAAAGAAATTACATATAAACCAAAGTAAAGTTAAGTCAACGTACAATCGAGCTACTTTATTACCAAAAACCATCATCAGCATAAATAAAAAATACGAAACTATTAAAACAACCAACAGTGGCCGATATTACCCACACTTCGGGGGGTAATCGTGGCCAGGGGCTGCCATTACCCCAAATAAAAATACATTCCATCAACATTTGTAGGTACAGTTTACTGAACAAAATCACAAACAAATGATTTCTTTCTTTTTCCGTTGGTGAAATCTTGATGAACCCATCCGGCGAAAATCACGCACTTTAATTATAGTTTCAGATCTCTTCCAAATTCTCCACAAATTGTGCAGATATCTTTAGCTATTTCTTTATCTTCTGTAGTTTCTATATCAGAATCTTCCTCATACTAATCAACCTTTTTGATATTGCGAACGACAGGTTTCTTCAAAATTGATACGTTGCTTGATATGCCACCAGTTGACGTAAACACTTGTCTTTTTTGACTATTGGTTTGCTTTCTGAATTTTCTTGATTCTTCTTCTGTTTTTCGTCTTATTTTATCCCCAAAATGTCTTTCTTGAATGTTGCGTTGTAGACAACCCATTTTGCTTAATTTGATTAGTAGCAGAACAACTAGGAACAGGAATTATCTTGATAAATGGCACATTTAACTTTTCTTGGATCGGTGGAGTTTGCCCATTTTGATCTTTGGTTTTAGGTTTCAAAATATTTCAACCAATAGCAGGAGCTTGGTTCAAATTATTGATGGCCTTAAATTTTCAGAGGGTCTTTAGTGGGCCATAAAATGTCACATTAATCGGCTCAATTCTGTGGTAGGTGTGCGGTGGTATTGTAAACATAGCTACCCCTATTTCGACGACAGCTGTTCAGTGATCCACGCATTATCAGAGCTGAGAGCAGGCCATTTTTCATTAAATAGGCGGCCATCAGCTTACGTGCATAAATAAACCGTGGCGGTAGGTAAATCCCCGTTGTACTAAAAACACTCATGACGGTTGTAGTTTTTCCTTTTTTCACCTGTTTAAATAGGCTACTCTGTTTTGCTCTTTTTCGGCATGAATTTTATTGGAACGCTGACCCGTGGTGATCCCAGTTTCATCAGCGTTAAATGTTCTCGCTGGGGTGAACTTGTAATTCTCTATTAAATTATTTACATTTATAAAAAATGTGCCAATCTCCTTCCTGCTAAATCTATTACACTACTTAGCCCCATTCCACACATTTACATTTATAAAAAATGTGCCAATCTCCTACTTGCTGAATCTACTTAGCCCCATTCCACACGAGTCCGACATCGGATATCCGACACGGCATATCCGGTTTATTCGGCACGTTTCCGGCGTCCGACTGTTCGACAAACGTGTGAAAGCTTTCATTTAATGTTACGTACCTCGCGATC